>VXBU01009906.1:0-22100 GCA_013400315.1 Bombycilla garrulus | reverse complement strand
AATAAACTGGAGATTTTTAGAACTCATTGGTCTTATGTGATTACCTTAGAAGCTTCCCATATAAACAGCATTTATTAGATAGCTGTGCACAACTCACATTCAAACACGTAAGGCACCATTTACCACTCTAAGCTGTATACAGGCAATGAATGGAGGAAAAAACCTGCTTTGAAACCACCCTCACCTTAGGTACTCACCTGCCATTATACCAGGCTTTGAGACGCACGATGGAAAATATTGGAATTTGAAGGGTGGGGTTTCGAGGTTTTGTTTTTCTGCCCCCAAAGGAAAAAAAAAATCTAATAATTGAAGTGGGATACAGTTATGAATGGTAAAGCTCACACTGAGACAAATATAAGTTCAGGGAATATTTCCTTCCATAGCTGTCTTAACTCTATAGCTGTAGGTGCCAATCTTTCAGTCCATACTCTATTTTACTAATTTTAATATAAGTCAGTGGAAAATTGACTCACAGGGGCTGTATTATGACACAGAATAGGGGTGGTTACATGCCTCTTTATTTCTATATTGAAATACCTGAGCTGACTTTGAGCAGATAAATCTTTCAGGACAAATGCAAAGCTGAGCTAGCTCACACCACAGAATTGCAGAATTATTTAGATTGCAAAACACTCCTAAAATCACTGAGTCTAATCCAGGTGGCTGCATTAAACAGCTCTGCAGAGTAGAGATGCACTTGGAGAATCAAAGACATTGCTGTCTGTAACAAAAAAAAGGAACTGAAAAGCTTTAGCCATTAGTTTTATTCAAGATTTTATTTTCCAGCATGTTTTTGATGTACTGGAGAACAAAATGCTCTGTTTACATGAACGTCTGAGTTTTCAAGATGTGTTGTAAAAATATGAATATGATTACCCTGCTCTCAGTTTTATCTATGTTTTAGTACATTTGATCCTATCACAAAATGCAAAAGAAAAAGGTATTCCATATGCTGCCTGAAAAAATCCTGTGAGAAGCATGAGCCATTCATTAAAATATGAAATCTAGGGGTTTTTCTAGCTTCATTTTATATAAGGTGTATCTGATTTGCAATCTTAAATTCTTTTGAAATAATTTCTTCTGCACATTTTGTTTGTCTGCTGTAATGATAACATGGGATAATGTTTGCTGAAATGTGCTGAATCTCAGCCAATAGCTTGTGCCTTTACAGTCATCAAGTAAGTGTTCCAAATTATGAATAATAGGTTTTGGGGAAGAAGGCAGGTGAACCAACACCACTTGCTTTCCTTAGTAATGTCTTTCAGAAGACCACAGAAGAAAGACCACATTTGGAGGCTGAAAAGGTGCACTGCATCCTTCAGCCAAGACAAGGAGAACCAGCCAGCATCTCAGAGATACCTTACTCAAATTATTTAAATAGAAATACAAATAAAATGTTCTTTAAGTTGTAAGTAGCATAGATAGAGTTACAGGCAAAATTACCTTATTATTGTTTCCAGATGTATATTTTTAAATGCAGAAAGGGCAGTTAGCATTAGAGTTCATTAAAAGTGATGTAGTTCAGGACTCATGCAGCCTTATACTCTCTCTTTGGATAAGAAAGGAAAGGTAGGAATGAGAATTTAGTACCGTTGAGGACTCTAGGCATGGATGGAGTCATAATGTGGAGCTTGGGTAGGATGTGTTACTTGAAAAGCAGCATCTGGACACATGCACACACAGCAAAAGTAATCGACAGTTCTGTTCTACGGCCAAAAATGAATTGGAAAAAAAAATTATTTCAAGCTGACTTTTTTTCTTGCTGCATCAAAACTAATGTACAGAGAGGCATTTTCAAAGGAGGCAAAGGGAGACACAGCTTCTCCTTTCCCACTGAAATTCAGAGCCTAATTCTCTGCATGTAAGCAATTCTGAGGAAAATCACTGTGAATAAACTCAAATTCACAATAATTGCGCACCAAAAAGGATTCCTTTTTCCTCCAATTGTTTGCCTCTATTATCTGCTGAGCTTTGCCAGCTTGCTGTGCTGACGTTAAGGATGAGTGTGGTCCATAGAGGGTCATTCTCCTGTAAGCCAGAGGGCCACAACACTCATGCTCTGTAGTTATGGACTTCTTCAGGGTCTGTAAAGGCTTGGAAGCACTGATTAAGGAACCCTGAAGCCTAAAATAACACAGAAAGCAAGCCAGAGCAGGGCAGAATACAAGCTGAGGCACCACCAGGTAGACCTTGGTAAGCAACCTGCAGCAGATCCTTCTACACAGCCATGTGTGAGCAGCGGTGCTCGCAGCTGTTCCAAAGGTAGCGCAGCCATTGCCCATATATTTTAGCTGCCTTTTTTTATTTTTTTTTTTTCCAAAGAACCAACAAGTTTAGTGTGAGGGATTTTATTTATTTTCAGTCTTGCACAACAGCATTTCTAAAGGAGTTTCTTCTTCTTCTATTGGTGATACTGATGAGTATAGACTTGAGAAAAATCTATTTTAACTTTTACATTTCAGACCTAGTTTGGAGGGGTGCCATTTACAAAAGGAAGCACAAATATATTTTGACTTGTAAACTGAATAAAATGGATATAAAATCTATGAGGTCTTTGTGAAATAAAACCACTCAGAGAGCAGAGTTTTACAGGGAGTATTTGAGTAAAGAGCTGCATAATGAGATATGTTTTATCCTGTGAATTCCTTCAGGATACCGACTGTTTATATCTTTATCACTAAGGAATATATGCTATATTCCTAATTCTGTGACTATAGACTCACAATTGTGAGTTGTCAAGGGAGTGCCACATGTGGAACTGAGTAACTCAAATTATAGGATTGTTACAAAAAGATCTCTATTGAAGTGTTCCAGCTTTTAAAGCTTGTCCCTTGTTTCAGCACACAAATTTCTATAGAGGCAGATTTTGTTTGTAAATGGATGCAGCCAAATGTGTAGCATGTGTACATATATATATACATTACTTAACCAAAATAAAATTTTCATGAGTAGAATTTATTTTGGCTTTTCTTTATCCTGACAGTGTTACTGGTTTAAAAATATTTAACCAAAATGCGCAAACTACACTTCATGTGAAACCCTCAGAAAGTACAATAATGCAGCACAGGAAAAGAGAATGAAAATAATCAATTAATAATTCATAACATTTCAGTTGCTATAGCAATATATGCTATGAAATAATAGAACAACCAAGTCTACAAAAAACATAACCAAAATGCTATACCAGCACTGCCTCTTCTCAAATCATTCTTGGATGACCTTCAGTGTAGGATTTTCAAAAAGCAAGCCAGACATCATGGCATATCTGACTCCATCCTTTTGCTGTTTGTTTTATGCAACTGTCTACAGAAATCTTTCAGTTCTTAATAAAGATATGATTTTACTGACATTAATCCCACTGAAGTTGGTGGAAAGGTTCATACTGAATTCAGTAAGACCTCACTCATCCTTCAGTCACACAAATATCTGTGTGTTTTCTCAAAATAAATCTGTGTTTAAGGATGCAGTTGTGGCATTTTCTGATGCAAAAGTTAGGCTCATAAAATGTATGGCTATCAAGCTTCACCTTATGAAAATTTGGCCTGTAGTGCAAAGGAATAGGGAAACTTAGAGGCACTAAATACTCTTCTGGTTTAAAGATGACCATGCATTACTCATTTGTGGCTTTACTTCATTCAACACCCTGCCCTTTTATGCATAAAGTCATCCAAGAGTCACAACTTAAAGGGGCATATTCTAGGGAGCCACAATTCCTTTGACACCTCTTTAAAATTATATGATAAATATAAATTGCAACTGAGAGGATCTGGTAAACCTGATGCAAAACTATCTAGACTGCCACACTCTCCTAAGTACCTTCAGATGGCAATAGGCATTTCTGGAATTAAATCTTTCTACGCTAAGCTATTTTGCATTACCACCACTTAGTTCCCTAAGCTGAAGATTGCTGAAACTGCATTAAATGACGTGTTTAGTTCCTGAAGAAGCAGCCAAAAAAACAATTTTCCACCATTAGCACCATTACATCTTGTGCTGCTTAATACTTCTTCAGTGTGACCCTGATTGCCCTTGAAGTTGCCACCAGGCCCATGCAGAAGTGCCCCGCAGGGTGGGCAGGCATTTGCCTCATCTGAGTTCCGCAGGCTTGCAGGACTTTGGAATTCCTGGCTTATACAAAGCCACTCCTTCATTTACACTCAGTGTTAATGACCTCTTGTTCTCTAGAGCAGCACCTGTGCTACTGTCCTGTTTGCTCACTGTATTCTGCCAGGAGGTGAGAAAGAGGAACTCCAGGCTCTCTGGAGTCACTGGCTGTCACTTCTCCTGGGAGTGCAGCAGCTCCATCTTCGGTGCTTGACAAAAAGGGGATGCAAGAGATTGCATCCAAGGAGAACCGTGAAGCCTGACTTTGCAGCTTACCAAGCTGGGGAAACCAGGTCTCCTTGATCAGAAGAGCACAACTATTAGTGCTATCAACAGATCTAGGCTTGGAATAACTGCTTTGTGTACTGGAGGTAGCAAATTGTCAGATCATACAAAGGCTGCATAGCCTTTGTTTGTCAAGGAGCAGATACCCTATAAGTAGAAACGTTTAGCAAGAGAAATAAGAATACTTCTACACAGTATGCTTTCAACCATTCAGTTAATTCAGATTATGTTTGGATTTAAGAGAACAAATAGTCTCTCATTTTAGAGAACTATATTATATTACATGAAAATTAACTAGAGTGTTTCATACAGCTTAAAATGATTTTCCATCCTGGGAAGATTTTCGTGGTTTTGATGGTTCTGTTCATCCATTATTGGGACACTATATTGAAATTTCAGAATGATTGTGAACTTAACTATTACTTTGACATAAGTTGTTCTTTTCGATTGTTTCTAAATATATAATTCCATTTTAAAGGGTATTATTTCAGCTATTGCCGCCTTACATTTTAAGAGGGTAGCTTTGAGAGGAAAACTGAACTAACAGAAAATTAGATAGAAAATAGTCTAAATAACTGTTCTTAATACTTTTGAAATGTTTTCCTTTTTTTTAATAAGATATTCAATGTCTTTGGCTTATCACCCCCAGACAATTTCAGCTTAAATCATTTTGTATCTTGTGGTAAAACCAGCTTTCTTAAATTTTCCATTCAGCAGCATTCCTAATCCTGGAGGAGTAGGAGCTCATTATTATTTCTTCCGATGTGATGATGGATAGGCAGTCTACTTTTGTACTTTTAAAATGTTATCGATGGTTAGAAACAGAAACATAATACAGGATCTTGAAACCCACAAATGCCTTTTTTATTTAATAGAAGAATGAAATAAAAATGTAGTTTGTTTTCTTTTTCCAGCATTGAGACCATGCCGTCACATTATAAAGATTACATAGTATTTACACGGGTGACATCACATAAGTATCTCTATCAATATTAGTTTCCAAAGTAATTGATTTTTGGGTCTCTTTTAAACACCAGAGATCTGTTAGTGTCAGTCTTATAATAAAAACGTTAAAAAATCCACTAGGTGAAAAATAAGACTTATAATGAGATGAAACATGCTCAGTTTTTCAGTTTGCAGAGAATGCTTCAAGTGTTTTATGTTTTACAAACATTGTTAAAATTCCATCTGGTGTTTGTGAAGCATTTTACTATCTCCTGCTGGGCCAGGCAGACATTGGTTTTCATGTCTGTATGTTTCCAAAACATGAGGAAAAAAATTGAATGGACCAGGACCAAGCACATCATAATGATAGAATACTATATTTCCATTCTTCTGCATTTGGGAACAGAGACAAATGTCCTTGATTCCAGAAAGGATCCATCACTTCCCATAGTGCAACTTCATGTGAAAAATGCAAAGGAGTAATTTTCTCTAAGTTCAACATTCAACATCTTGCTCATGATATATTTTTGTGAGCAATAAATATATAATTTCTGTTTCAATTATGTACTTAATTTTCAAAGGAATTAATTTAGAAAACATAAAATCCAGATGGAAATCTGTTCCATTTTTATCAATGCATTTTTTCTTTATGCAGTTGATTTTACTAACGATTTTTGTGTGAAAAATAAATAAATATGAAAGCAGAAATGCGAAGTTCTTCTAATTTTGCATTCCTGGAGCCAGCATAATGCATACAGGTGTCCCATTTTCTCTAAAGTCAATGGGAATAGATCCCTTTCTGGTCTTACATTTTCTCTAAAGGTGGTATAGCTTTTAATTATTTCAATTTGGTCACTGAAGCAGTAAGAGAGGAGAAAAGAGAATTAGTTCAGAAGGGAGAAGGGTCAGTGAGTTGGCACTAGCTGTTATTTGTAGAAGGGTGATAATTATCTAAAATGATATGGCAGTTGATAGCATGGCTACTGCTTACAACTGCATTTTAATGGCTTAAGAAATATAAGTATTTCCAAACACGTTTGTTGCACTGAAGGTGAAGCCTTTCCCACATTCACTGATAATTTATTGAAAATGTAGATACATTGCCAAAACAAATGGAAAAGATCTTAGATGAACAGAAGTACAAAACTAGACTGATGGCTTTTTAAGATGCAGCAGTCATAGCATTGGAATACTAGATGGAATTTACCATAGACACTTTTGTGGCTTTTACCTGATAAATGGTTGGCATTGTATCAGAAAGCCTTTTCTGTGTGTGCTTTAGATTGTATATTTGCTATTTTCTTAAAATACAGACTTTTGATGGGAGTGCAAGTCTTGCTGCATTTGTTCATCCTTCATTCCTCCACCCAGAATTTGCACACACTGGGCTCATCTTCCTGCCAGGAAACATGGGGAGCAGGTCTACATGCAGACACACATTTCATATAAACTTAATATGTGAACAGCCCAAGGGATTGGTTGTGTGTGCAGATAGTCAGGAAGCACATCCACCCTTAGATGCAGTCTTGACACTTGCGAAATACATTGTTCCTCTCATTCCAAGCCCTCTGGTCTCCCTCTTTGCAGATATCATATCCATTGTTACAGCCAAAGACTATGTGCAAGTGAAAGAGATCTTCTGATATGTATATAAAAATAATGCAAATTAGATTGTTCTCTGCTTCTCACTTTCTCTGACCAGTGTAAAACTCCTCTTCCTTTACTATTTAAAATGGTATTTTCAAATTGCTACAGCAATTGTAAATGTCGTGATAATCCGAATTCTGGATAAAAGGCATTTATTTTTATTTGAGGCACTTTGCTGTGTCTGTATACACAGAGTGTGATAGCAGCTTTATGCTTAGCCACAAATCTGCATTGATAACTCTCTGGGAAACAGGATGGAGGGGTGGACAAACTCAGCCAAGCTAGTTGCTGTCTCCTCCATAAGGCAGATGTGCAATATAGGCATTTGTTCCATGAAGACCTGAATCTGTGATAAAATGGAACTGAAGGAAGAACTGGAGAAAGGTAAAAAGCTGAGAGAGTAAGAATTGCTAAAGTCTGTAATGTCAAGGAATCAATTGTCTCTTCCATTCCCTTTACTCTCTTTTGGGGGGATATGGTGGTCAGTAGTGAGCTGGTGACCAGCTGTGGAGATGGGAGTGGGAGGAGTGATGGTAGAAGGGAGGCCAACTGCAGCTCCCCAGCAGGTGGGAATGATTAAGGAAAGAATGACGACCTGTACTGTACAAGTTATTGATGGTACTTCCCAGAGGAGCTGAATTAATAAAGCTGCAGCCAAAATAAAACACATCCCTTGCATCTTGTCTTTCTTCCTGCATATCTGGAACAAAGCAATGAAAGACTATCGCCTCCTCTTCCCCCTGTGTCTTCTCCAACATGATCAAGTTTTCTTCTACTCTGTTCTACACAGCTGGATCATAAAAGGATTAAACTCTTGTTTTCTATTAAAAGTACAAAAACATCAAGATTGAATAGATCCTAATTCTACTTTTTTTAAAAGGCAGTATGTGCTCAAAGTGAGAAACTGAATAGAAAGGAAAAAGGCAGAAATACTACTTGCTTGATGTAACAGTGTGCTGATTTTGCCTTGAGCACCTATTCCTAGATCCGTGCTGAGCTGCATTTCTTGAGACTGAATATAAATTACAGTGTTTGCATGGTATGATCTGTGAGTGGAGCTGTCACCCAGCCTCCAGGTGATGGTCTTTGGAAGTCATTGTGCTTTTTAATAGTACGGACATGTAGAAAAGGAGCTGTTCTGAACAAGAATAATTGTAGAATGGAACTCATTGAAGGGCTGAATATGAATCCAAATTCCAGCCTTTTCAGTGTTTCCTGTTGATTTAGAGCTATTTTTAGTGCCTTTCTTGTGAAAGTTTATATACTGTCCATTTTATAGACAAAGTTACTTTCAAGGTATTTTCCATAATAAACAGCACATGACAATTGAGATCCTACATCATATATTTCCATTTGCTTTTACAGCTCCAGTCTTAATTTTCCTTATTTCCACCACTGATGTTAAATTGCTTTCTTTGCTATGACTTGGGTTCCATGCCTGGTCAGTATGGAAGAACATTTGAATAAGTGAGGACTGAATGACTGGCTTCAACAACATGTTTGTATTTAATAGGTTTGGTTTGCTATTCCTTTGAAATTTGGTTTGTTTTCTTCCAAGTCCATCACAGGAGCTGCACATGCCAGAATACTGTTTTATTCAGACATCAAACACTGATGCTGTTGCCCCGGATATGATTTTTTTGCACAGTTATTTCTACAGTCCATCTAGGCCATTACTGAAGTATCAAAGCTCTTCCTGAGTATTTAGAAATAAAAATATCTGTAACAATATAAGCTTCTACTTTTTTCCTTTTACTTGGTCCAGGGTGTAGGAAAAAGGTCCTTGTTTATCAATTGGCTGAATGAACACTTGTGTACCTGCATATGAGACTGAGTGTGTCTATATTTCTACTGAGAACTCAAAATTAAAGGTATATTGACTATACACCTGTTTCTGAAGGTGGTGACACTTCTGCTCCTTCTTCTATAAGTTTTACAGTCAAAGACAGTGTTTCCCAGACAGGGAAACTATATCATTCATGGGGAGTGATCAGCCAGAATTAGGTTTATTGTCCTGAAACTGGTTATGCTGATAAAGAAAGCTTGGGAGTCACTTATCTGGGTCAAACTATGGTTAAATGACATTTGAATGGAAGATAATATTTATAAGTAGGTTTATTGGTTTATTAGTAAGGAATTTTCTTTAAGCTCAGGAGGCAAGGAGTTGAAAATTGACAGTTGAAAATGACAGGCATGGTCTACACAGTTGTTTACTTGCAAGTCAGGAGTTTTGTGTGTAGTGCTTTGTTGCTTATTTGGGCATCTGTTGTTACTGTAAAATCTTTACATCTTGCTGTAACAGTACTTCTCAGTCTTTTAAAAGCTGAGCTCATTTCCAAAGTGTAATCAATCAAACTCATTGCTTTTTCATGAGCTTTTTACTTCAAACACCTTAGCATATGTATATAGTAGTTTTTCCTTATTATATGCCATTTTTTACCATTTACACTCGGAACCACCAGCTTCTAAGGCACTTTTTGCCTTAGATTACTTCTAAGGCACTTTTTGCCTTAGGACACTACTACTTGCATTAGTAGTGAAATAGTGAGCAGTACTGGCATTAGTGCCTCTTTCATTTGGTGGGTTTAGTGCCTGTCTTGGAGTAAGAGCTGCAGGAAGACTCTTTTGAAAAAATTGCTCCCTTTTTTTTGCAAGCATCTATCACAACCACAAGAGTTAGAGCTTTGATTTTTAATAATGGCTTCTTAGCCTCTGTTAGGAAAATTGCCCATTGAAGTTAGTCTGTTTCCTAAGGAATGGTCACATCTTGAGAAATGTTGTTCTATAATTACTGACTTTGTAATAGGCAAGTGGAAAACTCTTTTCACACATAAGGACTAGAGCTTTTATTTGCAGACTTCAGAAATTGTGCAGTCTTGATGATGATCTTGGATAAAGCTAAAAGGAGGGTATTTGCTTCTATTGATTGAATTCCAACATATATTTAGACCTAATTGTACATAGCTTTAAACATCTTGATCTCTGTTTCCCAGTAAGGGGTGCAAAATTTCCTTAAAGTCCTTCCTGTTGTCCTGGGTTTTACCTGATTTGCAAATGCAGGAGTCTATCCCTTTGATGAGAAAGCCTTTAGGGAGTGGATCACATCTATGTTCGGTGAAGTATGGTTGTGTAACTGCAGCTTTAGATATCAAAAGTTTTGAATTTGTTGTTGCACAATTATTCCTACCAGCTACTGATCCTCAGTATGTAGGAAGTTTGGCTAATGGATCTAATGACTGGGGATAAGTGAGCAGGCAGATGTGGATCCTCGCCACCCTGCCTTAATCTCCAGATTTTCTTAGGAAATAATAAAAAAACCACATGATGGATGTGTACCAATGAAGAATCTGTTCTGTCTGTATACAGCAAGATCTGTCCCAGCATTAATAACCACAGTTGAGACCAACATTCATTTCAGCAATTGTTTTTAAGCAACTGGGTCAATGATATTTTTGACAATGTGAATGGCAAGCATTAAAATTGCTTTCACAAAAGTGGTTAGCACATTGTACCACTAATTATATGATTACAGGGGAGCTATTTATCAATTTACTTTTACAGGAACTAGTTACTTTGGACTTAGCTTTTGAGTTTTGCTTTAGTTTGAACCAGAGCCTTTTGCAGAAGGAAGTTGTTAGTAGTGGCTGGTTTATAGAGTTTGGGGCCCAACAAAAATACCTCAGAATCATCTAAGGTCGGACAAGGTTTTATGGAACTCTCCTAATTCCACATGAAACTTGGGTTTAGTTTCAGTTAAAAAGTGAGCAGATTTTTTTATTTCTAGACTTCCATCTTCCTTAAAATTTGGGTTTATCATGCAAGCATAGGATGACAACTGGTGACACATGGAAGAGGATGTGTCCTTTGCTATATCTACCTTAGTTTTCTTCTCATATAGCTACCTATTCTTTGTTTTTTAGCAGCCATGAGAAATAAAGACAGGCCACTTTGGGCCTGCTTTCTGGCACATAATGGGTTTGAATGTAAAGACTTTGATAGGGACAGAGGAATAAACCAAGCTGCCTTTTGTTAGAACTTGGAATAAGGGCTATAATCTCTCCAGATCTCCTGGTCTGCTAGGCCTGCCAGTGATGGCAGGGGGAATTTTGCATGATAGATGAAATATGAATGATGCACCAAAACTGAGCATGCACAGTGCTCAAGTGAATTAAGAATGTAGACCAATCAGGTATTAGAGGGAACAGCATGTACTAAACCCATAGCCAGAATGGCATTAACCAACACTTGCTGGTCTTTTTGCAAGTCAATTCAGGATTATATGGAATGGACTGTTCTCAAACCTGGGATCTTATGCCCTGTGCTCCCTTTGGAGAAGTCTGTATATGCAGAATAAATGCAGGGCAGCATGCCCTGAGCTTGTAGAAACAAGTTGCATTGGTTTAAGTTAAGTTTTTAAATAGATTTCAGTTAAGCACTCTGTGAGGATGTTTCCCTTAGTTTAAGTATTAGATAGGTTCCTGACTTACTGACCTGAAAGACCAAGGTTTTTCAGAGCTTTTTATATAAGAAATACTTATAGAAGTGAGCAGAGTACTGTGGGCACTACCTGGCTGAGCCAAAACAGAAGAGTACAGAATTTATTCCCAGACTGTTATTTAAAGAACGTCTTTGAACACACTTCTGCTTTCTTAAGAGTTAATAATTGGTTCTGTCCCTTTTAAAGGTTGCTTAAAAATTAGGCACTTTTAAATTAGTCTCTAGACTGTATCCCACATCCTGGGCTAAGTACTAGGGTTAGCTGTGCTAAGCATGGGGAGAGAGGATAAGCCAAAAAAACATCTGTAAGAGACCTATAAAGGCAGCTTTCTGCAGAGGGCCATAAAGAAACATTAAGAATCTTGATTTTCTGCTGAAGGAACAAATCTGACTTACAACTTCAAAGGGTTTGTATTTGTAACCTTGGATGCCTGTCTAGAACCCTTTTCATGAAAGACCCTCAAATTTCAGCTTTGTATTTGATTACACATTTATTTATAGTGTGACAGCCATCTGCTTCTCTTAATTGGCTGACGGCTTAAGGACTAGCAATTGGAGAACTTGAAAGAGCTGAGATCACAGCCATCGTCTTGAGCAGCAAATTTGCATGCAGGCAAGTGGACTCTGAAATGAACATTGCAGTCTTCATCTCCTTGTGATCTCATCAGGAACTTGGCCATAACACACAGAGGCTTCTAGTTCAGGCTGTACCCATCAGTTTTGTTCTGCCACGGGGACATGGAGGTGATGGTGTAGAGCTGCAGTTTGTTCCACTTTGAGTTGTTGATGTGGGGGCGGGGCACATTTACTGAGAGTCAAGAGTTTCATATAACCAAGGGCAGGAAATGATAATTTTTTACTTCCCACAAAATGCCTTTAAATTACATACACCCTGCTTTTACTACTGAAGTTGTGACACCATCCAGAAAAGCATTTGAGATATTTGATCCAAAAAAGCCAAGAAGAAATCTATTTGTGTGCTTCCTATTTACATATATCACAGTGATGATTCTGGATTTTTGTTCTTATTCCAACCTCAGAAGCAAATACCAGAACCCAGAATACTCCATCTGGTTGGTAAATGGTCTGTGTTGCTACCACTGAGAAACATACTCTGTGCTGTAAATTGTGGTATCTCAACTGATCTTTGTATGCATGATAGCCTCTGTATTAGCCAACAACTCCAGGGGCACAGTCTGAGTGCTTTCTAATTATGTTCTTATGTTGTTGAATTTGCATTTCTACCTTCCTGGGTAAATGGTGTAATATCTTCTTTAAAAAGGAGTGCACCCACCTCTGGTTGTAAGGGAAAAAAAAAAAAAAAGTGATCTCACAGCTCCTGTGCCTAGAAAGCCCAGTTCCATGAATATGTGTTAAATGTCTCTCCGAATGTCTGCTGCATTTAGTTACTAAGAGGTTTTAAGCTAGTCGAATATGTTTTTTCTGGATCCTAACCATAAATAGGCTGGAAATATCTGAAAAAGCACTGAATCAATCATATATATATATATATATTTACTGGGTAAATTTAGGCAACTTCAACATTAGGCGACAATTGATGAGTCTTATTTGGATTCTAATTTTAGTCTCAGGGTCTCAGTTCCAACTTCAGCCTCACGTTAAGTGTCTGCATCCTTCCTGGATACAACACAAAGGCTTTAGAGAACACTAGTGCCTCTGTTCAAGTGTGCTTTTGCATGGAGGCCCTGAGGAAAAGATGATATTATTTAGTGTTCCTCAGGCTCTCTACTATGCTATTTAATGTGTCTTTTTCACTTTTGAGTAAAAAAGCCTGATGGTGGTGGTCTGTACAGATCTCACATGTAATTAGTTTTCTCCTTTCCCTACTCTTAGGGCTCAGCTACTCCAAAGAAAGTGTTTGGAGGTGTTTGGTTTCTCCAATATGACTTTGTTCAGGTCTCATTATTGCTTTTGTGAACTAAGGTATAAGTTAGAAGAGTGTATAATATGTGTTTCTGTGCATGTAAATGTCATCTGTCAGAGCTAATTAATCTAATCTCAAATACCACAAAATCCTCACTTCTTAGCATTTACTAACCTCGCATTTGTAGAGTGAATGAAATGAAAAGAAAGGGCAGTTGTTGCAAAAATACATGGAGACCTTCTTTTGAATTATGTTGACCTAGAAGCTGTGTACACATATTTCTTTTGTTTGAAGAAATGTTCTAAAGGGTGAATACAATAGTTCTGTACTTTCTCAGGGGAAATTTCAAGTAACAATTATAATACTACTATTCAAAATTATATATATATATAGTAAAATGGAAAATGTGTTATATTCAGGAAATTGAAAAGAATATTCTTGCTTCTAAAACTTCCTTTAAATCTCTCCCACCTTTCAAGGCAGAGAACCTACAGTTAATCTGTCAGGAGCACTAAAGCATTAGATGGCTATCATCAACCTTTCTGGGTGCTCTGAAAGTCTAAACACTGAAATTGAGAAAGTAGCTGATTTGGGTTTAAGAGCTTATAGCTCAGAGTCATTTTATAAAATACAGAAAATAAAAAAAATAGCTGTTGCCTGTTGACAATTCAATGAAAAAATTCTGCCTGGAAAATACAAGTAGTAAAGGAACAGGTATTTGAGTAATAGAAAAGACTGCAAAAAGATATATACCTTTTTTCAGTCACCCCTTCTGAGAGAGGAGTGTGTCTGATACTTATGTTGGTTTACATCCATTCATTTCTAACCCAAGACTAAAATTCGCTTCAATTTGAATTAAGTCCTCTGTCAAGAGAACTTGTCTTGTATAACCGTAAACATCTGTGCCACAGAAGTAATCTCCGACATGGCTTCCAGTAGCTCACAGGGGTGATCTAGGCAGATAGAAATCCTGTGACTGGGAATCCTTTTGCTGGAAGGACTGCCTAGCTTGCAACACTGATGGCAGAGAAGCTACTGTTGATGATGATGTGATGAGCAGTGCTGCTCCTCACAGTCTGCCTGGTGGCATTGAGAGCAGCTGAGGGAACTGGATTCCCAGGCCCACAGCAGCACCATGCATAGTGCTGCTTTTCTTCATTCAGAGGGAGGAAAGAGTTAATTTCAGTTTAACATGCAAAACTTGTCTTTCTGTGTAGGGCATGAAGCATAAACTCAGTGGGAGGTCCATGAAACAGTGCCTGGCTCTGCCCCATTAGCATTCTGGTCATACTTTAGAACAACATAAGCAGACTTACAGCTTTTAAAAATGTTATTTTGCTCTCATCTGCCCCACAGCTGAATTCTCTGCAGAGAAGGGGTGTTGTGCCATGCTAAGGCTGGGGTATTTAAATTTCTTAGCTGTGTATTTTCTAGTAATTATTCTTCCCTTCCCCCCCGCACCCTGTGCCTCCCCCCAGCTTTTAGAAATCAATGAGAAAAATTAAAGGCCATTAATTCAGTTCAAGATTTACTTCTACTAAGTCATTCCCCAGCCTACATTCATCTTTATAGCTTCTTTTCTTTTTTTTTTTTCTTAGTAAATACAATTTATAGTAGCTTGAAAAAATTGTGAGTTTAGTGTCTGAACATGAACAAGGTCATATGAAACTTCACTGTCCTCCCTGGTTTCCTCTGCAAGAAAGGAGAAATATTTATGCCTGTTACTTCCATCCTCACAAGTTGAAACAGGCTGTGTTGTCTTCAGATCGGCCCAGCCATCTCTCAAGTGAATTCTGTCTGGCAGAGCCAGGGTCCCTTAGCAGGACAGGGGTTGTTTTAAAGAAACCCTTGTAATGGAAGCCAACTCAATCCAAATGACCCCTATTGCAGGTTCTTTTAAAATTATGACCTATTTCTCTTCTGTGGTGATGACATTTCTGTATTTTTTACTTTTTAGTTTCTGAACTTTGCAGGAAATGTATCACATTGACTGAAGTGATTGATTGACTGAAGGAATTGAAATGGTTTCTGCTGTTTTGATTAGAAGTCATGGAATAATGTTTTACATAGTAACAGTTCAGTTTGTTTAATTCTTTCTGCAGGCTACTTGAACTAAATTTTCAAATTCCTTAGATAGGCTTTTTTTTTTTTCTTTCAGGCAAAACTATTCACGCAATTGGATTTGCACTAAGCAGAAAATAAAATATTCAGAACTGTTTTGGGCTTACGTCCTCTAGAACCACAATTATGTCTCTAAACAAGAAGTTGATTTTGAAATAAGCCACAGGTTTTATTAATTCTCAGTGTTCCCTTCAGTTTCCCATTCTCTGTGGAGAGAGTTGTAACAAATCGTATCTCTCAGATCAAGGCAGAAGTACCTTAAATATGGACTAGAAATGTATGTTGCTGCAAAGTCAGGCTTGATACTCTCACAAAGCTTTGGAGGGTTTACATCTTGGAACCTGATTTTGGTCAGGATTGCTCTCCGATATCCTCAGATGAAAGGGAGACTATAAATGTGAAGAGCAAATTCTTCTGCCTTGGTTACACCAGTGTTACTGAATTAGTGCCAATGTGGTCACATGCTGTAGCAGGGTGGAAAATTTGGCCCAGAGTATTTATTGTAAGTAGCAACAAGGAAAAGAAACCTATTGAAGACAAGAAACACAAAACTGTAAATGGCCAGGCAACAGGCCTCATGCTAACTTTATTTGCCAAACTGGTGGTTTACTCCAACATTAGTATTTTATGCAACCAAGCCAAATTCACTGTGTAAAACATTTTATTGCCTCTCCTGGCCTTTGCCTTTTCTAAGAGATTGAAGGGCACACATAAACTGCTAAAAGACCCAAAATTGTTTAGCTATCTGTATTCAGTATCCCTACAGGCTTATTTACTACATGAAGAGCAATGAAAACCAGCTAAATATTTTAAGAGGACAGAGCAGAGAAGTTTTAATTGAAAAATATCCAGGGGTTTTATTTATGAGTCTGCACTACAGATTTCTAATAGCAAACAACAGAAGTGAAAAATAAGAGGGTTTAATGCATTAGTTATGGGTTGGTAATGGACAAATATGTGGTGCTTATTCTCTGCCTAGTATGGCATGGCATCAGCCTTGAGTCCCCACTAAAACAAAAAAGTGCGAAGTCAAACAACAGTCATGTCAAATTAAACCTCTTTTTGTTTAATTTTTCAAAATGATTCATTTAGCTGGTTGTCTGAGAGTCAAACTGATAGCTAACAATAGTTCATTTATTTAATGCTGCTTTCAGTACCCTGTAGCCACTCTACTGCATCAGAACTTATCTTCTGTAATTCTTTTTGAGCTGTGAAGATAGGCCAGGAGACTGGAGTAAGTCAGGTGTGCAGGGAGGCACAGCTCACATGGTGGGGCAGTTTGTGCTTCATCAACCATAGGATTGGGAATGAATTTTCAAGAACAGTTAAATCTTACTTTTAATCTGAAAAGTGAATAAAACTGATATCCTTATGTTTCATGTTTGCTGAGTCTCAACAGTCCAAAAATAAGAGCTCAGTTTATAAAGTTAAAAAAGGCGTTGTGTAAACTGCCAAAACTGCAGATTGTGAGAGCAAACAATGAAAATGAGATCTTTCTTGACTACATTTTCTCACCAGTTATAAAATGTGGATAAGTTATTCTTGTAGTGATTTCCTCTTAATTCTATTTTCTTAATAGGATTGAAACACATGAATCTGATTAGAAAAAAAAAAAAGCAGCTCTTTAGTTTTGCACAAATGTGAGTAAATGCAGTAATAAGCACTTTTTAGGTTTGTGGGGCTTATAGAAATAAAGTTAAGCATGGGTTTTTATGTCAATAAAGTCAGTTGACACAAACCTAATAATCAGGGAGGAAGCAGATCAGTTGAGTAAGAAGATAGTATTTATACTAAGTGTGAGTGTTGATAGCAAAGTTTTTTCTGTTCTGTTTAATAGAATTTTGTGTGACTGTTGAATGGTGTTTGATCAGGGAGCTCTGGCATAGGTTGCTCACATAATGAAAAAAGGAGTATGTATGACACTTCTCTGGCATTTTAGAATTTTATATCATGCAGTATGACTACATACAGAAACACAGTAGGGAGTGGGAAAATATGAGCAGTCTCCACATGTAAGAAATTTGTTTAAATCCCATGTATAATTTTTGTTTATTTGTTTGTTTGTTAGTTA
This sequence comes from Bombycilla garrulus, assembly GCA_013400315.1. Taxonomy (NCBI): domain Eukaryota; kingdom Metazoa; phylum Chordata; class Aves; order Passeriformes; family Bombycillidae; genus Bombycilla; species Bombycilla garrulus. The sequence continues at coordinate 4,545 of VXBU01009906.1, read as the reverse complement.
TAAAATCTAGATGAGTTTGATCTTCCATTTCAGTTTTACCTTTTCCATCTGTATTTTCGTTATATATTCATGCTCACACAAGGTGATCTGTAAAAAAAGATAGCATCTCTAAACATAAGAACTGTGGATGGTATATTAAATAGAATTTACTATTATTCGAGTCTGATGAGGATTATTATGCTTGCAAGGGACAAGTTTTCCCAAAAGCCAAGTAATCCTTTCAGTGCTGTTCCTATAAGTATGTTCTATCCATGCCAAAAGCTCTTATGTGATTCATGTCTAGTTTTATGAGGGTCATTTACCACAGGAGGGTGTTTTAGAATAATTTTCAATTGCTGTTTTTTCTTTAAGAAATACAGTTACCTGTTATTCAATTTATATTTATGAAAAGAGATCATTTTGATGGAATAAAAACTTTTTTTATTTTCTTAAAATGCGTATTGATGTTCCTAAGTAGAAGGATTCTGTCAAGAAAAAAAAAGACTGGAGAAAGAGCACTGGTCCATCATCCCTGATTCTCTGGGTCTATCATTATGTGATTCTTGTGTTAAAACCTGTAATTTTTCCTCTCTGAATTGCATTTTATTATTCCTTGGTTACTGTATCTTTAATGTGTTGAAGAAGGCTTGTGGTGAGCCAAGCCTATGAGAATTTTTGGTAAGTAGGGGTCTGCAGTCAGTCAAATCAAGAGTGAAAAGAAAAAGAACTCTTCAGTGTAACAGGGAAATTAAACTATCTTTTCTCAGGAAGGATGTAGATTATAGAAATAATACAGTGTCCATTTAAAAATACTTTACTTATTTCTGGTGGGTTTTACAGTGATGTGAAACGCAATGGAGCAAGCCAAATTCTAAATGTGTATTACTTACCACACTACAGTGAATGTATCATGAGCACTCCACTCAAGTGAGAGTGCTGGAAAGGCTGCTGGTATTGAGAACATGCCCATTATGATGAGGGTCAAGAACCACTCTGCTGTCATAGAGGCCTGCAGTGCGGAAGACTTTAAAATAGAAAAACACTTAAAAATGTAAAATCAATACAGCATTAGTTTGGGGCTAACATAAAGGCAATTGTATTGTTATTTATTGCCAGTGTTTTTTATACTGATGTAGATGTTATGTAGATAGAAGTATAAGTAACGTTTCCTCCCAAAATTTAAAACGAAATGCCTGTGTACAGAAAAGGCAAACCCACAGGAAGGGAGGTGCCAGGATTATTCATGCCGATGTAAAAATGTCCTACTATGTGGGGTGCTGGTTGTGTTGGCATGGGATTTACAGGACATTTTATACCGTTGAAGTGTATATTTTCAAAATATGACTAGAGGCTGAAATCCAGTAATGAAATTGAGTTTTGCCTTTGACATCAAAAGGGACACAGTTTCACTCAGGTAGGTACTTTTGTCAAAGTATGAAAAAATGTATGCCTGGGGAGAGTATTAGTCAATAACTGAGAGGCAACTAATAACATTTTTTAGTTAATCTTCTTAGAAGTTCTTTTACTCTGGAAATAAACAGGAGCAAGTATCAAGGTTATGCTTAAAAATTGCAGCCTGAAGTATGTTTCACCTTCCACCATCTAAAGTGTAGGACATTTGGTTGGCTTTTGTTCTGGAATCACTTCATTTAAATTAAAGGGCATGGAGAGATCACAAGAAGAGATCACAAAGAATTTTAGTTCAAAAACTTCAGAGTTTTGGGTTCCACAGACTCACCACATAAGCATGCAAAGGTGAGAAAAGAAATATTTACTAAAATGAGGTGTCTCTAGTCTTGATTATAGTTTGTGTTCTTTATTCAGTGCAATGTGATACCTCCTGGATGCTGCTGGGGTCAAAACGTTTAGAAAACTGAATGTAAGTCAATCATTTCCCCAACAGTTTGAGGGGTTTTTTTTGTAATTCCCTTAGTTTTAAATAGAAGTGCAAGAAATCGTGTTTTTTATCACTCTTACTTGCAGAAAAATATAATTTAGTTGTATTTTAGAAAATACCATTCTGAAGACAGTTACATCTCTGTGCTGTTACTGCATTTCTTCACCAACAATTTCTGACACAACTGGACAGCATTTGAAAGAGTTAATAACCTTATAAGTAGTTGGAGCAGTTTACATTTAAGGAAGACATTATAAAAATAACTTTAGATTGGGCAATTGGAAAATTAGTTAGAAGGATGCAGAGATTTAAGCCTTTAGGTGGATTTAGTATTTCAATAGGCCTGAGTTTGGTAAGTTGTGGATACAGAACATGGCTTTGGTGAATAGCAACAGCTCTGCAAGTGACCACCTGTCATTTGAAGCACCGAAATTACCTATAAACATACCTCAGTCATGAAAAAACACACTAGCTTAAGCCTCACTGAAAGTAATCAACTGCCTTGCATTTAACCACCAAATGGGCATAGATGACCACAGAGAAGCAGTGGACAAACTATAGGTTAGAAAGATGATTACAGTAATTCTTCACTGTGTTCATACACTAAACAGAAGGATAGAGATACCTAGGGATGAAGAAAAGCTGAAAACCTGAAGTAATTAGCTGAATTATAAAGAGGTTAAAGAAACCATAGCTATTGACACAAAACAAAAGAGTAATTTGCTCTGCTTTTCAGTAAGTTGACAATTACTGACAACAGGAGAAAAATTAAGTATAAATGGAATTGAAATAATGGAAATAACTATAACAGCAATTAAAAAAGAAAAGTTACAGGTGATTTTAATAAAAGGGCAACAAACACAGCAATAGCTGTCCTTATAGAGAATTTGCACCAGAATACAGATCTAGTAGTAATTATAAATCAAGCTTACTGCATAGTACTAGGTCCAAAGACAAGAGCTTTGCCTATGTGTAAGAAGAGGAAGCTGCTGTGTGCAACTGTAGATTTGTCAGTCTGGCTCAGTAATGCATATAGTTTTAAAACAGGTTTTGAAGGGAAAGACCATTAAAGCTACAGATAAAAAGGAAGTAGAATATTGGATTACTAAAGCAGGATGTGCCAAACTAACTTAATCTGTTCTAGTCTCTTTTTTTCCCCCTTTTCTTTTAAATATAATGACTCAATTTTCTAGAGAAAGAAAATAAAGGAGGCAAATTCTGTCTATCCTTTTACAATGTACTCATTATGCTGCTGAAAAGAAAAATTATGCTTACTTGCATGGAGAAAGTGGAATTTAAGAGCACAACTGTGAGATGACCATGGTAGGTGATTTAGGATAATATTGGAAAGGAACCATCTATATTTAAGAGAAATCTTTTTCCCTGATAGTCATAAAAGTGCGGATGGAGTATCCTGATGGTAGAGTATTGGGAAGCTTAGATAATCAGGATAGCCAATAAAAAGAACTGCATTGCTGTGAGAACCCAGGGAACTACACAGGAGATTCAGCAGTAAGAGCAGCAAAGCACTTCAGAAAGGTACTATAGAGAAAATACAAAATGTTGTTGTAAGCTGAGAAGTCATCAACTGGAAATGGAGATTATGAGAACCCTGACTTCTGTTTATCAAAATACTAGATGGCTGGAAAACTCCATTCACCATTTTCAGTGTTTGGGTCTTATTAAGCCTTCCTTTTCTGTGTTAAAAATGGATTTGTTATCAAAAATCTCTTCCCCACGTGGATATTTGTAGAATATGATCCAGTCACTTTCTTAATTAACAAAACAATAGAGCTTCTGTCACTTTCTCACTGCCAATCAACTGCTCCCAGACCATTTTCTATTCTTGTAGTACTTTTAGGAGACCCTGCCACCAAGATTCCTTTAGAAGTGCAGACAGCAGTGTGTTTCAGTAAGGAACTATTTAATACTGTATTACCGAGAAATTACCACTCCTGACACTGTTATACATCCCTCTATTCAAGGACTGTGTTCTCTTGTCTACACTGCACTGGAAACAGACATTAGTCAATAATCATGATTTTGAAAAATTTTCCAGTGATGCTGTGGTTAGGATAATAACCTTTTTCTTTTCAATTTGAATTGCTGTCTTCATTCCTCGTATCTCTCTCCTTGTATTTAGCCATACTAAAAAACTTGTTTATTTATGAAGCAATAAAGATCAGCCTGTAGAGACAGTTTGACCCTACTCTTACATGTTATTCCTGTATAAATGGAAGGTTGTTTGCAATAAGATGTGAAAATAAAATGCCAGTTTAGATACAAAACGATTTTCCTTGGCTTTCTTAGGACTTGACCCTACTGGTGACAAAGTAAGGAACAAAAATTTTTGATATCTTTATGTACCAATTACATATATGTATATTTCAGTGCCTTTTGTATGTGTATGTATAAATAAATATGTGGAGGACATATGTCTTTATATATTTTATGTATACACAATTAAAAAACAGTGTTGATGTGTGTAAGTCTTCATAGACGCCCCCATTATAAAGCACCAAGATTGAGATTTTGATCTTATTAGCAAATTCCTGGTATTAAAAATGATAAGCATCAATAATGAAATTGATTAGTAGGTCCTTAAAATTAAGTCCAGTAAGTTAATTCTACAAGAATTTTAAAAATAGTTGTCCTAGGTTATAATGTAA
>VXBU01009905.1:91774-116407 GCA_013400315.1 Bombycilla garrulus | reverse complement strand
GGTAATGTATCCTGGAAGAATATACAGATACTGCAGAGATATATAGATCTGGGATTAGGAAATCTGAGGCTCAAGGGGTGCTCAATTTGGCAAGGAATGTGAAGAACAACAAGAAGGGCTTCTATAGTCATGTGTGTAACAAAACAAAAATTATAGCACAAGTATCCTTCAATACATGAAAAAAGGAGAATGGACTACTGAAAAGGAGAAGTCTAAGGTAGAAAACATTTATTAGTTTTTTTTTTATTTTAGTTTTCACTTTGCAGTCACTCTTCCCACATTTCTCAAGCCCTTGAACCTCAAGGCAGGGACTGGGAAAATGAAGTCACTCTCAGCATAAGTTCATGTTGGAGACCACTAGTCACCCATGGGTTACCAAAGGGATGCATCTCAGGGTCATGAGGGATGTTGCAAGTGTATTTGCTATGCCACTCTCCATCATATTTGAATAGTCACGGAAGGCAGTTAAGTGCCTATTTTACAGATCCTCCAGGAAGTTATATGAAAGCATATGGAAGGCAGACAGGTGACTGGAAACAGACAGCATAGCTTCAACAAGGGCAAATCATTCTGAACTAATACAGTGGCCTCTTTGATGGAGTGACATTTTCAGTGGACAAGGGAAGAGCTAGTTGGACTTCTATAAGACCTTTTATCTAGTACCCCATACCCACAACATTCTTGACTCTAAATAGAACAGGTAAGGGTTTGATGGATGAATAGTTAAGAGAATAAAGATTTGTCTGGATGACCATGTACAAAGATTAAAATCAAATTCTCACTGTTCAATGCAATACCAGTACCAAGGGTTGCAACTGACATCAAGCTGAGTGGTGCAGTTAATATGATTAAAGGATGGGATGCCCTCCATAGGGATCTGGACAGGCCTGAGAAATTGGTTACTATGTAACTCAGAAAGTTCAACAAGACCAAATGCAAGGCCCTGCATGTGGGAGGACAATGCCCAGTATCAATACAGGCTGGAGGATTAACTGATCAAGAGAAGTCGAGATAAAAACTTTGGGATCCTGCTCTGTCTAAATTGGATATGAGTGGCCAATGTGTAGTCTTAGCCCTGAGATTCAGCCAAATCCTGGGCTGCATCTGTGGGCAGCAGGGGAGGGAGTGGATTCTGCACCTCTGCTCTGCTCTGCTGACACCCCATCTACAGTGCTGCATCCAGCTCTGGGGTGCCCAGTGCAAGAAAGACATGGAGCTGTTTGTCTGGGTTGGAACACCTTTGCTATGAACATGTGCAGAGATTTGGGGTTGCTCAGGAAAAGAAAATGCTCCAGGGGGACCTCATTGCAGTCTTTTAATATACAAAGTGAGCTTATAAGAAAATTGAGAATTTTTACCAAAGCATCTAGTTGCAAGACAAGGGGCAATGGTTTTAAATTTAAAAAGGCTCATATTAGATTGGATATGAAGAACATATATTTTTACAGTGATTATGGTAAAACACTGAAACAGGTTTCCCGGAGAAATTGTAGCTGTCCCATCACTGGCAGTGTTTAAAGGCTGGATAGGACTTTGAGTCACCTGATCCACCAAAATACATCCCTGTCCAGAGCCTGGAGGTTGTACTAGATAATTTTCAAGGGTCCCTTCCAACATAAATGATGTTCTATAAGATACATATTTTTATGTAAATTTAGGAAAAGAGGAAGAGGAATACACATTGGAGGTGTATATGTTACCAAAGCATTTAAACTTGTAGAATCAAATAAAGAACCTTTTGAAAAAAGATGTGTGATAGTCTGTGAATTGATCTCATAATGTCACTGTCACTTTTAATGGAGTGAAGTGTCCAATTTTCCAACTGCAATATAGCAGTAAGCTTTTGTGTCAGCCTCAGTAAAAATAGCAAAGACTGAGTGGACTTGGAAGTGATCCAAAAGTTAGTTCCTCCAAGTCTCGATTTACACTTGTAGCAAGAGTTCTATGTCCTCTTCTGTTTAATCAACAAATCAATATTCTCAGTCTCACCCTTTAGCTATCCAGCAACTTCCATAAACCTTTTATTTTCATATTTAGGGAAAGTAAAATTTTTTTTTCCTGCACTAGTCTTTATACATTTATATTGTTAATATTAGGTACACATGAGAGACAAGAGTTAGAGTATTCAGAACAAAATCCTAACACACAAAATTAGTCCACTATCCACTCACAAAAATGCATGTCTCTACTTTGTCCTTAGCAAGTAATCCTGCCTTTATTTTAAAGAGGGAAAAAATAAGGAAATTGGAGTGGTGTATAGTATTCCTCAAGTCCTGAATATGTGTACAAATTACAGAGATAATCAGTTATAGAAGAAATTTTAGAGTTAGAAACAATTTTTTGTTGTTCTGCATAAGATAAAGTCTGCTGACTCCAAATCCAATGTGTTTCTGTTTATGGGTTAATTCAGTAGTACAATATTCAGGAAACCAAATCTTATCTGAGTAAGCAAGTATAATTCCTGTTCTTTCTCTCCACCCTCTTCATCCTTGTTAATCTGTTTTCCAATTCAGATCCTAATCCTGGGAAGAAAGCAGAAGCACTACATGCTTGCCAGGTACAAAGCCATGAACATCATGAGAAACCCTGGTTTCAGGAGGGTTTTCCATTATATTTATGGCTTTGTATTATTTCATGTTTTTTCAATATGCTGTATGCTGAGAGACATTTTCCACTAGAAGGTATCATTTTATGTCTCTGAAGCAAGAGGATTCTCTCTTTTTATTTTGATTAAAAGTGGTGAGATCATAGCTGTGAATATACTATACCTCTGGCGGAGAATATAAAAAGGATGATACTTGCAAACTATAGCTTTCTAGAGCACTTCAAGATCTAAATGTAATAATTTTGTTCTACAAGATGAAGCTATGTATTCCAACCTCAAAAAGTAAGAAGGTTAGAAGAAATAGCAATGGGCGAAAATAGGCTGAATTGCAAACAGGGAAGAGACATAGTGATAGTTTCAGGAAATTTGAAGACTAAAGAAAACCAGCATTGCTAACAGATTTAAATCAAACATAAGCTGTAGTTTAGATTTGAGATTGGGGCTTTAATGCTTTCCGAGAAGTATAAATGTAATCTCCAATTTTGCCAACATATCAAATGCATCTGTCACTTAATGGTGTCATTTAAAACTGTGAATAATTCTTCAGATTATTTCCTGCCTCTGTATCAAAGAGAGGGAATGATCAAATTTCCAAGCCTTGCCAGAAATGTCCTCTCCAATATGTTTAATGACACAATTGTGACAGGAAAATAGACATTTTCAATAGCTATAAAATAATGAAGAATAAAGAATCCAGATGTTTAAACCCAGAGGAAAATTAAAGCAAAGATTTGTAGAGAAGAATAATTATTGCATATAATGTAAGTGAAGCAAACAGACAAGAAACAGATTTTTGGTTTTGTATTAGTACTGAAATGGAACATTTTATTTTCCATCTAAATATCTGTACATTTATTTAATAAATAGCGTCTTTCATAGAGAGGTAATAAAATGCTTCATAGATACATTAGTATGCAGACCATAATCAAATCTTAGAAATCCGGTTCTCTGTTCTATATATCATCACACCACCATCAATAAATGTGCTAGAGTATATATCGAAAGGGAAAGAGAGACCAAATTCTTCAGAAATTTATTGAACAGGTAAACCTGGAAGACTTGAAGAATAAACTTTTAAAAGCAAATCTGAGGAGGATACAGTTTTGTAAATACATATGTGCAGATAAAAACTCTACTGCAAATTGTCTATCTTACTTCACATCATGAACCATTTAGTCGCTTCAATGAGGGAAGATAAAAAATGCAAATACATTGTAGGAATGCTTCTTGAATCTTGACTCCCTGCTTGCATTATTTGGTGATTTAATTGATCTGAAAATCTCTATTATAGCCTCAAGTGCTGAATAAATGATGATTCATAACTATTCTCATTTTGTAAGCTTCATATTGGTAATAAAGTAATTTTAATCTTTCATGTCTCCTCATGGCACATTTTGGAATTCAGTGAGCATATTTTTCAATTTGAGGGGAAAAAGTAGAAAATCAAGGTTCACTAAATTTTCTGAAAATGTTCTACATTAAAGCTTAAGCAATTTGAAAAAAAATGTTACCTGACTTTGCTGATTAGTGCCTTGATCATAAACCATTCTCTCCCTCTCCCTCTTGATAGTCATATCACTGTGTGACTATCACCTGACTTTAAAGATGGGCATCATTGGAATAGTAGTGGAAGGTTAACTCCCTGGTTGTGTTCTTGTGTAATGTTTTAATTTTCTGAAATTATGACTTATATCCCCAACTCCTAAACAAATGGAAGACAAGCTACTGATATCATCTCAAATTCAACCACTGACAGGAATTATCAAAAGATCACTTTTTGACCAGGTTTTAGATCTTGGGATAAGGCTTGTACTGTCTGCTTTAGTTTTGGTACTGTGCTCTGTATCGAGCTGCACCCAGGAGATTCATTAGCATTCCCTGATGACCTATCCAATCAAAGTAAATAAAATTTAATTCTCTCAGAGAATAAACTCCACATTTTTGCTGAGAATATTATAGTCATAAGACTGTGTCTACTACACCACCTTATGTAAAATAACTTGACAATGATTATGTCTTAAATATAATAGACCTCTTAAGTTTTACTGAAGTTTCAATACATATATCTTGGCAGAGGGATGAATGTCTTGGAAAATTGTATATGGGCACTTAGGCCTTGACCAGGGAGAGCTAGAATACCTTTTCTGCATGGAGTGTGAACTATAACAGCATGTCAAGTGCCTGGAAGTTCCAAACTCTCATCACTCAGTCATCTTCTGGGTGACATCACCATTATCTTGAAACAGAACTTCTTGAAAGCCTGCATTCCACAGATACTTTCACTTATGGTATAATGTGAGAAAGTTCATCTATAAAACTACCTAGATAAGAAATCTAGGGGTAGGTGATAAGAAACCTAACCCTTGGGAGATTCAACTCACAGCCTAAGGAAACTCCATCAGACACGTACTGTATGACACATCAGGAGGCCAGCTGGTCCAGTTGGCATTTTATACCCTCACATAGACCAATGTTTTCTGAAGTCAGTTGCAAACACTCAATGACCACATCTCTGAAATGTATTAATCATGGAAGCATCCAGACAGTTCCTTCTGCAAACCCACCTGGTGTTCTTGCCTTAGGACAAACCACCATCAGAGACAGCAAGAGAGGGTATGTGGCTGGAGTGCAACAGATGGACAGGCACAAAAGACTATAATAGACAAGAACAATGGCAACACATGCAGGCAGTGAAGACCCAACTATCTTTCATCCCCATCACAGCACATTAGCACATACTAAACCCTTCAATCCACAATATCATAGTAAGATACAGGTGATTAAATAGTAATATAAAAGCAAAAGTAAAATAAGTTTCTTAAAAACACAGACTGCAGAAGAAGCAAGAGAGAAAAATAGAAGGCATCTTTCAAAAATGAGACTTAGAAAAGAAGTCTTAATAACCTAACTAATTTCTGTAATTGTCTTAATTTCTGTAAATTGTCTGTCTTTCTGTAATTGTTTTATTATAATGCAGAAGAATACTGATACAGAATAATAGAATCAGAGAATATCCTGAGTTGGGAAGCACCCACAAGGATCACTGAGTCCATCCCCTCGTCTGGAACAGCACATTCCCAAGAACCATGCTGTGTGCCAGAGTTCAAGGGTTTCTTGAACTCTGTCAGGCTGGTGCTGTGACCACTGCCCTGGGAAGCCTGTTCCAGCACCCAACTACCCTCAGGGTAAAAAACAAACCCTTTTCTAGGATCTGACTTAAACATCCTCTGACACAACTTCAGGCCATTCCCACAGGTCCTGCCACTGGTCACTACCGAGCAGAGAGCAGTGTCTGCCCTTCCTCTTTTCCTCACGAGGAAGCTGCAAATTGCAATGAGGTCTCCCCTCAGTCTCCGCTTCTCCAACTTGAACAGACCAAGTGACCTCAGTTACTCCTCATATGGCTTTCCCTCTAGGCCCTTCATCATCTTTGTAGCCCTCCCTTGGACACTCTCTAGTAGCTTTACATCTTTCTTATCTTGCGGAACCCAAAGCTGTCCCCAGCACTTAAGGTGAGGCTGCCCCAGCCCAGACCACAGTGGGACAATGCCCTCCCTTGCCCAGCTGGCAATGATGGGCCTGATGCCCCCAGGACAGGGTTGGTCCTCCTGACTGCCAGGGCACTGCTGACTATGTTTAGTTTGCCCCAGTTCCCTTTCTCTGGTGCCACTCTACAGGCTCTCATTCCCCAGTCTATCTGTACATCCAGGGTTGCCCCCTCAGAGGTGCAGAATCTGGCCCTTGTCTTTGTTAAACCCCACAAAGTCAGTTATTGCTCANCCCTGGTTGTGTTCTTGTGTAATGTTTTAATTTTCTGAAATTATGACTTATATCCCCAACTCCTAAACAAATGGAAGACAAGCTACTGATATCATCTCAAATTCAACCACTGACAGGAATTATCAAAAGATCACTTTTTGACCAGGTTTTAGATCTTGGGATAAGGCTTGTACTGTCTGCTTTAGTTTTGGTACTGTGCTCTGTATCGAGCTGCACCCAGGAGATTCATTAGCATTCCCTGATGACCTATCCAATCAAAGTAAATAAAATTTAATTCTCTCAGAGAATAAACTCCACATTTTTGCTGAGAATATTATAGTCATAAGACTGTGTCTACTACACCACCTTATGTAAAATAACTTGACAATGATTATGTCTTAAATATAATAGACCTCTTAAGTTTTACTGAAGTTTCAATACATATATCTTGGCAGAGGGATGAATGTCTTGGAAAATTGTATATGGGCACTTAGGCCTTGACCAGGGAGAGCTAGAATACCTTTTCTGCATGGAGTGTGAACTATAACAGCATGTCAAGTGCCTGGAAGTTCCAAACTCTCATCACTCAGTCATCTTCTGGGTGACATCACCATTATCTTGAAACAGAACTTCTTGAAAGCCTGCATTCCACAGATACTTTCACTTATGGTATAATGTGAGAAAGTTCATCTATAAAACTACCTAGATAAGAAATCTAGGGGTAGGTGATAAGAAACCTAACCCTTGGGAGATTCAACTCACAGCCTAAGGAAACTCCATCAGACACGTACTGTATGACACATCAGGAGGCCAGCTGGTCCAGTTGGCATTTTATACCCTCACATAGACCAATGTTTTCTGAAGTCAGTTGCAAACACTCAATGACCACATCTCTGAAATGTATTAATCATGGAAGCATCCAGACAGTTCCTTCTGCAAACCCACCTGGTGTTCTTGCCTTAGGACAAACCACCATCAGAGACAGCAAGAGAGGGTATGTGGCTGGAGTGCAACAGATGGACAGGCACAAAAGACTATAATAGACAAGAACAATGGCAACACATGCAGGCAGTGAAGACCCAACTATCTTTCATCCCCATCACAGCACATTAGCACATACTAAACCCTTCAATCCACAATATCATAGTAAGATACAGGTGATTAAATAGTAATATAAAAGCAAAAGTAAAATAAGTTTCTTAAAAACACAGACTGCAGAAGAAGCAAGAGAGAAAAATAGAAGGCATCTTTCAAAAANGCATCTTTCAAAAATGAGACTTAGAAAAGAAGTCTTAATAACCTAACTAATTTCTGTAATTGTCTTAATTTCTGTAAATTGTCTGTCTTTCTGTAATTGTTTTATTATAATGCAGAAGAATACTGATACAGAATAATAGAATCAGAGAATATCCTGAGTTGGGAAGCACCCACAAGGATCACTGAGTCCATCCCCTCGTCTGGAACAGCACATTCCCAAGAACCATGCTGTGTGCCAGAGTTCAAGGGTTTCTTGAACTCTGTCAGGCTGGTGCTGTGACCACTGCCCTGGGAAGCCTGTTCCAGCACCCAACTACCCTCAGGGTAAAAAACAAACCCTTTTCTAGGATCTGACTTAAACATCCTCTGACACAACTTCAGGCCATTCCCACAGGTCCTGCCACTGGTCACTACCGAGCAGAGNAGTGTCTGCCCTTCCTCTTTTCCTCACGAGGAAGCTGCAAATTGCAATGAGGTCTCCCCTCAGTCTCCGCTTCTCCAACTTGAACAGACCAAGTGACCTCAGTTACTCCTCATATGGCTTTCCCTCTAGGCCCTTCATCATCTTTGTAGCCCTCCCTTGGACACTCTCTAGTAGCTTTACATCTTTCTTATCTTGCGGAACCCAAAGCTGTCCCCAGCACTTAAGGTGAGGCTGCCCCAGCCCAGACCACAGTGGGACAATGCCCTCCCTTGCCCAGCTGGCAATGATGGGCCTGATGCCCCCAGGACAGGGTTGGTCCTCCTGACTGCCAGGGCACTGCTGACTATGTTTAGTTTGCCCCAGTTCCCTTTCTCTGGTGCCACTCTACAGGCTCTCATTCCCCAGTCTATCTGTACATCCAGGGTTGCCCCCTCAGAGGTGCAGAATCTGGCCCTTGTCTTTGTTAAACCCCACAAAGTCAGTTATTGCTCAACCCTCTGATTTGTTGAGGGCTCTCTGCAGGGCCTCTCTGACCTCAAGGGAGTCGACAGATCCTCCCCCTTTAGTATTGTGGGCAAACAACAGACATTCAAGTCCTGCATCCAATTCAGTTATGAAGATGTTGGAGGAGCTCTGACGCTGAAATGAAACCCTGTGGAATCCCACTGGTGGCAGGTCACCAGACTGATGTAAACCCATTCACTATAACCCTTTGTGCCTGACTCATGAGCCAACTGCTCACCCATCACAAGATGTGTTCATCCAGCTGTGGGCTGGACATTTTTTCCAGAGGATCCTGTGAGAGACCATGTTGGAAGTTTTACTGAAATCCAAGAAGATAATTAACATCAACTGTTTTCCCTTGGTTAACTAGGTGGTTTACCTTGTCTTAAAAAGAAACTGAATTTTAAAAGCAGGACTTTCGCCTCATGAAGCCACATTAGCTCTGACCTATGACTGCATTGCCCTTGAATTGTTTATCAATACCATCAGAATAATGTTCTCCATAATTTTACCAGGCACTGAAAGTGAGACTGAGAGGTTTGTAGCCAGTCTAATCCCAAGGGGTAAATTAACAAGCCTTCGGCTTGGGAGAATCGCTACAAGGATGAGGACAAAGGACGCTCAGATCTTTCTGGAAAGTTCTGTTTAATCCAACTTCATCCCTAGGCAGAGCATGGGGAAAGGGGGGGAGCAGTTTGCCCGCCCGGGAGCAGAAAGAAGAGAGAGCAAGTCACGTGTCCCAGGAGGTTTTATCCCCCCAAGGAACAGGAGGACACTGGGAAGAAGGACCACCGGCCAATGGGACAGAGGGAGAAACTACATCCCATGGGTAAGGGGGAAAACAGGACCCACCACCACAGGTAGTGTGGGGAGAGAGTACAGCTACAATTCTTAGTGCAAACATCATATGAATTCAGTGCAACCAAAGAACCCAGTGTAAACATCAAGTGTAGTTCACCACAACAGAGGTTCATAGTTTCCAGGGTCATCTGTATTGCACTAGAGGTCTAAAACTACAATGGAAAAAGAAGAGATGCATAGGTGATCTTTCTGCTGGGGGAGTGGAGAAAAAAATATCTTCAGAAAATATCTCCTTCAATTTTTCTTTACTCTTCCCCACACTTCCTTTCACTCCTGTGATAGGATATGAAATCCTAAGAGACAGTGTATCTGTTTCAAGTACAGGAAGGGAAGGAAATGAGAGACAAGGATACAGGAAGGATTAACAGATTCTGATTTTATAACCAAAAATTGTGATCAAGTGACTAGAAGTTCATCTGCTAATAAAAGATTCATAGTTCCTTTTTGCTATTTAGAATTATGACACCAACATACTTCAAATTTCTGAAGAGAATCTTACACATTTACACTCTAATGTTTATAGGTCAATAAAAATGACAGGGATTTTCATAAATATTATTTTAACTTTATTTGATTGAATTACTTCAGCAATACCTTTTTAAAAATTTACAATTTAAGAGGCCAAGCTATAAAATATGATAGAATGAGTAACACCATAGCATGCTTTTGTTTGCAGCTGCAAATTTCAATGAGCTTCTTCTGCTGTTTTTCAGACTTTCCTATCAATAAAATAGAAAGTATAAAATTAATTACTAATCAAGTACATTTATAATATTTGAAGCATAATTTTAGATTTTTTAAAAATAAAGTTAGAAAATTCTTTACCTTATATAAGAAATCATAACATCACTAGCCTGCCCTAAAATGCTGCAAGTGCCAGGACTGTTTTCTGATCTTCATCTTATTAATTTTACATATGAAGTAAGTTGCTCATTCTGCAAGTTTGAGAACAGCAAATAATTTCCTTAAGTTTAATAGTCAAGCCATGGCAACCTGGCCAGCAGGATGCAAACTTGGATTTGTACCTTTTTTTGCATCCTAAACATAGTTAGTACAATATTTTGCCACTTACACATCATATTCCTGTAGGCTTCACGGCAGTTATAAGCAAATAAGTGACCCTATGAAAATGTCCACTTATTTATCATTATAGGATAATAATAAGGAGCCCTTGACACTTCTTTCTGTTCTTTCTACTTTATCACATAATACAACCAAAATATACATTAAATTGCTTTCCCGATTACTTACTTTGGAAAAGGTGATGGGGGAGAGAGAGTGTAAAGGAAGAACTTGTGTGTAAGGGGTCATTTTATGCTTGGATGATGGCTAAGGATGACATTGAAGGGGAGTTGGCTGGTTACTACCGAGGGCCTTAATTTAGTGTAAATTGTGAAGTGTTTAGTATAAATTGACAGTCTTCATGCGGAGCAATGAGCTATAAAATTGCCAAAGTTTTGCCACAGTTAGCTTTTCCTACTGTTGGTCTGCTTAATATTTAAGAAAGTGTATTTCCTTTTGCCAGTTTTATTCAAACTTCCAGATTCATACAACCTAAAAAAATTTGTCACATCTGGACCTTCACTCTTCCAAGGTGAAATTGTTTCCTACTGTATATTTATCAATGCACTGTCCTAACAGACATATAGTTTAGTCTCATTTTAAATATCCTGAGGGAAGTTATTCCACAGCCTAACAGATCTCACTGTCAAGTGGCTTTTATATAAATTTAGCTAGAGTTTTCACTTTCTTAATCTTATATCATTACTCAAGAATGATGCACCATAAACAAATGTAAATATTTCTTCTCTCACCTGCAGGAGCTGTGGATTGTCTTCATGTTTCTTTATCAGTTATTACTCACACACAGTAAAGAAGGAGCCTTGAAATCTGACATTTTTTAATAAAAGAAGATATTCAAAATTCTAGCCAAGGTTCCTTTCCAAGTGTAGATGTAACTATTGTTATCCATGTTCTCCATACTAGTAATAAATACTCCAAGTGTATATATCCAGCTTTCATCTCTTTCTATACTTACAATCCTGCAATCCAGCAGAATGCATTCCTTTAATCTTTCTTTTACATATTTTTTTTTTTTAATTTGCTTCAAAGATATTTTAAACAAAAAAGATAAGTGACATATGATAGAAGTTACAGAATGGAAGACAATTTACTCTAAAATTGAAATACAAACTGACAAGTAAATCCCAGCTTCATTTCTTAACATAATAACTCCCCATCAGTTACATGAGTGAAATGGAAATGAATCAGTTGGGCAAGAGGTCAGAGAAGAATTTCCATGTGCTTAGTAATGTCTGTAGAACTAGTGACCATGGCCAGTAATACTAATCTGGGCTTTTCAGTGTGGAACAGGCAATAAAACAGATGAACAAATTAATAAGGCACTGACTTTGGAGGCAAGGATGACATACTGACTTAAAGATAATTTCTTATACATTGAAGAAAATAATTACATTTAGGAGTACTAAAGAAGAGGAATTCATAGTAATCAGATAGATTGTGACATCCAAGGGAAAGGTTTTTGGCTAAAGAGAACAATGCCACTAAGGATGACAAAGCAATTCTTAACAAAGTGAGCCAGACTCCATGAAGGCAATTTTTAAAAATGTTGATTGACAATACATCTGACAAATAGAGAAATATATTCCTATTTTCTGCTAAACGGAGCGACTACCTGGTTCTGCTGAAGTGTCCCAGATCTATAATTAACTTTCTTTCTGGGATAAGCCTCTGTAGACTCTTATGTAGTTCCACTATATACCTGTTTTCCAATATTACTAATATATTTCTTCAAAATAACTTCTTCCCCTTTCAATGAATATTTTTTGATTGATTTCTCCAGTCTTAAAAAAACACCTTTTTTTTCCTGAGATAAATAAATCTCTTCCAGTGAACATTTCTTATTATTCTGCAGAATTATGTTTCCAATGGATACTACTAAGTCTTTCTAATCTAACATAATCTGTGTTGGTTTACTTTTACATTAGGAGGTTTACTGTCTCTTTGAGACCATACATCAAAATGCTGGAGCTAACTACATGTTACATCATTTCAATAGACTCCTATTAAATTGTGGCTATTTGTTAAAGTGGTGGTGTTGTTGTTCAGAGCTTTTAGTATGTCTGTACTATACTCCACCTTGATTTTGATTCACATCAGATATAGGTACCAATCTATTATGAGCGTTCATCATTGTGCACTGTTTGGTGGGTTTTAAATAATTTCCTGGTCTTTTATTTTATTTTTTAATTATGACTGGGGTGTTTTTTAGTTTTTTTGTTCAAAAATCTCTAGTTCCCTTTTGTTCATTGTAAACAGCTAAAAGAGCATAAAGTGGAACCACACACTAAAAGAAGTACTTTCTTTACTGAGTGGAAAGCAGCTTGTGACCAATAGACTTGTAGATTCATCTGTAGGAATAAAACATGCATCAGAGCAAAAGAAATTGTCTTTTAATTTTTCATAAAACAGCACAAGTATCTTTAAAATTTAAGGGATATACTTTGTGGGAAGTTTCTTTTTCTAAATCTTAGGAGAAACTGGGCTTTTTTTTCTTACTGTCCTTGAGTTTAACTTGCATGTACTTCATACCCAAACTGATAGTGACACTCAGCACTACTTACCTGATAGAAATGAACTAAAAAGAAACTGAGATGTTCCCTGTACTTTTGCTCTGGAAAATGAAGCACCGTTCAAGAGCAGAGCTGACAATTTCCACAAAACCATTCCTCCATTTCTGCAGGAGAAATCATTCCTGCTAACAGCTGGGCTAAGTACTAGAACTTACAGACATCTTCTTGATAGGATTATTCATTCACACTTATTTGCAGTTATACTTCAAATCACAGGTTCTGACAGGTGAAAGGAAATGAAAGAAAAAGAAAATAACTATAACATGTCCAAATTCTCCTTTGTCACTTGGTCACGGGTACAGAGATCAAACATACAGTTCTTTCAAGAGAAACTTGCACAAAGACACAATACACCTCCCTCATACTTTTGTGTATTGGCTCCTTTCCAACCACATACCTTTTTTTTTTTAGGCTTCTATTATTTCCCTTTTATTTTCTACATAAAATAATAGTAATAATTCAACGGGGTGAAAACCAAAAATTAGTAATGAGCTGAATCATGTTGTCTCTATGTCCTCTATTGTTCAAATACAAATCCTCTTGATGGCCGGGCACTGCCATTCAGAACACACAGCCTTTCAAAGTAAAGTAGATGCAACTTCTTCAGTGAGACAATATAACATTTCTGCTCTGTCCTTAGTACGTGTTGTGTTGTAGTCTCCCTGTGTGACTGACCTCCAGTTACAAGCTGCTTCTCTCCCGCTTNCGTTCAAGAGCAGAGCTGACAATTTCCACAAAACCATTCCTCCATTTCTGCAGGAGAAATCATTCCTGCTAACAGCTGGGCTAAGTACTAGAACTTACAGACATCTTCTTGATAGGATTATTCATTCACACTTATTTGCAGTTATACTTCAAATCACAGGTTCTGACAGGTGAAAGGAAATGAAAGAAAAAGAAAATAACTATAACATGTCCAAATTCTCCTTTGTCACTTGGTCACGGGTACAGAGATCAAACATACAGTTCTTTCAAGAGAAACTTGCACAAAGACACAATACACCTCCCTCATACTTTTGTGTATTGGCTCCTTTCCAACCACATACCTTTTTTTTTTTAGGCTTCTATTATTTCCCTTTTATTTTCTACATAAAATAATAGTAATAATTCAACGGGGTGAAAACCAAAAATTAGTAATGAGCTGAATCATGTTGTCTCTATGTCCTCTATTGTTCAAATACAAATCCTCTTGATGGCCGGGCACTGCCATTCAGAACACACAGCCTTTCAAAGTAAAGTAGATGCAACTTCTTCAGTGAGACAATATAACATTTCTGCTCTGTCCTTAGTACGTGTTGTGTTGTAGTCTCCCTGTGTGACTGACCTCCAGTTACAAGCTGCTTCTCTCCCGCTTTGCTCTCGGAATCAGTCTTAAAGGTGCAAAACCTAATATCCAGCATAAACAGAAGAGACCATTGGGGATGCAAGCATCATAAAGCCACCCTAGGACACTGTCAAAGAAAACATCACTTATGAAATTAAAGGAAACTTATTTTATGCTCAGAGTACACTGTAGGTCTATTTAAAGCCTTCTCTGATTTTGACACCTTCACAGGCTGTTTCATTGTTCACAGAATTTATCTCCACTCAAAACTACAAAACACAGTAAGGTATTGTTTTCCAATATTTTGATGACTGATTTAGTCTAAGATATTCAAAGACAAATGAAAAGCTTCTATACATGAAATGTAAAGTATTTTTTATTTCTTGTGTAAGGAGTGGCTCTCCAAGACTATGTGAGATTGTTATTAACAAGAGTAATCTCTAAAATAAAAAGAAAAATCACCAAACTGAATTGATGTGACATATGCTACAGGTAAAGCATGATTATTTACACAGATTTTGGCTTTTATGGACATGATGAACAGTGATAATATGGGATTTTTGCCATCAGCCTGCCAATTAAACTGCAAAATTGCACTTTCTCAGTGGAATAGCAAAAATTACACAGCTAACAAATAGACACACATTGCAATCATCTATAAGGTCACTTAATAATAGGATACTTCAGAAAGTAGCTTGTTAAGAGCTAGACTGCAACTTCCTTCAGTAAGACCTTATCAACTATTTTAAAACTCTAGTTCAGAGTTTATGGACTTGCCAAACCATCATTACTGTCTGGTTTTTTAATGCTTCAATATCAGACTTCAGAGGTTATTGCCTTCAGAAATAATCGTAACTTTTTCATTCTAACCTAGAAGTCTATCTCTTAGCAAACAGCTAATCAACACAAAATCAGAAGATAAACAAAATGTCTGTATAATGTATAATAATGGTATAATGGTAATAGCAGTACACAGAAAAGCCTTTGCTAAGTTAGTAATAACTAATTATTAGTGGTGCTCACTAATTATTAGTGGTATGGGTGCTCAATCTCTTAGAGTGAATACCCAGAAAGAGTTCAGTGGGCCATTGCATTACATAATGTTTGGAAAACAATCATTAATAGAAAGTGAATCATTCTGGAAATATAGAAATAATTTCCTACCAAATGTTATTACTGACTATGATAAAACCATACTGTTTACTCCAAAATTCAGACAAACAGACAAGAAAAATCACCTTCAAACCATGGAGAAAATTTTAAAGTACAATTTAGATGATGTTATTTCTATTCTTTTGGGAGGTATACTTTTCCTTTGGGTCTACAAATACATGTGCACTTGTATGTGTTTTGATATCAGCTCAATGTAAATTTCATATCTGTTTCTTACTCATATTGTCACATTTTTCCAGTTGATATCCCACCAAATTCTTCTAAAATTAACTTTTTCTATATCTGCACTTATTACTTATATTTCCCTTTGCCTATTATTTCACTAAAAACTATGACATTATTAAAACCAATATCTCCAATTTTTTCCCGTAGCTACACCTTTCTTTCTTTCTCAACTTGAATATTTTGCATTGTGAAATTTAGCTTTTGTTCCTTGCTTTTTGCATAAACTTAACTGACAGACACTTCAATTCCCAAAGAAACATCTTCTATCTGTTTTTATTTATGAGGCCTCCTTTTTCAAAAAGAGCTCTGCCATTTCCCTCTTATTTCTATCTTGCAACTCTGTCCCATGTGCTGTATCTAATCATTATTTCCTTGCCTACTGCATAGCTATTTTCCTTTGTCCTTGTCCTTTTACAATTTATGCATAAACAGAAAGTAATATTTATGCTTTTTGGTTTTCTAGCACAATACATAGAACAATGGACATAGCAGCTCCTGTAACGTGATGTCTCCTATCAAATAGAAAAGAATGATCTCACTGTTACCTTGTGGTTGCCTTTTCTGCTCTGCTTCACTCATTTATGCCACTGGTCTTGAACTTTTCGTAATAAGCCTTGGGCTTCTTAATTGTCAATGGACAATAATGCTTTTCCAAATAATTTCTTCACTAAATAGGAAAGTTACTTTAAATAGGCTTTCGATAACTAGCTGGGCAATCATCTCTAACATGTAAACACCTAAATTACACTTAGCAAATTATCGCTAATTGAATATAGTGAAGTGTCTTCAAAAAACCCTTCAAACTGTAGTAGAATTATAAAAAGGTTGGGTTGGGTTGGGTTGGGTTGGGTTGGGTTGGGTTAGGTTTGGTTTGGTTTGGTTTGGTTTGGTTTGGTTTGGTTTGGTTTGGTTTGGTTTGGTTTGGTTTGGAAGGGTTCGCTTAGTCCAACCCCACTCTAATGAGTAGGGACATCTTTCACTAAATCAGGTTTCACTAGTAAAATTTCTCCTGTGAAAATTTAGAATTTTCTGACAGTATACTGCATTTAATACTTTTACGCCCAGATTTTCAACAGAATGCAGAACATTTATTTTAGTTGTGTCTAACATAATCTTGGAGCTTCAGAGGTCGGCAATGAAAACCTACAAGAAACAGTGAGTCACTGTGTTATGTAGTCTATGTATGGGGTTGTAAGGAGCCGATTTTATTTTTACTCTCTCAACACTGGTTGTCAGAAGCATGTGAGGGAAGGGTTGCCCATGTGCCACTTGCAGGAGACAGCCAGGAGAAGATGGGAGAAAGCCTTGTCTCTGGAGAGACTCTGCCTGGCAACTATTTCATGTCTCCCATGGGACAAGCAGGCAGAGACACTGAACCCTCCTGAGAGGCTCTCCAATCAGACGGGAAAAGATTTGCACCCATGGGAGCTTGAACTGGGCCAGTGGTCTCCTGCCAGCAGGCAGACCTGGGCAGGACACAGGGGAATAAAAGTGACTGTGTCACAAGCCNGCTGAGTTAATGGTTGGGCTTGATGATCTTAAAGCTCTTTTCCAACCTAAATGATTCTATGATTCTATGGTTATGTTTTTCAGTACCCTAGAGTGACGCTACCTGAGCAGGCAACAGCCCAGAACTTCCGCAAGAGCCATGCTGGATTTCCAGGGAGCTGTGTTTGGCAGGAATGTCTAAATTGTTTCTGAAATAATCAACTTCAGTGAAGTCATCAGAGTTCATGAAAAAGGCCATTATAAAAGTGTATATGCATTGGAAAGAGGGGGGAGAGATGAGAGATTCTGGGATGAGGAAGCATGTTAAGTGGTTGCTTTAAAGCCCAAAGAAGACTGGATTTTCTCTGGGGAAAGGGATAATGTTGCAAATAAAAGAGCTTTCTTTTTGTTGGATTTTGAAGTTGTGTCCAGAAGAAACCACAGCACAAATTCCGGCCCTAAATTGTTGCTTCTTTTTTTTTTTTTTTTTTTTACCAGTAAACGGTTTTCAGATAAAGTGTTGTCTCATTTGACTTCATCTTAGACCATCCATTTTAAAATAACTCATTGCAGTTGCCCATAGTGGAACTTGACAGGCAATAACGTAAAAAGCATCAATTTCCAAGATTCTGTTGCAGAACTGGATCTATTGACACACTTGATGATTTCTTGCATTGTAAAGTATCAGCCTAATTAAAAAGGTAAAGTCTTACAGTTTAAAAATGTTATTATAAGTTTAGAAAATGAGAAAAGACATTTCTTTAAAAATCTTAATTTGTTTCATCAATTATATTAATGTAGACAAAGATATTTTGCACATTAACGCTAAAAGCTTCAAAAATACACATGCAGATGATCAGTCAGAGTAATATATACCTGTTAGTTCACTTAGCAAACTCAATTTTTAGGTATTGATTAAAGACTAATTTCACATAAGGTTTTTCATTGCATAAGAGAATTCATCGTATGTTGGAACACGGACCTACATGGACATGAAGTCACATTGCAAGGAACTACGATCAACTTCTCATCTCCCTCATGTGACTGTTACCACCATACCAAGAGCAAAAGACAGGGATTTTGCATCAGTCTGTACTAGTCATTGATCTCATGGAGCCGTGTGAGATACTGTGCAATTTCAGAAAACTGTGTTTTCTTCAGCAGTGAGAATATAAATATAGCTTTAATTTTTTATGAAAGACCAGGACCTTGACCTTTAACATTCTTCTCAAAAGATTGCCTGCGGAAAGATAAAAAACAGGACAAATGCTGTGCTCTGGTACTCCTGAGTCAAACATTGGTTTTATCTATGTGAAAAACTGAGAGGCTTTATCTTCAAGAAATCCCTCCTGTCTCATTTTAAATGCATTCCAGCTTTAAACACCAACAATCTTCTTCAACATGGGGCTCCACATTTGCATGACCCACTTAACAGTACATTCTAACATTTTTGTGTATTTTTTGATGTCATTTAATTCTTCTGCTGAAAAATAATAAAGTCAGGGTGTGCCTCCTAACCTGAGTCCCATGCTGAATGTAACTGGAATATGGATGGGGATTCCTGTTATGGGAATATGGTCATGTTTGGATTTGGTATTTGTTTTGTATTGCCAGTCATGCCAGAATAATGAAATAAATATGTATCTCTTATAATTTACAATGGTGAAATATATAACAAAAATTAAAGGACCTAATCATATTGAAGCACCATGTTTTGAATGTTTCATTTTTGGAAAGAAATTTATTTTTCCTTTTTTGGGGGATGAAACTGAAAATTTTTATTAAGTACAAAATTTTTATTCCTATGTGTCAGAAACTGTTCAATATAAAAGGCAGCTTAAGGGAAACTATCTCACAACAGAAATATAACTTAAATGGAAGCACTGTAGCATTATGACAGGATGCTATTCAATTCAGGGGAGTGGACACACAGGCAAGAAAAGAAGTGTTCCAGAATTTTGCCAAAAATTTCAATGAGAACAATAGAGAACACAAATAATGTCCATAATATATAATTATAATTGATCTCTAAAACTGTGTTTAGGAAGTGTAGGCAGCTGTCTGTATGACTGGAGTGTAGCCCATTTTTTCTAGTGTTACAGGTGGATAAAGGGTGATAGAGTATCTTAGTTCCAGACAATCTCTCCTGTGAATATAAACATGAAAATGAAATTCCACAGCTTTATAAATCTTCAACATGCTTCAGTATAATTCGTCTAGTCAGTAGACCATAGTCTTTACTGTCTTTCGTCAAAGGCTTCACCATTCACACCAGTTCTGCACATTCCAAATAAACAGTCACTTTGGACTCATTTTTTAGCTGGAATTAGTAAATCTGCTTCTGAAAACAAGAGAGCCCAAGAAGATAAGACTCTTTATGAGGCCCACATTGTTACCTTGATCTTGGTTGTCCAGTCCGGGGCAGATTTTCAGCCCTTAAAATACTAAACTGGAACAGCATTTTGTAGACAGATATGGTATGTACATATAATAGTATTATATGTGTGTGTCTGTATATTTTGAATAGTTGATTGTCAAAATGTAATTGATAACCTCAAAGGCAAAATATGTTCATAAGTTTTCATCATTGGAACAAATTCTTTTCTATTTTCATATGAAAAATGGACAGTAAAATCTTACTACTAGTCATGTATATCTGGGCTGTATACTAAATCATACTGACTAAAAAGTCTTGTGTTTATCCACCACTAATTTCACACATTCAGAATCTTGAATTACAGTCATAATGAAGAATGCAAAATCCTTACGTATCATGCTCAGTTCTTTGGTTGTTTTGATTACTTCTTAAGTGAAATGTGTGCGTGTGTGTCTACTAAAAAATTTGAATGTGTTTGTTTTGGCTGGTGTAATTTTCATCACAGTGGGTAGTATGGGGCTGTGCTTTGTATTTGTGGTGCAAACACAGGTTGATAACACAGGGATGGTTTTGTTATTGTTGGGCTCTGAGCCAAGGCTTTTTCTGCTTCTCACCCCACCAGTGAGCAGGCTTGGGGTGCACAAAGAGTTGAGAGGGAACACAGCCAGGACAGGTGATGTCAACTGACCAAAGGGGTATTCCAGGCCAAGTGATGCCATTCTCAGCATATAAAGGGGAATGTGGAAAAGGAAGAAAAGGAGATTTCAGACAGATGACTTTTGTCTTTCCAAGTCACCACTATATGATGGAGCACTGCTCTGCTGGAGATGGCTGAACGCCTGTCTGCAGATGGGAACAGGTGAATGAATATATTGTTTTGCTTTGCTTGCATATGTGACTTCTATTTTTCTTATTAAACTCTTTGTCTCAACTGATAAGTTCTCCCACTTTTACCCTTCCAATTCGCTGCCCTATCTTTCTGGTGGGGGACTGAATATACAGCTGCATGGAGCTCAGCTGGGGCTGGATGTACTATCTACAACAGATGTACATCTTGTCAAGAATCTACAAATGTTTACATTGTAAGCATATTTTTAANCACAGGGATGGTTTTGTTATTGTTGGGCTCTGAGCCAAGGCTTTTTCTGCTTCTCACCCCACCAGTGAGCAGGCTTGGGGTGCACAAAGAGTTGAGAGGGAACACAGCCAGGACAGGTGATGTCAACTGACCAAAGGGGTATTCCAGGCCAAGTGATGCCATTCTCAGCATATAAAGGGGAATGTGGAAAAGGAAGAAAAGGAGATTTCAGACAGATGACTTTTGTCTTTCCAAGTCACCACTATATGATGGAGCACTGCTCTGCTGGAGATGGCTGAACGCCTGTCTGCAGATGGGAACAGGTGAATGAATATATTGTTTTGCTTTGCTTGCATATGTGACTTCTATTTTTCTTATTAAACTCTTTGTCTCAACTGATAAGTTCTCCCACTTTTACCCTTCCAATTCGCTGCCCTATCTTTCTGGTGGGGGACTGAATATACAGCTGCATGGAGCTCAGCTGGGGCTGGATGTACTATCTACAACAGATGTACATCTTGTCAAGAATCTACAAATGTTTACATTGTAAGCATATTTTTAAAAATTAACATTAAAAAAATTCTAAAATTGAACGGTATTTGATGAATTCTAAGTCTTTAGGAGGCAGATTTTTCCAAACTTACAGTGTGATTTTTTCTCTTGCAACAAAATACATCAAGAAAATCTCTGCTGGTTGTGTCACCAAGGTTATAATCAGTGTGAAACAAGAGCAACTTTGCAGTCTAGCAGACAGATTTGGCACACATTCATAGAATAGGTTGTGTGAAGCCAGGGATGTCATCTTCCAGTGATTACTAAATAGGTCTTAAGCAAACTGATCAGTTCTAAACTTCCACTCTAACTAATTAAATTAATTTTGTTTGTCTGTTTGTTTTAGAAATGCAGATTGAAGAGTGTGGAGCAGTTATTAAAAGTACCTCTTAGAAGATGTTATTGGATGCAATTTCAGAACAGCAGTCTTAAGCCCAGACATATGCTTTCCACCACAGGAGCCATCCTGCTGTTTGTAACACATGGAGAAAATTCACTGCTTAACATCCTAAAGGTTTCATTGTCCATTTTGAATAAAGGCTAAAACTTGAAACCCAAAATTTGCTAAGTGTTGCCAATGATTAAGAGTGATGGTTGTTCGCTGTCTTTCTAAGGTACATAACTGAAATATATATTTTGAATTAAACAGCATGGTTGTTTCAGAGAAGCGGAAGTATCAACCTTTCTTGTTTGGAATGTAGCCATTTGTGAATCATTGTTTTCACTGTATAATGACACTGATATTATTTTTTTTAGGTAATCTGCTTGGATTTGTTTCCATTTGTTTCAGTCATCTTTTTCTCACCACTGTTTTTCAAATATTTCTTGAACTTGTATGTTTTTCTTTGCTGAAATTTGTTCTCTTATGAGTCTGACTTCCATTATATCATTATATTTACTCCTTCCTTCTTATAACTGTGTCAGCTCTTACAATTCCATTTCTTTTTTTTTTTTTTCTTTTTTTTTGGGGTTTTGTTTTGTTTTGTTTTGTTTTGTTTTGTTTTTTTTAGTTTGTTTTTCTACTTAATAAATCCTGCTTTTCAACTTTTCTCCCTCACTTAAGCCACTTTTTTGTCAGATTTCATCCCTTCCTTTGCCTTCCACTTGCCTGCTAGTTCCTGCAAATAGCAATTTTTTGCTTATATTCTCATGTTTTTCACATTCTTAGTTGTCCTACATGAAGTAAATCTGGAAAAACATCTTCTGGTATAGTGTCTGGCAGCAAAAGAAAGATGATTGAAAAACAGTGACATTTTGCTTAGGTGTGCCCACTCTCTTTTTTGTGTCCCTGGGCAATCTGGAAGGAAAAGAGGGATGCCATGAAATTTGTGTTCCCCATTTTCCCTGTTTCTCATTTTCTGGACAGGGGTATTCCTTGTTGGAGAACAACACGTTTAACACTTTTTGGGAGCCAGGTCATTTGTTTGGGAGAGGCTCCACCTTTACTTCATCCTGTGTTTCATACAGTTCTGACAGCCAAGCTCTTTTCTGTCCAAAATTGTGCGGAGAAACAGACTTAACTAAAGAGAATAAAAAAGGAGTCCTCAGGCCTGGAAGTGTGTTGCTCTTTGCAAGATTCTGTACTTCAGCCTCATGAATATTGATAGTGTGTAATTATTCTTTCTGTTGAAGTGAAGCAATGCTGTGTTACATTATCTTATTTGCATTAACACACATTTTCTCAGAAGTTGTTTGTATTACATTTTGATACAGAGACGTACAATTTACTGTATCATTGGGGAAAGGCAAGAAATGTCTTGTTTTGGAAATGTTCCTAAACAGAACAAAACACATACAAATCTTTTGATCCATGTGTTGACAATGTAAGGATGAAAATGCAGACTGTGAGAGAACCTGTAATTAGTGGAAATTAAGCTTTAAACTGAAAAAAAAAATTTAAAAAGCTCTGTTAAATCTAACTTATGGAGTGGAACATCTTTGTCTTCATTCCTGTGAGGCAATCTCTCATTCCTTCCTTTCATCTTCCATAACCCTGAATGAGTACGGTTCATTTATCCTGTTACCGTCATAGTAATTTCTCATCTTCAAAACTTGTAAGAATGTAAAATTAATCAAATGCNNNNAAAAAAAAAAAAAAAAAAAAAAAAAAAAAAAAAAAAAAAAAAGAAAAAAAAAAAAAAAAAAAAAAAAAAAAAAAAAAAAAAAAAAAAAAAAAAAAAAAAAACAAACCAACTGAAACCAACGAACCAAAAATTCAAAACATATCAAACCAAAAATCAATCTAGTATGTTATCAAATCAATTTCACTTATCTAAGTTTGTTCATCTTCCTTTTCTAGCACACCTTCAAGAAGTCACCATTTGGTGTATATCACCACATTATATCCTTCTAAATCATTATCACCACTTGTCAAATCTGGCATGAAATAGTCTGCAAGGTTTCTAGGTTGATTTTAAGGAATTAGAAGCATTTGCCATGTTATTTATTCAGAGCTTATATACAGAAAATATAGGTATTCTAGCATCTACAAGATGTTCCTGAGAAGCTTTGAGCATGGGCAGCTGGGATGCTACAGTGTAATCAGGATTAAAGTTGTCTATATTATCAATCACAAAGATGCTAGTTAACTAAGCCTACTGTATTAGATTTATTCAACTGAGGCAGACTGAACCTATGTGATTTTTCATAATGGCAAATCTAGTTCAGGAAGGGTATATTTGCCATCTTCTAATTTCTTTAAAGTACAGAATTTGTGATTTACTTGGAATTTTGTTTTGGCAATGGCCAATGCAAATGCATGTCTTCTCCTTCATTGAAAATGGGGAGAAAAGATCAAAATTTTGCATTCCCTAAAATGCCAGGAGCAAACTTTTTCAATGGGTACATCATTATAATGCATTAAAATTACCTTGCAACTGCACTGCATTGTCAGTTCTCAGTATGAGACCACTGCAGAACATAATGAGGCAATTATTCACTATAGAGAATAAGGAAGGGATGACCACAATACCAAAAATTATCTCCTCCACAGATGCACTGCAGACCTGTCACTTTCGGTAGGCCTATAGAAAATAGGAGGTTTGGACAAGTACAGATCGGAATAATTTTCTTCTGAAGTGGTCATGTCAGTTTTACATGTTTCTTTAATCTTAATTCAAGGCTCATGCTGAATTTGCTGATTATTTTCAAAGCCAGAACCAAGGAAAAGTGATAAATAAGGATAGCTATATTCTATTTTTCACAAGCTATCTCTGTAAGGAATCTTGCAATGCAATTGTCTGATACATAACAGTCCAAAAGATTCTGTGGAGATTCCTTGAAGTCTCACCACAGCCCCCACAAACAACAAAAACAACAATAACAACAACTCCCACAAAAACCACATCCCAAAA
>VXBU01009905.1:39374-53385 GCA_013400315.1 Bombycilla garrulus | reverse complement strand
ATTCTTAAACTGCACCCTAAAAGCTGATACAGCCCATGGGCAGTTGTGAGAGGACTGTCCCATGGGGAGCGATGTTTCACAATGGCAAGACGCGGGCGAGCCATTTGTAAACCGTGTGGCCACAAGAGGACTGGTATTCTTGTGGGGGGATCTATGGCAAAGGCAGGAGGGACTCTGCTCTTCCTGTTGGGTTGGGGAAATGATTGTTCAAGGGGTGGATTGACTGAAAATTCTAGGTTTTGTCTTTTCATGTGGTTTTGGTGAGAGAGTGAACTGTAGGTGGGGGGAGGATGGATGTTTTGAAAGTTTCCTTCTGATTTCTGTTTTTTTTTCCTTCCTTTTAGTATTAGTTACTAAAGTTTCCTCTTTATGCTTTAAGTTGGGTGACTGTGCTCCTTTTTTTGGTCCTACCTCACAGCAGAAATTGAGAAAAATATATTTTCATGGGTACACTGGCCTTTGGCCAGTGTCAAATCATGACAGTAAAGAAAAACTGCCTAGTGTGTCGTAGAGCTACAGTAGGCTGGCATGACAAATATGGGATCCAGAGTATCTCTGGATGTGGGAAAATCATTTTTACTACCATAGCTTCCTTAGTCTATAACATTGAAGTGACTAATATTTTTATTCTTTGGAAGAAAGCAGAGTAGTTTCATTCTTTTTTTGATCATATCTGTGAGCCTGCAGGTGCAACTAACATTTCCAAAAACAGAACAGATGCAACATCTGACAGAGAAAATAATCAAATTATTTCTTTATGCACACTTTGTTCTCCCTTGCATTTAAGCTCTAAGATTTATAAAAATCAAAATTATTAAGGGCATAATAACTGGATTAATTCTGCTTTCACATACAGAGCTGACAATAGCATGCAATATGCAATTGCACACAGTAATCTCATACATGAAAAAGAACAATTGTACAGATGCAAAAATTTCCTTCAGGGTCAATGACAGCCATAGTGAATGGTGAATACAGACCAGTATTTTGGTAACTGCCTTTTCACAGAAAAGAAAATGCCTTTCTTTCAACATATTTTTTTCTCTAAATGTCCATTTTAATGTAACTGCCACTGATCATTACATCATGCTATCATTGAGTGATTACTTAGTAAATTTTAGTCACCACTGTGGTTAGCTGCAGCTTCACTATTTGCATACAATACATAATTGATGAATAGAGATAAATTGTCTGAAGAACAAGCACTAGCTGCACTATCAGCTGTTTATTTTCTCAGCATCTCATGCAGAGACTTAGTGATTTGGGTGCTCTCCAGACACAGCCCTATGTAGTGCATCTCAAGATTTTTCAGATAAAGCCACTTACAGAAGAAAAATACATTTGCTTTTAGAAGACACTTGGTGAAATCTTGATTCCTCCTACATAGATCCATTCCAGGCATTTGGTCAGAATTTCATGGATTCATAAACTTTCGCCTGGGTGGAAATAAATATTTGTGATTCGATACAGTAGATGGGATAGGGAATCAAGAAGATACAATAATAAAGGACACTCAAGCAACAACTATTTACTTTTTCAGACACTGTTTTGAGAAAGCAGGCAAAGGGCCTGGCAGGCATCACACAGGAGGAGAATGTGAGTAATTAAGAACATATTAGATCAATTGTGTTGTGCATAAGTAATTTAGAATACACTATGTCAAAGTACAGAAACCTTGTGGCTCTTAAAGAGTGGTACCACAGTAAATTTACATTCTATTATTACCATATTATATCCTCTAGGCCTTAGTAATGACTACAGAAACCAATTCCAGATGAGTAATGTTTGTGAAAACGCGCATATGTGGCTGCTGCTAGCAGCAACAGCCTTATACCTGTCCAGCTAAACTACAGCGACACATACCAAGTACTTCAACATGATATTAAATTGCTTATGTCTCTAACAAATGTCAAAAAATGAACACTATCAGGCTGAAACACCAGACTTTGTTTTTGTAAAGGCCTGATACGACAAACATCACCAAGATCCCATTAAGCTCCCCTACGGAATAAAGTGTTGCACTTAATCTTGTCCACTGGCAAAGCAGACAAATGCAGCTCTTGAGGTGCACAGTGTGCTGCTGCTGCCCCCTTAGGACAACTGAACATAAATAATTGTATATGTGCTGTAGTTTCTCTCATTTTTTCAAAGATCTTTCTCTACAAGCTATTAAAGACTAATTATTATAAGAAGCTTGCCTAGTATAAGCCAATGTAACAAGAAATCCAGTCTATTACAAGACATGGAAAAGTAGGGTTTAGTTTAAGGATATGAGAGAATAAGAAAAAGTTTTTTTTTTTCAGAAATTGTATTTGGACTTGTAAGACAGCAAGGCATAAAGTGTGAAAACAAAGATACAGTTAACACTTGCAAAACTTGAAGAGATATTATCACGGAGAAGAAAGGTTTAGTCTCCACCCAAGCACTTTAGGATGACATACAACTCAGTAACCTTGATGGACCATGAGGCCATTGTATGAAAACTGCAGCAAGGATAACTTATCACCACTTGCCATTCCTTTAACCTTTGTCAAGAGACCTGATTAATGTTTCATCATTTGTTCCTTTCTTTAAATTTTGTCTAAGACTCAGATATTAGAATTTTAATGGCTGCTGATAGATGTCCTTTGAAACAGAATTGCATAAAGTCTTATTTTGACCTAGATGAATGCTCTCCATTTTCACTTGGCTGTTCATCTCTGCATCTTTGAATTGAGTTCAGCCAGACACAACAGGGAAAACAGAACAGTCAAGTCACTGAGCATAAAAGGGTGAGATTTTGTCCTCTTGCTCTCTATTCAAGAACAGTATCACAAGGCCACAGAAGCACAGTGGGGTCTAAATCAGTGCAATTACTGAACATACAAGAGCTGTAAGGCCTGCTGCTTTCAATAGTTTCTGATTGCTTCTAAATTGTAGAACAAAATCATAGAATCATATAACCATTCACTTTGGAAAAGACCCCTAAAATCATCAAGTACAATCCTAGCATTGCCAAGTCCACCACCAGCCATCTCCCTGAACGATGCATTTACACGTCCTTTAAATACCTCCAGTGTATGGTCCATTTGACAAAGGGATCCAGCCATTTCATCTGCAGTTGGGTAAGGTACTAACTTTGCTTAAAAGTGTTTGAAGATTTTTCCAGGTATAAGTCCTTACTGCATCATCCTTAATTGTGTATGCAGGTGTTACACTAAAAAGGACAATCTATCCTGGATCATGAAAGCACTCAAGGACAAATGCACATTTTAATTAGGGACAAAGAATATGAGATCATATGCTTTCATAGTAGAAAGAAAGACATAGGATGGTATAGCCCAAATATCCTCACATGAAAAGATTCTGCTTAGGGAGAAGTAGCCCTGGCAATTACACCTATTTATTCTTGGCAGGTATGTATGACATGCACTTTAAATTCAGACTACAAAGGAAAAACTGATTGACCTCCAGCAACTTATTAAAATAATTTAATAACTGTAGTTTCTTTTACTAGTCTGTACCAGAAATACAAGCCTTCTGGAGAGTCTTTCATTAAAATTAAAAAGTGATAAAGGATCTGACTACACATTTCCCAGCTTGTTCAAAGAACTAAACTATCTGGAATCTACTGTGTATTTATTGGACATAAAGAAATGAAGGAAAATATCTTCATGAAGAACAGCTAAGATTCAGAAGAAATGTCACTTTTAGAATGGCACCCATGTTTTCTGGAAAAATAACTGAAGTAATGATCTGAAAGCTTACCTGTGTTTCTCTATATAACTTGGTTATTTAATATAATATATATAGAGTCCATTCTATCCTTATGCAACAATCTTTAGATTATCACCAAAACAGTACTATTGCTAAGATTATTTAAAACTGCAAATTAAAGAGCAAATACAAATCTACATGTGCTCTTAGCTTATTGAGTTTAAAAAATATTTGTTCAGTTAATACTCCTTCTCTCAAAACTCAATGTATTTGTTAGAGGCACACCTCCACAACTCCAAATTCAAGTCCTGTGGTCAGAGTGAAATTCTTCATGTGCTGAAGTATTTTAAATGTTTTTGTTGGAGCAAAATCACAGCACATAAATTAGCTCTTGAGAACCCCAAGGAGGTAACAATACATCAAATGAAAATTTTGTTACAAGGATGTGCAAGATGTTGAATTACTATTTGGGAAACTATTAAAAATTTTCAATGACACTCTCTAGAATTTTACAATACAGCTGTGAATACAACAAAAGTAGAAAAAAGGGAAAAAAAATGAATGGACAATTTGGTCTGGAATATTTATGAATTTACAACCTTTTTCTGGGTGATATAGAAGAAAACATCATGTCAAAGGCAGAGCACATTGAGTGCTTGTCACTAAGCAGAACTCAGAATGTCTGCTGCACTGTCACAAAAAAGCAGTCCTTTCTACAACACCATGCTTCAAGTCAAACAAAACAATGCAATATGTCTAGTGTTACTTTTGTCAGAAAGCACGTACTCTTCTTAAAAATAAGCAAATACAATTTTGAAGATTATTTACAACATTTTTGCTTGCTTTTCTCAACATGCTTTTCGTCTCCCTTTCATTGTTAGTATTCATTTGGTTTATTTCTGCTTGTTCAGTTAAGGTGTCTGGGCTATGTTTTATACTTTTCTATGTATTTATAAAATCCTATATGTTCTGTGAAGGTTTATTTATCATAACGAAGAATTCAACTTTTTTTGGGGCTACATTTTGGGCAGAGCAGATTTTCAATGCTTTCTTTGATACTCTATAACCCTGTATTTGACAGCTTCACCCAAATCACTTTCTAGAATATCATCTGTAATTTGCCTTGTGCTGGTAGTACTAATTAATGCAGAAAACTCTCATATGAAGCTTCTTTTAGAGCTACAAAAATCTTCCATATTTTGCTATTTAAATTTCATAAAAGAAAGGATAGGGTTCACATTACATCCTTCTGGTGAAATTTCAGCCTTTCAACTATTACAAGCGTCTTCTGATTTTAACATACTTTAACAAAGCATTGATTTTATCATTATGCATTTGTTCTGCAAAGTTTTATGTGTGCGAGTGCTTAAAACCATCGTTTCAACATTAACCATAAAGAAAAAGCTTTATTGTATCAGAATCTTGCTCAGAATATGAATTAGATTTCTACAACTGTGCAGCATAAATAGCTGCTTTCAATGCATCCGACTGGCACAGCTTCATGGCATGTGTACATTACCAGTCTCTGGTCAAAATATAAGAAAAAGTATTTCTATTACATCATTGGGATTCTGATCTTCCTTCCCTTATTGTAAATAAATTGAACTTAATCAAATAATTGTAGCAAAAATCTGAACCATGTTTTATAAATCAGAATCAGGCTTACTTCTACAACAGGATGACATTATCCTTTGCAGATTGTTTCATATCATTTGCTTCAAAGGCTTCGGCTAGTCATTTCTCATGTGCTCCCCAGTCTTGCACTTCAGTGTAATCTTCCTTTTTCCCTTAACCTGTCATATGAGATATTTTTTCCTATTTATCTTTACAATGGAAAATCAGCTAGACTATATGCTGTGACTGTTTCTTAATAGGGAAATATAAATCAGTGCCTCCCTGACTTTTGAACTCACATAAGTGGAGAAATCCAACTTACTGAACTTAAAATGTCACACAAACTCATTTCCTGACTTATTGGAATGCTTATGGTCTATTACTAATGTCAGCCAAAAGCAGGCTTTCCTTCTAGTGTTTAATTTTGTGTCTACTTTTTAATTTTGTGGCGGTGTTTAAATTTTATATTCATCTTCATTGAGCATACAGAAGTACAGAAGTACTCAGCTGTCAGAGGAAATCAAATTTTGCGAGCTCTTTGAAGCTTTATATGCATCACAGATTTTTATCTAGCAAAAAAATTGCAATGCTAGATATCGATTTTGATATAAAATTTGTAGGTGTGTTTTAGTCTAGCCATTTTAAGATAACTCATTTGCTGATGCAAAGGATTCTAGGCCCAATTTGACAATTAGACAATTTGACATAGAAGTATCCTGTTAATTTGGAGAAATATCTATTTGGATGTCAAGCAACTGTGTACATCAGTTATTTAGGCTCATAAGTTTAAATTTATATGAAAAAGGTAATTTGAATAATTCTGTCACCATTATCTCTAGGCTGATTTTGCATTTGCTTCCAATACATCTTTCATTCTCATGCTTCATTTGCAAGTATTTGTTCTACATCCCTTTGTTAGCTGGGCTACCATTACATATCAGCATATTTCCCCACTGGTTTTACTAAAATCACTGGGGTTTTTTTGGAATTTCTGGTGTCAGACATGCTGGAGCCTAATTGTTTAACACACAGCCTCAATGTGTGTGTTTTAGTGACAAACAAGGGAGAAGAGAATTGGAGAAGCTGAGGGTGAGGAGGGGTGGGATGTACCCTCAGTGTTTTCTTGATTAGTAAAAGAAAAATATTTATACACCAGGTATACATACTTCTGCTTTAACAGCATATAGACTAAATACTCTAACTATTTCTTAACAAGGAAAACTAAATCAGTGTCCTCCTGGCTTAGATGACACCTTTGTCATACATTAGGCAGAGATGGCTGAAGAATGAATTAAAACCACTAGCATCTGTTCATTCATATTTTTTCACTATTAGTCTATTTCTTGGCACATTTTTGGTCCATACCAGCTAGTATGTTTGAAAGACAGGTGACAAAACAGGGAGGAGTGGTTGGTAGGCAAGTTGTTAGTGCTGTGATTCAGAGGAACCAGGAAGGGCTGGAGAAAGGTGCAAACAGAAAGCTCATAAAATTCAACAAGAAAAAGGAAAAAGCCTTGCCCCTGGGGATGAGCAACCCCAGGCACCAGAAAACACTGGAAGCTCACCTGTTCTCTGCATGATTGCTAAGAAAGCACCAGCAGGCCATCTTGGTAGGCAAAACTTTGACCATGAGCCAGCAAAATGTTGTCATGGTGAAGGTGACCAGTAATGTACTGTTAGAGTATGGCCAGCAATGTGCTCTAAGAGCATCACCAGCCATGTGAGGTTAGTCATCTTTCCTGCTACTCAGCAGAGGATGGCTATGAAGCTGATTACCGGACTATGTCCATGAGGAAAGTCTGAGGGACATGGGACGTTTTGGATAAAAGAAGGCTTGGCTTATTATTATGCAAACAGAGGGTATAAAGAAGATGGTGTAAGGCTTTTCTCACTGACAAGAGGCACTAAGCACAAAGACATCATTAAATTCCATTTGAAGACAAGAAATCTGCTATTGTTGTTTTTGTTGTTGTTGTGGCTGTTGTTTTTGTTGCAAGCATCATTAAATTCTGTCACAAATTCCCTAGAGAGGTTTTAGAATCTCAGTTCTTGGAGCTACTAAAAATGTGACTAGACATAGCCCTGGCAAACCTGCTCTTGCTGACCCTGCTTGAGCAGGGTGCTTGGACTAAAAAATATCTCATGAGGTCTCCTGTCAACAATGTAATTCTGTGAAGTACAATTTAGGGAAGTGTAACAGATCCTCCCAAAGGGCTGTGTGTATGAAACTGCACTACATTAAGCTTTTTCACCTCTCTGTACTCCTTTACCAGTACATGTTTTATATTTCCAATACATACCTATGCACAGGAATACAACATCACAGGGCAGGAAATTAATGCAATAAAATGATCACCCTGGAGGACAGTGGTGCAGCAAAAAAGCACTTATCACTAACGAATGCCTCATCCTCTCTCCAGAATCCCTGGAAAACTGCTTGGCAGAAAAGGACCTGGGGTGCTCGTCAATAGCGGCCTGGACATGAACCAGCAGTATGCCCAAGTTGAAAAGAAGCCCAAGGATATCATGGCTTGAATCAGAAATACTGTGTCCAGCCGAACCAGGTTGATGGCCATCCCTTGTACTCAGCACTCGTGAGGCCACATCTTGAATTCTATGTTCAGTTTTGGGCCTCTCATGACACAAAGGACATTGAGGCGCTGGAAAGAGTCCAGGGAAAGGCAGTGGAGCTGGTGAAGCGAGCACAAGTCTGACGAGGAGCAGATGAAGAACCTGAGGATGTTTAGCCTGGAACAAAGGAGATTCAGGGGGAACTTGTCACTCTCCACAACTGCCTGAGAGGAGGTTGCAGCCAGGTGGAGGTTGTAGCCAGGAGGTTGTACCTGTTCTCTGAGGTAACAGGTGGTGGAACAGTAGGAAATGGTCTCAGATTGTGTTCTTCATGGAGAGGGTTGTCAAGCACTAATGGGTTGTTGTATGGTTGGCTCACCATTCCCAGGGGTATTTCAAAGACATGCAGATGTGGCTCTGAGGAGCATGATTTAGTGGCAGACTGGACAACACTGGGTCAGACTCAGTCTTAAAAGTCTTTTCAAACCTAAAGAATTCTATTATTTAATGATTCAATATTGGGGCTTTTTTGTTTCTTTGTTTGTTTTTTCCAACCTGCTTTTGCTTATAACTTACAATACATATATATACAATACAGTTATAACTTACAATACATAATGATATTATTGCTGCAGTTGGGTAGCAAAGAAATTCTGAGATAGCAAAAATCTTTCTTACTTTCTTCACATGGGTCTGTGGGACACGATATGGTGCATCCCAGAGTCCTGAGGGAACTGGCTGTTCTAGTTGCCAAACCAATCTCCATGGTATTTGAAAAATCTTGCCAGTCAGGTGAAGTCCCAGGTGACTGGAAAAGAGAAACATTTGTCCCCAAATTAAAAAGGGTAGAAAGGAGGATCCTGACTGATCTGTCAGTCTCTATGCCTGGGAAGATCGTAAACAGAACTTCCTAGAAACTCTGCTACAGCACACAGAAGACAAGAAGGTGATTCCAGACAGCCAATAAGGCTTCACTGAGGACAAGTCCTGCCTCACTAACCTGGCTGACTTCTATGACAGGATCCTTCTATCAGTGAACAAGAGAAGGGCTACAGATATCATTCATCTGGACTTGTGCAAGGTCTTCGACACCGTTACCCACAGCACCCTTCTCTGTAAATTGGAGAGATAGGTATTTGAAGAGTGGATTGTTGGATGTATAAGAAAGGGGTTGCATGATCTCATCCAAAAAGTGGGTTGGCTGTGGCTCAGAATCCTGATGCACATCAGGGACAAGCGGTGTCCCTCAAGAACCATTGCTTTTTAATATCTTCATCAGTGATACAGACAAAGAGATTGAATGCACTCTCAGCAAGTCTGCAGATGACACCAAGCTGGGTGGTGTAGTTGATACTCCTGAGGGACAGAATGCCATCCAGAGGGACCTGGACAAGCTCGAGCAGTGGCCTCTGGAATCCCATGAGGTTTAACAAGGCCAAGTGCTGGGGCTGCACCTGGGTCAGGGCAATCCCTGGTGCCAGCCCAGGCTGGGGATGAACAGATCGAGAGCAGCCCTGCCCAGAAGGACCTGGGGGTGCTGGGGGTGAGAGCTGGACATGAGGCAGCCATGGGCACTGCCAGCCCAGAAAGCCAAGTGTGTCCTGGGCTGCATCCAGAGCCCCGTGGGCAGCAGGGCAGGGAGGGGATTCTGCCCCTCTGCCCCGCTCTGGTGAGAGCCCACCTGCAGAGCTGCCTCCAGCCCTGGGGTCCCAGCACAGGGAGGACATGGAGCTGCTGGAGAGAGTCCACAGGAGTTGATCAGAGGGATAGAGCTCCTCTGCTATAGGGAATGGTTCAACCTGGAGAAGAGGATTAGGGGTGACCTAATTGTGACCTTCCAGTATCTGAAGGGAGCTCACATTATAGGTTAGAGGAGCTATTTGCAAGGGCATGGAGTGACACAAGGGGGAATGGCGTCAAACTGAAATGGGGTAGGTCTACATTAAATATTATGAAGAAATTCCTTACCATGAGGGTGGGGAGAAACTGGAATAGGTTGTCCAGAGAAGTTGTGGAAGTCCCATCCAAAGAAGTTTTCAAGACCAAGTTGGATGGATCTCAGAGCATCCTGACCTAGTGGAAGATGTCCCTGCCCATGGCAGTGGGGTCACAACTAGATGATTTTTAAGGTCCCTTCCAACCTAAATCATTCTATGATTCTATGATTCTACGATTCTATGATTCTAATTGGATAAAACCAGAAAAGGATAATTGGGCCACTCGGTAGCACATTACAAATTTTTTTTAAAACCACCAAAAGTAGGAAACTAATCTTTATATGATTTTTCTAACAATTATAATTTTTGATTCAATTTCATAATTTTTAATCCTAATAGTAAGTAATACAGAAACCACTTCCTGTGTCCAGCGGCTATATGGTGCAGTGTCACTGAAACCCTCTTGAACTCTTTGAGGACAGATGCTGCTGTACACCACTGTTCACAAGTTTGGGACACAGTCTCTTTTGTTTTGTTTCCTTTGTTGCACTCAGTGCATGCAGATAATGTTCTAGATTATGTTCATCTTAACCTACAGAAAAAAAACTAGAATCCATTCAGAAAGCAGTGAAAGATTTCTGTTTTCATTTTAGAAAATATTTTTTTTCATCACCAATAATAGGAATGAGAGCTGATTGAGTGATAAGTAACTTAGATTTGAAGCATTTTTTGTCATGAATACAAACCTCAATTAGCTACAAAACAAAGTAATAAAATAAATTTGTAAATTTCTATATCCTAAAAATTCTACTTATACTGTACTTGAAAGTCTGTAAAGGATAAGCACCTCTCATGAGTATTGATTGAATGAATTTTAGCTCAGCTAGCATGTTCACTCCTGAGACAAATATATATGTATTTTATTATTTTTTCTGCAGCATATAAAGCAATACAAAACATGGCCAGTAGGGACTAGACTAGGTAGCATTTACTCAATTTTTTTTTATTTGCCTACTAACAATTTATTAGTTGTTATTATTATAACTAACTTTTTACTTTTGGAATACAGAGAAAATCAAACACTAGAAAGACCATTTTTTAAGATTATCTTCTTGATAAGAATGTTTACTTGTTCTGTGTTGTTCTGTGTTGCTGAAATGGCATTCATTTTTCTCTGTTGTTTTGTTGTTTGTATTTTTTTTTAATAAGTGTTGACACAACTAAATTTGAACTATTTCTTGCTCTAAATTTATTCAGATACGCAATTATGTTGTGTTATTCTCTCCTTCATTTCTGTCTTGGTTTTGAAAGACAGGTGCCTGCCAAGGAAGGCAGGAGCTTCTCTTGGAATAGAAAATATAAACCCCCACCCTCCAAATTATTAAAAGTGGCTCTCAGGCAAAGATATGAGGATAGAAATAACAGTTCTTTAATATGTATAAACAAAATAAACTAAAACAAAAAAACAACAAACTACAACTTAATAGGAAAATTAGAACAAGATGCAGTATTAAACAAAAAACCAAAACCTGACAGTTAGAATACAACCTGACACCCNTCCTGGTTTTAACAGTTCATGAAGATGGAGATAGAATACAGACCTTCTGGAATAT
Source organism: Bombycilla garrulus (assembly GCA_013400315.1). Lineage (NCBI taxonomy): Eukaryota > Metazoa > Chordata > Aves > Passeriformes > Bombycillidae > Bombycilla > Bombycilla garrulus. The sequence goes on along the minus strand of VXBU01009905.1, from coordinate 41,954 downwards.
TTTACATTGTAACCTAGGACAATTTCTTATCTGAATCCTGCAGCCTTTTATTTGTCTGTCACTCTCATTTTCCTGTATTTTTTAATCCATCTTATTCTTTAATTAAGAAACATGCAAGATAAAACTTTCTCGAAAAACAAATTGCAGTAGTACGCAGTAAAACATTACTTTGATTTTCAGCACCTTCCTGCTTTCAAATATTCACAAATTCTCAATTTTTAACCCACACTCTGAAGAGATTATGTTTACTTTTTAAACTTAATCATAAGACACCACACAGGTAATTGGCACAGTACTTGAAATAGCAAGTTATATGTGATTATATCAGTGTCAGATCTCAATAACATTAATTTACTGCTGTGACATAAGAATCCCTGGAGCTTCACATCCTGAACATTTTCCCTTGTCTCTGATAGTTAATACACTCCATCAGGAAGTATGCTCAAGATTTATGAAATCAAGCTGGTATTTTCAAATAAAGCTTTCTAAATTTTTCCTTTAACAGGATTTAAAGAGATATCTTTTATGTTGTCTGCAATAGTAACTAGGATTTCTTTGGTCTAAAGTCAGATATGCCTTTCTCATATAACCAATGGAAATTTTCTTTATACTGGATTAGGGGAAGTCCATTCTCTTTAAGAGCTTATGGTGTGACCCAGCAAAAACATACTAAGAGAGCAAAATACTTGTGATTGTTTTTTTTCTATAGCAAACCTCAAATCTGCTAAACATCTTCCTAATGCAGAAACAAAAAAAGGCCCATCATGTTTTCTGAAGAATTACTTTCAAACAATGAAAAAATTATAATCTAAAATATCTACAGAAGTGGCAGCACTGTGAGATATGTCATCCTAATACAAGTGAATTCCTATATTGTATAGGTTATCTTAATATAAAATAATTGGTATTGTCTGAGCACCAGTCCGTCCTGCAGTTTTTTTAGTAAGGTTCTGCATAAATGAGGCAACGAAACAGGGACACAACTATCAATGACACATGACAGAACAGGCAATAATTAGAGGGGTAGAAATAAAAGAAAAAAATATTCACGCAATCACTTACTTTTTCTCCTAGTTTTTCTACTCCTCCTGAAGTCCTCAATGTATTCTCCATTTCTGTTTACCTTACAAGGCTTGTTGATTTGTTATTCATTTATTAATGGATGCTAATTGATATTGATCTCAATGCCTTGTTTATTATCAACTTCTAGTGAACAAATAATTCTAAGGTAATATAACTGGAGTGAACTGTGGTCCCAAAGGCAGAATCAATATGCATAGCAACGTCTGAAGAAACATTTTGGCTTTGAAGCACATCACAGTTAAGAGAGATTTGTTTAGAAGATATGGATAAAGACAGAGAAACAGGACACCTACAAAGAGATGGTAGGAATATGAGCTATAACAGATATCAGGAAGCACCAAGAGAAGGTTGCTGACACCACAGACAGTTTTAATTGGAAATCAACTCTCCTATCCTTCCCTGTCTTCAGTGCTAGATCTGTCTAGGATCTAAAAGTCATATACAGGGAAGATGAGATATTTTCCTGATCTTTTTGTAGCTTTGCAATTACTTAGCAAAACCAACAGAGTCTAAGAGAAATAAAAACAGCAGTCAAGGCTGCACTTTGCATTGAAATAGAAAAGCCTCTCTTACATATGTCTTGGTTCCAGCTGTGATGGAGTTGGTTTTCCTCCCAGTAGCTTGTCCAGTACTGTGCTTTGTACTCAGTGTGAGAATCATGTTAAAAACACACTGATGTTTTGTCTGTTGCTAAGCAGTGTTTTCCCTGAGTCAGGGACTTGTAAGTGTCTCATGCTCTGCCAGTGAGGGCTGCACAAGAACCTGGGAGGAATCACAGCCAGGACAGGTGACCTGAGTGTGCCAGACGCATACTCCAACGCCATAAAATGACATGACCAGCATATAAGCTGGTTTATAGTAAACCATAGCAGCTGGTAGGGAGAGGATGAGTCCTGCTCTGATGCTTGCTGTGCAATGGTCAGTGGGTGGTGAGCAACTATATTGTGCATTTTTCTAGGTTTTATTCATCTGTCTTTCTCCTTTTCATTACAGTTGTTATTTTTATTATTATTTTGTTATCACTATTATTATCAAAATTATCTCTTATTTATTTTGTCTACTTTCAATTATCAAACTATTCTTATTTCAACCTATGAGTTTTATTTATGTTTTTCATTCTACTTTCCGCCTCACCAAGGGGGTTTGAGGAGAGCCACTGAGCAAGTGCCTTGTACCTAGCTGCTGGCTGGGACTAAAACAGGACAATATGAAAAAGTGTGTAAAGATTATATGTTAAACGATATCCAGTAGAAGTGCATGAGCTCCTCTGTCATTCTGATTTGCTATATCATTGTTTGTATCTCCTGCAGGTCTTTTTCATTGCAAGTTCCTGTTCCTCCACATTGTCTGTTCTTCTTTCCAAGCATATTCTATTCCTCCCTCCACTGAGTGTCATTGAAGGAATCTCTTGCTGTTTTGTGCAGGTTGTGGGTCCCCTAAAGGCTGCACTTGGAACCATAAACTCTAACTCCTCAGCTATTCAGTTTACATTATGAG
>VXBU01009900.1:0-12734 GCA_013400315.1 Bombycilla garrulus | reverse complement strand
TTTTTTTCTTTTTTTTTAAACACTGTAGGTGTTACTGTCAGCTAACTGTGTGCCAATGGCAACTGTTTAGCTGAACTAATAAATATGAAGAACCTGAAGATTGCCAAATTTAATTTAGCCTACAGGCACATGATGACCAAAATATGAGGACAGAAATTCTGGTTGAATAGTCCTTGACACTTTAAAAAAGCAAATGAAAAATAGTAATGAAAACCATAACAACTGTTCTACTTCACCCCACCCCCACTTAACCAAAAAAAAAAAAAAGGAAAAAGAAAGAAAAAATGGTGACTAATATTGCTTATTGCTAATTTTGGCTCTGGTTGTCCATATATACATTTTTTCCCCTTTCTTTCAGTTCAGAAACCAATGTATAAAATTCCTATGTGCTAGTGACCTCAGTACTACTTGTAAATTCTTCTTTCTTTAGTTATTTCCTAAATTGTGCAGTAAGAATAAGTCACCAGAAGTAAGATCAATCCTGTAAGTGGTTTTTTTCTGTAAGGAAATGGGAGATTTTAACACAAAGGCCAGATATGTGTCTATGATGCCATCTTGGATTCGTTAATTTGGTTCGTTTGCACTCACAAGTGACTGGGAGCACACATCTGTTATAGCCACACACATTGTTTTATTGTTTCAAATCCAAGGTTGAAAAATCCAGTTTTCATCCATAAGTCAGTAGCAGGTTTTCTGGGTGCTTCACATTTTATAGCTTTTCCTAAATTGCTTCTCCCCAGAATGGTGCTGAAGCCTCCTGGGCCCTTTGGGTGTCACTTTGAAGGAGAGGCAGAGGAGCCTGCGCTGTCCCAGTGCCCCTCAGCCCAAACATGTGCACCCATCCCTGCCATCACACATGGGCTCTGTACTCCAGGCTGATCTCAAGGCCTGACCCTGTTTTCTCCATTACAGCTGTCTTCCAGTTCCTTAAAATGGGGAAATCTCAGCCACAGCAGGAAAGCAGCTCTGCTTGGATGGCTGAAGTGATCAGAAGGTCACAAGACCTCTGGTTACAAGACCTTTAAAGGATTTATTAAGCAATAAAACACTGACAACAAGAATATTTATGTTTTTAACCCAATGCACAAATATTTCATCTCATGAGTTTATGCTGCAGTGCAGGGTCTCTTAGCCAATCAGAAAGTCACACACAGCCCACAATACTACACTCTAAAACTCCTTATTACCTTTATACTACTTCTGTTTGTTCTATATCTTAAACTCTAAACTCCAAACTTTCCTCTATGTAGCTTAACATGTCCCTGCTTTGACTATAAATCCATGTTCTCACTTCTAGCATTCAGGTTTGGAAGCCTTTTCCAAAGACTCAAATCAAATCCTGTATTTAACTCTTAAGTGTTGACCTGTAGGCCCAGTGTTCTGAGAGCTCTCTGCATTTTGGGTTCCAATAAAGTAGTTTTGGTGGGACAATGTTACAGTTAGCCCAAGTCTGGGGTATTTTGGGAGAGAGCCATAATGCCAAAGCACTGACCCTTGTATGCTGTTGTAATGCTGAACTGAAACAGACTGTGAGTCTTCTCTTCTGTGAAAGCATCTCTCTGCAGAGTTCCTGTTCCAACAGCAATGAGTTCAGTGAGCTTGCAAATGAGGTCTGCTAACAAATTGTACCTGTCAAGTACTGACCATTCTTTATCAGGTCACTGTGCAGAACCTGGTCTCTCAATAGTCCAGCCTTGTGATTCTTACTAAAATTAATTTTTTCCCCTTTGTCTTTAAAGCCTCCTGAATGATTGAATTAAATTGTGCATCCCGCCTGAAAGAAAGTAATGTAATATACCTTCAAATCCCAAAATAATGCTCTTTCATGTTTTTTGCTGTGATTTTTGTGGTCATGTTCATTCTTTGTTCATAATGAAGGTTTTTATAGTGTTTGGGAAGATAAAAAGTAAGATTAGTTGGTAAAGGCAAGCATGAGTCTTTATTTTTAAGTTAGCTTTGAACCAAATGTTGACTGCTTCAGGTTTAAAAATGGTAAAATTACAGATTTACTTTGGTAAAATTGCAGTTTTACTTCAGTGAATCTCCTGATCATGCCTAGTATTGTCAGGAGTGACTTGTATCTGCTTCTCTGGTGTTTAGCATTCTTTGAAAGTATAGTTAGTTATGTGGTTTTTGAGCTAGAGTTTGATATTATTTGCTGCTTTTTCAGTGCAGGTTGTGGTAGTCTGGGCAGAGGATGGTCAGTGAAATGGAGATACAATCTGAATTCAAAAGGTAGTGCAGGCTGGGAAGATAAGAATATCAACAGGAGAGATTGCCTCTACCTCAGTGATTCTAGCATGCTCTTTGTGTGAACTGCTAGCCCATGAAGAGTTAAAAGTGTTTGTTTCACAGGAAATTGGAAGAAATTTATGTGCGCAAGTGAAACTGAAAGGTCGAATGTGTGACTCATATCTATTGACAGATGGAATGAGCATAACATAAGAAGACAGTGACTAGAAAACAAGCAGGTTGTGTGAAAGTATTTTTAGAGACTAATTTCTACCCAGCTGTGTCTTCTATGAACAGAGTAAGTTTGTCAAAGTTACCTAGAAGTTGCCTAATAGCTACCTAGTGGCAATTAATCACATTGATAGGGTTTGAATGGATACCTCATCCCCTGAGATGAAAACAGTTAACATTTTGCAACAGTTCTACCTGAGACCTGAAAGAACATGGGTAAACAAGAATTAAGAGGACATGCAAGTCCCTAATAGGGCTCATAAACTTTTACATACCCACTTACTTTACCTCAGTTCCCCTGTTGACTCCCACTTCTGTGCTCCCTTCCCCTCTCAACCTATCTTTTTTCCAGCTTAAAATATATCCAACTTGCTTGTTATATAATAATGACTCATACTTTCATTGGCTTAAACTTTACCCAATCTTTCTTTCATGTCATTTTTGGTCTTTAAACTGAGATTTAGCCTCTTCAGTTTTGGCTAGTACATTGTGCGTTTTTTAGTAAATTCCACTGATAGAGCTGGAAAAAATGATGCTGCAACTAAGGTTATAAAAATTGTTTAGTAATATGGGATAAAAGACTTGGCAATATTTTACATTATAATGCATCTTGCTGGACAATATATAGAAACCCACAAATCCTGCACAGTGTTTAATAGTCTTCAGCAAATTTGGACCCAAGTATAGACACAAGCCACACAATAAGGTACATGGGAGTGATTATTTCCTTGTTGACTGGAAAAGCAACTTGGGCACATAATGCAATATAGCATAATTATTATTGGGCTTGTGTGTTTTGTAGACTATGGTGTTGAGTTCTGAGGCAATAAAGTCCAAACTTAACAACTGCAAACTTTTTCTAATTTTGCCTTCATATACATTTTGACCAGCTGGAAACAAACATATATTACATACAGCTGGAAAACTGCAGTAATGAGTGAGGACCTTATGGCGTAAGGAAATGTGCAACTTCTACCTCTGCTCTCATTAGGTGAAAGCAAGTGGGGCAGGACTTGCATTTCTATAAGCCATACAAAGAACTTCGGGGAATAGGGTAGGGACTTTCTGTCCAGATTGTGGAGCTCACTCTCCCTCTCCCCAGGCTGCTGGTCTAGTAATAATTTTTTTTAATTACCTGTATTTATTTAAAGGCAACTCCATTTCATAGGCTATTAGATGCTCTCCCTGGTTTGCAGATGTTTGCTCTGACTGTTTGCAGATGTCCTGCTCTGTATCCAAGTGGAATAGTGAAAATACCATGTGATGCAAACTAATTATTTTTGTTAAAGAGGGGAATTGGAAAAGAGGAGGGATAACAATTTACATCAAACCGGGATATTTTAGCAATGTCAAAATCTGGATTTATTTTTCAATCCTTTTTTTTTTTTGATTGCTTGTTTGGTTTTTGATTGAGGTTTTATCTGTATGGGATCTCTAGATATAAGCTACTGGTAGCACAACATATGTTGCTAACAAAGTTCTCACAGGGCTAGCAGGACAAGTGGAGCCTGTTGGAATAAAACGAAGATCTGATGTTCTCTTTTACGAGAAATGGAACCACAGTACATTTATTCCACAAGTTTACTGGCATGCTAAATCACTGAGAAACAGTGTAAGTAGGATGGATAAATCCTTCTGTTAGTAAGGCATGTTGCTGCAACTAACGTTTTCCCTGAATAATTGTGTTGTAAGATCTATGAAGAGCACAACTTGTTCATTGGAGTGGGCAGCAGGGAGTGACAGTACAAAAGCATGTATTGCAAGTGATTTTTTGGGATAAGTTTTGATTCCATTGTCTATCCTCCTTTCTCATCAGATATTTGTCTACTCTTCTTCTGGAGCTCATCCAAATATTAGCAGCATATTTTCCCGCTTAGAATGGAAAACCCAAGGGGAGTATAGAGCTTCTTCTGCAAATAATATAATATTTCTAACAGGAATAATCTATTAGTGGAAAGCTTTTCTATGAAAATAAAGTATTGAATAATAAAAAAAAAAATCAATCATGGAATTCATGGGGCGATTTTTTTAATTCCAGCTGATAAAAACACAACAGCAAGGTTATGAATGAAATTGTCTCTTTTAAAGCTCTACTCATGATCATCTCTATTTTAAATTATTGTTCTAGCAACACTGAGACAAGAAAATATTTTCTATTTTCCATCTCTTTTACTTGTATTCTAAAAAAATAGTGTTTTCTCAGCTTTCCTTGAAAAATCTGTAGGAGAATACTGTTTCATATTTCGAATTTAAACTGAGACCTAAAACCCCATATGCAATTAGGACTTACTTTAAATAAAAGCAGAAAGTGGCAGGTTACTATAAATGTAAAGATGACAGTAGTGAGTGCCTGAGATCTTTTTTAAGATGAAGGGAATGTTCCAACTGCTGCCAGTATCTGGTAGAATACAAACCCTAACCTCCTATTTGAGAATGGAGGAATGGTCCAATATGAGACAGATTGGGCCAGTATTTGATGTTAATCTGTGCTCTTCCTCTGCTGGGGGGAGCTTTATGCTGATTTTTACAATTAATGAGAGGCACATTATTAGTGCTAAGACACTTCTTCTCCCTCCACAGCTATGTGTTCATTATTGGTAAATACAAAAAAGAGCCCCTGCCTGGAGTATGCTTTTCTGTGTTCCACCAAGGTTTGCACAGTTCTCTTTGTTTTGAAATCCTCTGTGCATGTAGTTTTATGAAATTTAAAATCTTCCATCTGTTTTGATTTCATTGGGCACCAAGGGACTTTGCAAAACACTTGGGATAGGTTTTGGCATTGTGATTCCACAGTCAATGGAAAAGTTGAATAAGAATAGATACAATATTTTATAGATATATAGAAATACATAGATTTACATCTTCTTGTACATAGAATAAGAAGAAAATACAACTATGATTTTGCAGATCTATGAGTTTAGGAGCACTTATAGCTGGGAGAAGATCTTGGCTATTTCTTCAGCCGTGAAATCACTTTTCTGCTTCACTATTACAAAATTTGGAAAACTGCTCTTGGTGCTACTATTTATACCTCTAATATGTCATTAAGATCTGTGTCAGGGCACATCATGACCTTATCAAAACCCACCACTAATATGATGATTAATCTGCATCTCTGTATAAGAACAGCACACGATCTGATCTGAAGTACTTTTGTTTTGATTCTGCTTTTACTGTAACCACTGAATGTCTTGGTATTGCATTTTATTCTGAAAATCAAGTATTCTGTTAATATGATTGTGCAATTCATAGATGTACTTTTGGGTTGAATCACCCAACTTTGGTCCATGCCTGACCTGTGATGCGACTGTTGACATGGAAAAGGAAAAAACTGAGATGAACAAAGTTAACCTCCATCTGAAGAGAATTAAATTTAATGACCAGATATATGGTATATATATGTTCATACATCCATCTGTATCTTGATGACGGTATCAATCTCGCAATAGTCAGATCTTGTAGAGTTCTTCTCCTTTCCCCTTTTCACCCATTTCTCCCCTATCTGATGCAGTAAATTAAATAATAATTTTTACCCTTCTAGCTAAAAGTTGATTAGCAGTCTTGCTATAAGCCAGGAAATTAAAACATTTCAAATTTTTGATATCAACAGTAGAAATCCCGTAATTAAATTTTACTAGATGCTGTTGCTTTGTACAATTACATGTCTTCAGTGTTCTAAGTATTGAAAACTTCACTGTTAGAGTATTATTTCACAAATGACAAGCATTCCCACACATTCCTTTTGGAATTTTTAGACCTCACAGCTCTCACGAATTAAAAAAAAAAAAAAAAAAGGTGCAGATTAAGTGATAGCATTTGTATGCAATTAACTGGCTATCCAAACATTCCTGAGTACATCATCTCATATGTAAAGGTTGCTTAGATAAAGGTCACTGGTGACTGGGTTCATATGTCTGAAAGTGAAAATATGTTGATTTCCTTTCCCCTTGGTTATCAAAGAGGATTGTGCAGTGTGTGATTGGGCATCATTACACTAAAGATTTTCCTGTCTCTAATTAGTTTATTTATGTTTTTATGAGGGCTTTCCAGCTGTTGGTGTAGGAGTAGCACTGCATATTAATAGTATTTCTCTCTGAACCTCTGTTTTTGCTTTCAGTGGATTTAATCTGAGTGGCTCCTTAGCTGTGCACACAGACCTATTTTTGGGAATTTTATTGGGCAGTGGGATAGGGGAGAGAAGGGCCTTCAGATCTTGACAGACCCATCATAAAACTGTTCTAAATTTGAATCCACATGGTGCTGAGGAGGACTGCAGACCTCCCCAAGGTTTATTCAGGATCATCTGTTCATATTCTGCTGTGCTTGTTAGAACAGTAACTGCCTTTGTAGGTGCACTGAATCAAAAAATAAAGTAAAACTACATCAGAAGAACCTCCCCAGATGTGTTAAACTCCAGTAAGCCAATTTAGACATTGGTCCTGTGTTTCTTTGTTAGGCTGGAATTTACAATGGAATTGGCTCCATTTGACATGGGGAAAAATTCCACCAACTCCTCAGAGAAGCCACCCCTGTAGACCCTCTGCTACCACAAGCTTGCCATGCAAACCCAATACAATGACAATTTTTGTTTTCCAAGTATTTTCAAATACCCAACAGAAAGGGAAAAAAATTAATAGCCCATTGTACTGTGAAGTCAATATTCAGGAAGAGTAACAATTGTTACCATCACGTATACAAAAATGCTAGTCCTGAACTATACTAGCAGTAGTTACATGATGCTTCAACACCTTTTAGGCAGAAAAAGATCTGTGAAGAAACTTAAAGACCTTCCTTCTTGTGACAGTTTAGAACACGTCTGAGAAAGGCATGAAACGATAGCAGTAAAAGACTGAATATAAACTCTGTTGGTACTTCATGATCCTGTTGAAAGTGTCAGGTCTAGATGGCAATAGATGGATCATGTAACTGTGCGGCCTGACTACAGAAATATGTAACTCCTATGCTAACTTGTAGGTGTGCAGTGCTCTGCATTGTACTGCTCTCCACTGGTGCTTCTGGTAGCCCCTGAATAAATAGCTGAATAAAAAAAAGGAAAATATTTTCACATAATTGTCACTGCTGAGTTCACACAGCAGCATAAGGAGACTCGTACCAGAAGGCTGATGAACTAGAAAAAGCTTTATTAAGAAAGAGCTGTGCTCTTTTATAGAGCACATCGTTAGGTAAAATTGCATTGATCAGTACAGAATAAACAAAGACTGATTGGTGACGGAAAGAAAACAATTCTCTGAAAGAGAAACATCACATAGCTCACAAAGAGCTGAACACAAACCATGGGTGCATATCTTTGTTTTCATTCCTGACATATTCTATTCTCCCAGAATAGCATGAGAACTAATTTCTTCTCCTGAGCCCTCTGCAACTTCCCTTGCTAGGCCTGAAAGAGTAGCAGGTTTCTCAGACTGTGTCAGGCTATATGCAACCACACATAATTATAAGAAAGAACATTCAGATGGGTCCTTTTCTGTGGACTGAAATAGCAGAATTAGGCATTTTATGCAGTCAAACCAATTTCCATTATTAGTTTATTCTGCTGGGCCATTCTCAGTTGAAGATGCACCATATTTATAATCAGGCAGGAAAAAAACCCTAACCCAACATTTCATGTTTTCTATGAAGAACGTTAATTGACTGGAAATGAGAAAAATGAGGCTAGTAGTCTAGCAGCTTGCAGAGGGGTTAAACCCTCTCGCCTATACTTTTGCAAACCTGCTATTTTCTGCTCCCTTCCTTCCACCTCCAACTTTGGGAATGCAATTTTTTCCACCTTCTCTCAGAAACCAAGCATCTCTGCTCTACCTCTCTCTAGAGTAGTGCTAGCTTGAAGGAAGAACCATTCCTGACCCTAACCAGATGTGGGAAGGAGAGGAATGATATTCCTGTTAACGGCTCTTTCTGGTGTGGATGGTCATTGTGCTGGTTTTCCATGTCTGCCAAAGGGACAGCTCCAGGCTCAGCCCCAGCATAGAGTGCCACACCTCATGTGCAGCCTCAGCTGACCCTCCAGACTGTGCTTGCAGCACCCACAGCTCCTCTGAGAAAGTTTCCAGGCTTCATCTCTTGAGATGCAGCACTTACTCCAACAGCTCTGCTCTGAAAACCAGTGTCATTAGGTGAGCTGGGACCTTCTAGGGGCAGTAGAAAGACACCTCAGTGGCTTTTGCAAATGGTCTGGAGAAAGGTTGAAAGCAAAGCTTGAGCAGTCTGCATTGCTGGGTTCCCTGCTATGAAGAAACATGAAATCCAGGTACACACATGAAATATTTACTGAAAAGAGCTGAAATGCTAAGTCACAGCTTATTCATCTGTGAACTGAAACTTTACTTTGTTTTTAATAAAAGATATTGTGAAAAGCTAACTGACTAAAACCACAGCGTGTGCTGTGTGCATGGAAGCAAGCATCAGTGGGTTCTAATAACATCAGGAGTCCCTTAGTGATGGTTGTATGCATGCTATGTGACTATTAAACTTCTTTTGCTGCTATTGTTTTTTCCTTACTATTTATTTTAAGTGAGCATATTCATTTGACTGAAAATGCCAAGTGAGTAATGTGTACCTAGATTGAGAAATACAAAAACTGATCATTCTGTTAGAGTAATGATTTATTCTTTGTGCATAAATTCTATTGTTTGAATGCAACAAAGAAATAAACATGACTTACTTCTGATAATGATGACCCAGAGATTGTCAGATTATCAGCTGTCATCTTGGTATTAATGAGAAACACAATATATAACGGTGCATTTATTAATAGACTGTACACACAGTCTGGGACCAAGTAGTTTGGAAAAGTACTACATTGTTTATAATAATAAAGGTGAAGAAACACTGGAGGAAACATCCCTGGGGCTTAATCAATGATCAGCATATGAACATAAGTCAAAGATTGTTTAAAATTGTTCCAAATGAGGAATAACTGACGTCAAGAGCTTGCTTGACTTCTTACCTGCTTCACACTCTGGTTGTCTACAGTGACAAAAGTACAAACAGAACAAGCTGGGTTAGACTTGGGGGATTTTATATTTGCATTTAATTTACTTTATTTACAGGAAAGCCTTAGATATCAAGGGAAGAACTGTCATACACTGGTAAATCCATATTTTGTTTGCTTCCACAGATAATGAAGCCAGGAACAAGCAATCGGGTACTGTTCACACAGAATTGCCCTTATGCACTGCCAGCCACAAATGACATTTTGGTCACTAGCAGTTTTTTTTTTTTTTTTTTTGTCTTAGCAGCATGACACAGGTACAGGGCCAAACTCACCATGACCCTACAGCCAAAAGTGTTCCTCAGAATTCCTTCTGCCACTCAGTCTCTCAGAGAAGGAGGTAGGAGATCCTGCTGAACTAGGATAGAAAAGGAATTCTCAGAATATTGAAGCAAATATGCATCATGCATTCACATAGGTGCTGTGTAGCTGCGGTAACTGAAGTTGCTTCCATGGACACATTAATTTCAACTCTTGGTCAGGAAATAGCTCAAATAATGAAATTTCCCTGGATACTTTTAATCAGGTGACTAAGCTTCTCTGACATTCAAAATTCCCTCCTCACTGATCTCTTCCGAGATCCTAAAAGCAAGTCTGAAGTCCATCTTCTAGAAAGTTTATGCACACCCGGGAAGGAATTTGTCTTGAAGGGAAAAATAAAAGTGTTTAAAAGTATGATTTATGCAAGACTTATGTAGTTTTCTATTTAATCTATTAGAGGGAAAAGGAAAGTATTTAGCAAAACAAATCTAGGAAAAGAAAGAGTGGATTGTATCACCTGTGAAAAGAGTGGAAGTGTTATTATTGGTCTTCTTCCAGCAGCGGGCCTATTTTCATAACTGATTTTTCCCATTAGCAGCATGGAGTCCTAGGGCAGAACAGCAAGCTGATGGCACTGCACAGACCAAAAAATGACCTGTAAGGGAAAACCAGATATTTCCTTGTACTGCATGGATGGACCTGTGGTTCAGTGATTGAAAAAGTCTTCTGCCTGCACCAGAAACTTGTTGCGTGAAACCTCAGAAGTTATCTGCCTGTGTTTTCCTTCAGTTCTCCACCTTTCAACAATTTCACTTTTCATCCCACATATTTGCTTCAGATAAAGCATTATCTCAATGGACAACAGCCTTGTTTACTTCACAGACATTAACACATATCCTGAAAGCTTCCCAGTCTTTGTCAGACTCACCTGAAAAATAGCTTGTGATCCTGCTGAAGTGTTTGGTATTTTTCTTCTTTTAATGCAGTTGCCTGTTACTTCAGTGGCATTCAAAATTGTTTCAGAAATGCTAAACATAAATACATAGGTTTGCCTGTGCTATTTTATTCTAAAGATGTTGAACATATGGAAGAATAATTTGCTTCAAAACCAGGTTCTGGACAGTTCAAGGAACCTTTCTTTGTGTCTGTGTCACTGATTTAAGATGGAGTACTGTTGGGAATAATGAGCTAGCATTTGGGCTTGCAGGGGCATCAAATGAGTAAACACCTGAAAAAGATTGCACACAGGATTTGTAGTTTACTTAATTTTGCTTTCATTAGGTCAGCCTTTATCATTGTGTATAGCAAGAACCACAGTTAAGAGGAGACTAAAAACAGCTTTGTTTTTGTTTGCACTGCAAGCTAGAAACTTCCAGCAAATTCTCCAGTGAAAGTTCTGTCTTCCAGTGTATCAGTTGTATGTGTCCTGGTTGGTCTACCACATACACCCTTCTTCTTTTTGTGAAATGGAGCTGAGCCCCTTAGCTCCTCAAATGTTTGAGTTTCTCCGAAATTAGTTTTCCTTTTGTCCCTCTGGTCTTCATTCTTTGCATCATATCAACTCTATTAGCTATAGAGAATTGTCTCAATTCCCTAGCTTGTGGTCTGGGATTATAACAAGTTGGTTAAGATTTTTAGTAGTTTTTTTATGATTTGGGAGTTTTGGACAGCTGAGGTTAGGTAATTTTCTTAGGTTTTTTGCCTATCATTGATAGGACAAAATTTAGGATATTTGCTGAAATAAGTAAAATTGCAGTGGCTGGCGGTCCCAGTTAGACATACCTGAGCACTGCTATACTTCCACCGTAGCCTATTTTTTGCACAGATAAGTTACAGGACATGAATAACCCAAGCACGTTCAATTGAATATCTTCTTTGTTTCACTGTGTGGTTAATCAAGATTTCCTAATGATCAGTAACCCCTTGGAAGCAATGACATTAACAGTGTTTATTCCCTCTAAACATTGAGGCTCATTTGCCTTTAAGTCACTGCCTTTTGTTTTAAAATTTAATAGAAAGCACTTTACAGACAGGAAGGATGAACTGTGTTCTGTGAGTACTCTTTGTCCATGGAACAAACCAGAATTCTTTTTTTATTTGACTATATAAGGGGGGACATGTGAATGACTTTTTTTTAATGCACCAGAAGGCCATGTGGTTTTAAAATGTCCTTGATACTTAATTTATAGAGAAATGTTGGTTCTGGAGCCTGTCTTTGAGAGGAGATGGTGGAGAATTCTGGTGACAATGAGTCCTCACATTCATCAGCAGATATTAGACAGGATTGAAATCAGCCTCTGTCACCTCTTGCCTCCTTTAGAAAAGCAGAGATGAGTGATTTAAGAAGACATTTGATTTGTTAATGTGTCCAATGCAATAGGAAAAATGTTTTCAGGTTTTTTATTCTTTATGCTTACCTCAGAAGATCACAAGAACCATATTACTGTGGTAATACAAACATTTACAAAAACTCTCTCTTTAATACAAAACACAGAAGGTAAAGGAGAGCATGGGAGCATGGAGCAGCTGAAGAATTCCATATTGTATCTATTGTGCTGAGGGATGATGGTATCACAACTTGGCTTATAATTTTAGATAAATCAGAAAGCATTTCTAACACTAGAAATCTAAAAGTATCCCTGAAGAGCTGCAGTACTTCCTGTGTTTGTGAATCTATGTGTAGGCTGCTCTAATCATCGGTCAAAATTTTGCATTTATTTGGAGCAATGAACTGAAATGATGAAATAACTTTCTAGCTGAGTTGCCTATATGTTGCTTACTTGACAATAAGTGAAAAGTGGAAGCATCACTTTTGTGAACCAACATGTTTTTCTTGTTGGTTTAATGATAATAGTAAAAACTTCTCTGTTTGGAGGAGAATTCCTGAATTCTCTGCCTGAGTCATGAGGGCACCCTGGAATCAAACAAATAGAACCATTCTGGAGGTTTCGGACAAATAATTTTTTTTTTCCTGCATATAGGTGTGCTGGTTTGAAAG
>VXBU01009879.1:209222-230105 GCA_013400315.1 Bombycilla garrulus | reverse complement strand
TGTGTGTCCCGAGCAGCACCAGGGACAGCTCCCCTGTGTGTCCCAAATTGGGGACAGCTCCCCTGGGTGTCACGAGCAGCACAGGGACAGGCTCCGTGTGTGTCCCAACTAGGGGACAGCTCCCCTGTGTGCCCCAATTGGGGACAGCTCCCCTGCGTGCCCCAGCCAGGGAACACCTCCCCTGCGTACCCCGAGCACCCCAACCCGCCGTGTCCCCGCTGGGCCATCAGCACAGGGACAGAGCCACGCCTGGCGCCGGTGGCTCCTGACACCCAGCAGGGGTTTGTCACTTTGACTGGCGATGCCACGGGGCTTCAGCAAGGTGTGATGTGAGGGACACTCCGCTGTGTGCTGGTTCTTTCTTCCCTTTTGAATTTCTCAGCCACATCTCTCTGGTGTTGTGGACCAAACCCTTGCCCGGAGTGCTGGAACTGGCTGGCCAGTGTACACTGGATTTTAGCCTACTTTTTTAAGATCGGGTTGAATTGATTATTTATGTTTCGTAAAGGGAGACTTAGATCCCATGAAATATTAATGTGTGAGGCAAGAAGGAGCTATTTAATGAGAGCAAAGCTGGGCCCAGGGAGCCGAGGTCCCTCCGCAGGGAGCCAGAGTGGGCTGTGCTCTGCAGAGCTCTTGGCTTGAGCCGTTTTAGCCCAAAACCTGCAGGTCTGATTAAAAACAAGCATGAAAGGGGAAACTAAATAGCATCAAGGAAGTTGATTCCCAGCTGGCTGGGCCGTGCAAGCACAGCAGCTCGTCAGAAACACATTAATCCCAGCTGGAGGCCTGGAGCTCACAGCCTGATCCAGCAGCCAGCACAGGGTCATGGCCACATGAACTCCTGACATTTCTACCTCCTGTAAAACCCACTCGATGGCAATGGGGCCAGAGTGTGCCAAAGGGGAAGGAAAGCACTTTAATGATGTGCTTTCATTTAGCAAGGAGCTGCTCCAGTTAGAAATTCCATGATGGGATGAGCAGGTATTTTAATTACAAAAAAATGGTATCAATAATTAAGACGCAAATGCTTTTAGGTACCATTACACTGAGGATCCAGAGCAAAGCAGCAGCTGGAGAGATGGCAAAACAAACTCAGACTATTCCACGCCCAGCTCTGCTCAGCAATTAGAACAGAAGTGTCCAGAGCCACAGAACCAAAGCAGCTGGGTGCCACCAGCAGAGGTGGCACAGCCCCTTCTCCTGGCAGCCCCTGGCACTGGGCGGGGCTGGCAGCGGTGGCACAGCCAGGCGCTTCTCAGGAGCACTGGCCAGCAGCTCTGCTGCTGCCTGAAGCCATGCGAGGAGCTCTGGGTGGCCCTGCTTTCCATCAGCTGCCCTGGGTCTCCATGAGCCCCAAACAGTGTCCAGCTTTGGCACCGTGGCCACCCCTGGCAGAGGAGCACTCGGTCCCACGGCTTCCTTTGGCCTCAGGGCCTTGGCACCATGGAATTGCTGCAGGTGCACCCAGCAGAGCACCCGGGCATGCAGCTGCTCTGTGCCAGCCTCGGCACCGCTGGCTGCCCCTCCCCAGCCTCAGGAACAGAAAGCCTTCCGCTGCTGAGCCCCTGGTTCTTCAAGGAAACCTCAGGAAGGATTTTCCTCATGGAAAGGGGCTCAGGCCTTGGCAGGAGGTTTGGAGTGCCCAGCCCTGGAGGTGGCACCTGGAGGTGGCACTCAGAGCTCTGGGCTGGGCACAGGGTGGGCACTCAGGGCTCTGGGCACTGGGCACAGCTGGCACTCCCTGGGCTGGGAGGGCTTTTCCAGCCCCAGGGATCCTGGGATCCTGTGATTCCTCCCGGCCTGCAGCAGGAGCATGGGCTGTGCCCGGGGGCATCCTGAGCAGAGCCACCCCACAGGGCTGCTGCTGCCCAGCCCCAGAACCTCCTCCAGCGGGACTGGGGGTCGGTTTTTTCCATACCCGCACAGTTTTTCTGCATGAACCTAAGTTAGATCCGCACTCCAAGTGGTGCCTGAGCTCTGTTATTAATTATAGCAGCAGCTCGAATCCCACTCATTAGCTGAATGAGCAATACCACACGTTAAGCCTCTATCTGTTGATAATATTCTCCAATGGATCGGGGATGTGTCATTTGACACTGATAAACTAGGCAATATTATGAGCTGAATGTCTGAAATGCTACACAGATGGGGAATATATTAATTTAAGAAAATGTTATTAAGTGTTTAAGAAGTGTAATTATGAGCAGCCTTCTCGTTTGACACCTGTGTGCAGTCTTTCCTTGAGAGATAAAGACAGAGCAATGAGAACTGGAAACCAGCCTTCAAATCTCTCTGTTTTTTTCCCTTTTTAACTTCCTGCCAAATTAATTACTTTCCAGACACAACCAATATTGTAAAGAAGTTTTGACTGAAAACAATACCAGTGTGCAGCCCACAGAAATCTTCTTTTTAATACATTTATTTGGCAATACAAGACAATTTCTGAGAAACACCGGCTCTGCAGTGTGTGACAGGGACAAGCTGCCCAGGAGCCAGCGAAGTTCCTGGCAGCACAGAGAGCCACCAGGCTGGGGCTGTGCCAGGGCACCCTGCCAGCCCTGGTCAGCTGCAGCCTTCACTGCAGCTGGAGGGGAGAGCAGGGCAAATTAACCTCATTATAGTGCAGACAGGTCAAAGTTAACTGTTGAATTCCGAACTGAAGAACAGAAGGCTCCAGGGGGACCTCAGAGACCCTTCCAGTGCCTAAAGGGGCTCCAGGAGGGCAGGAGAGGGAAGAGGCCCTTTGGAAGAGGGCCTGGAGTTCCAGGACACAAGGAATGGCTCCCACTGTCAGGGGGCAGGGATGGATGGGAGGCTGGGACAGAATTCCTCTCTGGGGAGCCCTGGCACAGGTTCCCAGAGCAGCTGTGGCTCCCCTGGATCCCTGGCAGTGCCCAAGGACACCCTGGGACTGTGGGAGGTGTCCCTGCCCTGGCAGGGGTGGCACTGGCTGGGATTTGAGGTCCCTCCAACCCAAACCATTCTGTGATTCTCTGAAATTGCTCACTGCGTGGAGGGGACAGGCATTCCCTGAGGGTGCTGTCACAATGGAAAATGAGTGTGGGGTGGCTCTAGGTGCCAGTGCCTGCATGGGCAGGGCTGGGTGGCTTTGCAAAGCCTGCAGGCGGGTGCTGTGCCGGCTCCGTCCCGAGCAGTGCCCAGGGCAGCTCCTGAGGGAAGCAGCGGCCTTGAACCATCCCTGCCCCTCCTGGGCCTCCCCAGCACCCCTGGAATCGCTGTGGGAGGGACTGGAGCACCTCACTGCACACCCAGTGCCCCTGAGAGAATTAATTAATTCATTAAGATGCCTGCAGAACTGCCCCACACGGGCTCTGCTGCACGTGGGATCTCACCAGAGCTGCTGCTGCTGCTGCTGTCCAGCAGAGGGGAGGAGCAGCAGAACCCCTGGCAGGGTGGAAGGACATGGAAATGTGTTCTAGGGAGAGCTGTGGCTGTCTGACAGAATGAACGTGCAGAAGAACCCCAGGCATGATGGAAGGACCCTGAAATCCATTCCAGGGAGAGCTGCTGCTGTCCGACAGAGGGAACTTGCACCATAAACCTGAGCAGGGTGCACCATAAACCTGACCCCGAAATCCATTCCAGGGAGAGCTGTGGGTGCTGGGTGCTGAGCTCTCACTGCCAGGATGTCAATGTCCATGGAGTTCAAACAGGATCCTGGCCCCGCTGGGCTCCTGAGGAGCTCAACAGGAGATTCATGTTCACAACAAAGTCGTCTGTAAACAGGAAAAGCATTTTGTGGAAACTGGCAAGCAGGACTTGTTCCCTGTAATGCCACTGCACAAATCCTTGCAGGAGTTTCATCTGGAATAATGTATGAACCTGCACAGGGGGGAAAAATCAGATTGAAACTGATGACAGCTGGGTAAAAAATGACAGGAGAGTGGATGGAGCAATTTACAAGGGATAGGAAGAAATTTCTGTCTGGTTCAGCACACAAGAAGTGGTTGAGTTGAGGATCTGACTGGCAGCTGTGGAGACACCAGGAACAGCCATGAGGGAATGGCAGAGCTGCTGGAGCCAGAGGGGCAGCGGGGAGGAAAAACCCCAAAAACCCCAGCAGAGGATCCACTGGAGCTCCCTAGAACCTGCGTGTTTCCATCCTCACAGGGCAGGGGCATGCTCTGCAGTAGCAGGGCTGCTCAGCCTAAGGATGCACCCAAGATGCTCTGCCCAAACTGTTTCATTTATGATAATCTAGGCTAAAACTGGTAGATTTTGCAAGCTGTTTATAGCTTTCCACAGCAAAATCCTACCCTTAGCATATTCATTGTCAATGCAATGCTCTCTTCCATGTTAAGATTCATAAATATCAGTATAACTTTTATAATGGTGCCTCTGACCATTGTTAGACCTAAACTGCGAGTTAAAAACAGATAATAAATGCATATATTTAATAGCACCAAATTATCACTATAAATGTCCCTTATCATTTTTATTAGCTCTTTTTGGAGCCCTGTGTTTCCCTGCTCTGTGTTCCAGCAGCAGGAGGAGGTTCAGCGTGTCCCCTGCTGAGGTGAGCCGAGGCTCTGCCCTGCACATCCTTGCTGCAAGAGCCTCCGGTGTCCCTGGGAATCCTCCTGCTGTGAAGGACACAGACCTTCAGCTCTTGGTTTTAATTTGGTTGATTTTACACACGGGAGGATCTCCCTGTGTTTGACAAACACCAACCCCCAGGTTCTCCTCCAGCGGGCAATTCCATTTATAGCACATCCGAAAACAGGGGAAAATGCAGTTCAGGATTCCATTCCACTGGAGCAGTTAAAATGTGAAAAATACTGGGTTCATTTATGGGCTTGGATTTGCAGTCAAGGGTGCTGAGCCCTGTCCTTCTTTCCTTGCCCTTGGTGAATAATGGCGGGCAAGCAGAGGGGGCACAGGGATATTTTAACCCTGCACTTTTCAGCAGCTGGTATTCAAACCAGTGCTTTCTTCTTTTTTTCCTCCTTATTTGTGTTTCAAACCCATCTGCAATGAAACAAACTATAAAAGAGAACATTTCAGCCTTTCCCTCTCCCAGGTGTTAATGGAAAGCAGAAACACTTGGGATGTGCATTTCAATTGGAACAAGCGACACGATTTTTGTCAAGCTACTTCGTGTCAAGCACATAAATAAACATGTGCATAGGGAAAAGGTTCGATATTTCAACACTGGTTTCTTTTTGCAGTCTTCAAGATGGAAGTCCAAAACATTTCTGTCAGGAAATTTGGGTGGGAGGATATTGGAAGGATGAAAAATGTGCATTTTCTGAAAAATGCGTCATAGTCAAAATCACAGTGCTTCAAGAAAACTGTCGTGTCACCTACCAGCCCTCAGTAACTTTGAAACTTTGGGAAAGTAATCCAAACAAAATCCTTCCCAGAGCTAAATCCTTCCCAGAGCCAAATCCTTCCCAGAGCCACGCTTCCCGAGCTGAGCACAGCACCCGGTGCCCAGCGCTCACCCCTGGCTGGCCCTTGGTGGCCACAGATGTGCCCGGGGCTGGGCTGCGGGAACCAGCGCGGTGCCAACAGCACTGGAGAGTGACACGGCCCCAAAACCCAGCCAGTAAGCCCCGGGGCTTTGGTCAGCACAGCCCCAAACCCAGCCAGCAAACGCCTGTCAGCACAGCCCCAAACCCGGCCAGCAAACCCCTGTCAGCACAGCCCCAAATCCAGCCAGCACAGCCTCAAACCCAGCCAGCACAGCCTCAAACCTGGCCAGCAAATCCCTGTCAGCACAGCCCCAAATCCAGCCACCTCAGCCCCAAATCCAGCCAGCACAGCCCCAAACCCAGCCAGTGAACCCCTGCTGCTCACGTCCTGCTTGCTCTCTGCAGAGCAATTCTTTACACAGACAGTCCCGAGGATGAGCCGGCCACTGCTCGTCGGGATCGATTTGTATTTCCTCTCAAGGAACTAGGAGCTGAAATACAAATTCGAGCTGAATAAAACATGAAAAAAAAAATCTTTAAAAACTGCCACTGAAGCATAGAAACCTCTATTCTTGCTGAATTCTGCTGGCAGAGTAATGAGAGGATGGCGCTGGCTCCCAGCTTGCCCACGCACAGAGTCCTCCCGGGCAAACCCGCGGGGGCCAGCACTCGCCAGGGCAGGGGGCGAGCGGGAGGGACCGGGCAGCAGCTGAGGTGCCCGGGCTGTTCACTGCTCCTCCACGGGCAGCCCGCAGTGCCCGGGGCACGGCAGGGTGCTCAAAGGCCACCGAGCTGCCCCTCGAGTCAGGGTGCGAGCACTGCCGAACACAGCCCTGCACACTCAGGACTCTCATCCTGGGGGAGCAGCTGCTGGCTGTGCTGCAAACTCCTGCCGGGGACTTGGCAGAGCCACAAGGGCCCCCCGAGCCTCCTCTTCTCCGGGCTGAGCCCTTTCCCAGTTCCCTCAGCTGCTCCTGCTATGATTTCCTCTCCACACCTGCCACTGGACACCTTGAACACCTCTCCAAACCTCCTCGGGTGTGGCCCAGGTGTGGCCCAGGGCATCCCGGGCTGGTCTCAGGTGTGGCCCAGGGCACCCCCAGCTGGCGGATCCCGCGGGCAGGGAGGTGCTGGGCAGCGCCCAGAGCAGGCAGCACAAAGTGTACACAAGGATACTGAGCTAAAGGCAACAGCACTGAAATAAATGGCAGGCGCAATTGCTCTACTTTATTAGATGCTGACATGAGAACATAAATCCCTATCTGCAAAAATCGGTTATGTGCATTTGGACAACTGAATAAGGAGGTCTGAAATATTGTTCTATTTACTTTCACGGCACAGAACCAAGACACTGTTTGTTGGCTCATAAAATGCAGCACAGTGAAGTTAATACCTCTTTGCCAGCAGCTTTTTGCTCCCTCTTGCCAGGGACAGGCTCCGTTTGCGAGGCCGCTCCATCAATCCGGAACCCGCCGGGCCCTCGGCTTTATGGATGCGTTGCTGGGCCCAGGCTGCAATAAATGCAGATGATGTGTCTCATGCACGGGGCTGCCTCGCAGCAGCGCTGCCCGACACCGGCACGCCAAGGGCACACAGGTCACTCCCCAGCACCGAGCTGCTCTGCTGCCTGCTCCTGCTCCACGGAGCACGGGCACTGCTGGCAAACAGAGGCACCGGGGTGCTGGGCGTGGGGCAGAAGGGGCTCCATCCACAGGGCTCCATCCACGGGGCTCCATCCACGAGGCTCCATCCACGAGGCTCCATCCACGGGGGCCCAGGTGGGAAAAGGTTCACCCACATTTGTGGTTGTGCAGCCTGGAGCAAAGGAGGCTCAGGGGCCCTGGTGGCTCTGCACAAGTCCCTGCCAGGAGGGGACAGCCGGGGGGGTCGGGCTGTGCTCCAGAAACAGGGACAGGAGCAGAGGGAACGGCCTCAGGCTGGGCCAGGGCAGCTCAGGGTGGCACCAGCAGGAATTTCCCCATGGAAAGGGGGTCAGGGATTGGAAGGGCCCAGGGAGGGTTGGAGTGCCCGGCCTTGAACGTGTCACCTGGAGGTGGCACTCAGAGCTCTGGGCTGGGGACAGGGTGGGAATGGGGCACAGCTGGGACTCCCTGGGCTGAGAAGGCTTTTCCAACTGAAAGGATTCTGTGGTTCTGTGATTTTTGCCCTCCTGCATTGCTGGCCACGGCACCTTCACTGCAGCACAGAGATAAGGGGCAGAGACTGCAGTGCTGTGTGCTCTGGATTTGGTCCCTGCCTGTCTTTGTTTTTCAACACAGTTATTTTTGGGAAGCCCTTGGGACAGATTCAGGCTGCAAATTCAACAGCAGAGTCACACCAACGTGTCCCACTTGTCTCACCCGGGAGCCAGCGCCGAGGAGCACTCGCGTGTAACTCAAAATCAATGATTTATTCAGCATAAGTGATTTATTTTATTCTGCTCCTTTAATAGCCAAAAGCAAAACTTTCTGTCTTCAGAGGTACTCAGCTCAGTGGTGGGGTTGTTTTTTTTCAAATACAAATAATCCCGAAGTGTTGCTTGCTGGCAGCAGGCGGGACACGATGGATAATGTGGATCCCTCCGCTCCGCAGTGGGGCAGACAATCAAAGCTGCCCACATTTGTTTTCCGAGCGCTTTGTGCGAGACGATGTTCGCTCACATTTCCTTGGTATGCAAACATTAAATAGCAGGCACTTGGCAAATTAAAATATTTATGAAGTTCCAACTCTGAAATGGAAAGCAGGTATGTCTTTTTGCCGTACCTTTAGGAAAGAACTCAGGCTGATGCAGACGTTGTGTGAGGAATTGAGCTTCTGCTGGCAGCTCAGCCCCTCCATCCGGGCACAAAGCTCCTGTAGTTCTTTACACTGAATTTTGTAAACCTTCACTCATCAGTTTTCATTGATTCTTGTGGGCACAAAGCATAGCCAGCACTTCCCAAACCTCCAAATTGCTACCTCATTAGCAGCTCAGCATGTTGTGCCTTGTGCATACCAAATGAGTGGCGTGCCTGTGCATCACACTTCCTTTCCATAAATTTCCATAGAAACATTAAAAGCAGAGTTATTCTTTTGGTTGATTTTCTCCGTTGTTGTCTGTCCCCACTAGTTACAGTAGCTGGGTGATTAAAGCGTGCCCACATTCCTAATTTTTCCTTTCAGCTGAGTTCCAGCAGTGTCAGATCTTCAAGCACGAGTGACAGACAGAGAAAGACCAGGGAGGGTGGCAAAGACAATCTGAGAGAAAAACCAAATAATGAAATTTTCTCAATTAAAATGCCTCTCCTGAGATGAAGGCAGGATCTCCACAGGGATGAAATCCTTCAGCTCTGTTTTCAAGGCTTGGGAGCTGCGCAGGGGCTCGGGGTCACACACTTCAGGTTATGGTGCCTGCTAAAGAAGATACCCACAGCAGGAAATGTCTACATGTGGCTTTTTTGTGTTTATTATAATCCAGAACTCAATCTGAATTCCTCCTAGCTATGTTTTCTCAGTGAGGTGAGACTGGCGCCTGATTTTAGATAACAGAATGGAAGCTCCCGAGGAGAGCCAATGAGTGAGGGGAAATAGGGCTGGGCAAATTTGGGATTCTTTTGAGGGGGAATGTTGGTGTCCAGCAGGCACCGACTCACCACCAGCGAACCACTGAAAACCCCAAGCACTTCTCCAGGCACAGCAATTTGCTGCAGCTCCTGGATTTCCCTCTGTGTGCCTCAGGAAAACACAACCCCCTTTATTAAATGGGAAAACTCACAGGTGCTAGATATGGAGAAGAGGGTTTATCCGAGCGATGTGCAGCTGCTCGGATGCACACATCTCTGAGGGGAGCCCCACACACCACGGAGCCTCCCAAGGATCCCATCCTCCTGCAGAGCCTGCACGAGCCCTGCAAGGAGCAGGGTCAGCTGCAGTGCCGAGGACACAGAGCCCCCTGCAAGGTGCGGGGGGAAGTCCCAAGGTGTAAATAACCAACTGTGCCTTAGTGGAATATGAGCCGTCAGTAATGAGCTGGCTCCCAGCTCTCCAGCTCCGATGGAAAGCTCATTTGCTTTATGTAATTGGAAGTGTCATACTAAATAGCACTCTCTGAACTTTTTTTTTTGTTAAAGAGAATCCACAATAATTTGTTGCAATACAGCCCCATTGATTCCTGTTTGGAACTATAGATCAGGTAATTAGACATAATGAAAAGCAGAGAAAGGAGAAGGATGTAAAATTTCTAAAGCTATAGAGGGGTTGTCACCTATTGCAGTGCTTGTATTGATTCTCTTCATTGTACAGAAACCTGGAACTCTTAAGAGCAGCAGTAATAGCACTTCAAGTGCTCCAGTGTCTCTGAGAGCACGAGAAAAAAATACTGCTTGGTGCCAGCTCGGCTGTGACAGAGCACAGGGGTGAGCAGGCAGGAGCGGTGAGGGAGGGCACTGGGGAGAGGAGGGGGGGCAGGATGGCACCTGTGCAAGGTGCTCTGCTCAGGGAGGGATGCCATCCTTCCAGGGTGCTCCACTCAGGGAGGGATGCTCCATTCAGGGAGGGATGATCTGCTCAGGGAGGGATGCCATCCTTCCAGGGTACTTCACTCAGGGAGGGATGCCATCCCTTCCAGGGTGCTCCGCTCAGGGAGGGATGCTCCATTCAGGGAGGGATGCTCCGCTCAGGGAGGGATGCCACCCCTGCAGGGTGCTCTGCTCAGGGAGGGATGCCATCCTTCCAGGGTGCTACACTCAGAGAGGGATGAAGGACAGCAGCTGGTGGGCCGTCAGAGCTGCCTTCTTCTCTGCCTTCCTGCTGGCATCACAGCTTGACTCATTTCAGTCCTTTTTCAACCCAATTGTGCAGCTGCTCTTGTGCTCAGGCTGGAGGAGCAGAGGACAGGAGGAGCAGCACCAGATCTCTGCCTCTTTCTCTCTGTGCACCCCTCACACCCTGTACCCAGAGCATGGACAGTGACCCAGTATTGCCCTGGACCTGGGCCTGCTGTCACAGGGCACTCTTCATCGCTGGTACCAGAATCACAGAGCCTGGCATCTGCTCACTTCTTTCCTTCTTTTTTATGCCTTCCCTGTTCCAAAGGAAAAGGCTTGAATTCAAGTTTTTCACAGCCTGGCTCTTCCACTCAAGTGCTACAACCCTCCCTCAGAGAGGCTGATCCTCCTGTGCTCCCTGCAGTGGAGGAATAAACCCGAGGGAGGAACAGGGAAGAGTTCGAGAGCCCCCCTCTGCCAGAGGGTTTTGGTTAGGGGCAGGAAGGGCCAGGAAGGGCAGGGACGGGCAGAGGTGGCGTTACCTGCAGAGGGGAGGCGTGTTCTGGCAGGACAGTGACCTGTGAGGGAGCCCTGAACCGGCCCCTTGGATACTTGTTCAGCCTCAGGGCCTAAACTGCCCTTTCACTAAAGAGGGTTAGGAAAAACTTCCCCTGAGGCAAGATGTTCCACACTTGATTCCTGAGCCACATTCCTCTGCTCTGTGTGCCCAGCTCTTCCCATACATTAAACAAACTTTGAACAGGGTCTTGGCTGCAATTAAACTCTTCTCCTGCTAGAGACACTGTGCAGCTGCTGACCCTTTCCCCGTGGCTCCCGACTCGAGAGGGCAGCCCTGCAAGCAGAGCTGCAGCTCTGGAGGAAGGAGATGGCACAGTGGGAACACCCTGTGCCGTGCTGGGCTGATCCAGCCTGTGTGGCCGATCCAGCCTGTGTGGCCGATCCAGCCGTGGCTGGCTCTTGCCACACTCCAGACCTCACCGTGGGTCAGAGCTCACAGCCAGAGCTTCTCCAGAGATCCTGGCTGCCAGCAGCCCTGGGAAACAGGGAGGGTTTTAGGGAAGGAAAGTTTGGTTATTTGAACAATTTGGTGATCTGAAGCAGGACATGAAACTCTGGGCTTGTGTCGGTGAGAACAGAGAAAATGTGTTTTCATTATTTGGGGAATTAATCATACAATTGTAGAATTACAGAAGGGACCTTAAGATCATCCAATGTCACCCCTGCCATGGCAGGGACACCTTCCACTGTCCCAGGTTGCTCCACGCCCCAGTGTCCAACCTGGCCTTGAAGTGAAAAGCATATGAGAGCCAGATACAAACAGAAAAGCACTTAAGTTTGTTCTCCTTGCACAAATTCACAGGGAATTCCTTTGGAAGCACTCCCTTCTTCTTGCATGGGAACTCAGTCTGTGCTCATCAAGCACAAAGCATCACAAAGTGCTTTAAGCAGTTGAGACATGCAGTGCGAGACTTCACATCGGGAATGCAGGATGTGTGAAACCAGCTCGAAATAGGACACAGAAAAAGGAAGAGCTGTTCTATTCCCCAGGGTCTGCTGCTGTGTTCTCAGGCTCTGGAACTTTTCAGCATTTCTAATACAGAACATTATAAATATTCATACAGACACTCATAGGCTAAAATTACATGAGCTCGTCAGGGTTATTTTTAGTATAATGGACGTAGGCAATGAGAAAATCCCGAGGCAGTGACTGGGTGGGACTGGGGTGACGGTGGTGCCTTTTCCCCCACTCCAGGCGGGGCTGTGGAACAGAAATGGAAGCTCTCGTGGGGAGAAGCGTGCGGAGAGGAGGCACTGCGGGATGACAGCCGTGTTTGGCAGCAGAGCCCCGCTCACATCGCAGCTGGACTGGCACTGAGGGATAAATTCATATCCTAAGGACCAGACACTCCTGTGCTGGGAAAGCCGGGCTCCTCAGGGTGCTGGGAGAGCAGCAGGGAGCTGAGAGAGAGCCACAGCAAGCAGGAAATCATCCAGTGTGGCTGGGACAAGGCAGCAGCACACTGCTGGGTGGGATGAAGCCTCCAAGTTGTTCTTTTCCTGGCTGGAAAATCGTTTTTGAGTTAGTGCTGGGAGAAGGGTGGCTGAGGGCTCAGCAACAAAGCAGAAATGCATCAGTTCAGGTCTGGAAAGGAGAAATATGGAGGGAAAAACCCAAACTCAGGGTTCTTGGTGCATGTGGGGCACTGAAGGGCTGCGAGTGTCCAAGGAGCTGAGTGCAGGAGCTCAGGCAGAGGAGAGCACTGAGGGCAGCTCCAGAGGAAGGTGATGCCCAAGCACACAGCTGCAGGGGCAGACAGAGGAATGCTTTTACTGGGTACTTCTTCCCATTTGTTCCATTTCCACATTTTCTCTTTAAGGATAAATCCCCAAAGCCACTCACAGCCTGGCAGGGCCAGAGGAGCCTTTGCTCCAGTGCAGCACGACACTACGCTTCCCTGGAGCAGGCCGGGGACTCTTCCTGCCTGCTGCAGGGCTTTTAGTTTTAATCTTTTACAATCTGTAGAAGCGTCTGTGAAGACAGGAACTCCCGGGATGGTTTAGAAAGCTCGCAGTGGGCAGCGGGGCCTTCTGCAGGTGCCATGAGGACACAGCTCCGCTTCATGAGAGGAGGGGAGGCCTGCAGGAACCGGGGAAGGAGAAGGGAAAGATCCCCTTTCTGCTCGGCTGCAGGAACCAGGGAAGAGCAGGGGAAAGATCCCCTTTCTGCTCCTTTTCAAGAGCTCTGCCAAAGCTGCTGGCAGAACGAGCACTGCCCAGCTCCCCAGAGGCGGGGATCTGTCTGGGTTGGGAGGTCAGGGGTGCCCTGAGTGCCAGCAGGACAAGGGGTGAGGGACAGTTCTCCTGTGGGGACAGGCTGGCAGAGCTGGGACCGGCCAGCCTGCAGGAGAGAGGACTCTGGGATCTGATCGAATCCAGTGCTTCAGGGCCTGAAGGGGCTCCAGGAGAGCTGGGGAGGGACTGGGGACCAGGCATGGAGGGACAGGACACAGGGAATGGCTCCCACTGCCAGAGGGCAGGATGGATGGATATCAGGAATTGGGAATTCCTGGCTGTGGGGCCCTGGCACAGCTGTGGCTGCCCCTGTGTCCCTGGCAGTGCCCAGGCCAGGCTGGACACTGGGCTGGAGCACCTGGGCCAGTGGAAATCCTGGCAGGGCTGGTGCAGGTGACACCACAGCCCAGCCGTGCCTTCCCTGCTGCCAAGGCCAGAGCCCTGCTCTGCTCTGCTGCTGCTGGCATTTCGTTCTTTCTTCCTGTACCCACAATTCTCACTCCCTGGTTTAGCTCGCACCCCTCATTCCTCTGTCAAAGCACAGAAGTGCCTTTGCCTTTCAGTTCATGTTTCAGATTTCTTTTCTTGACATAATGTGACATAATGCAGTGTGCTGGCTGCAATTATGTACAGTTTGATTGTGTGCTGGTTTGTCACTCAGGGCAATTATTTCTTTTTAATAGTAGTAATTGATACTTTGAGTTGCCAAAGATAAGAACTCTGTCAGTAAGCAAAGTCATTTGTCATCCCTGCAGCCTTAATAAATAATAATTGAACTGGCTGCCTGTATTGACAAACAGAAAGGCAGCTCTGATCCAAGGGAAATGTTAAAAAACTGAATTCAGTGTGTTTTTGTGGGAGTGTCATTTATCCATAAATAAATCTAACACTTATTTCTATTTTTTTTCTTCTGAGGAGTATTCTTTTACTCAAAAATCCAGTGATAGCAGATGGAAGGTTCTTCAGAATTCTATCATATAATGTTTTATATTTTTTTATTAATATAGACCATTACTCCTTCTGCTTAATAGACAATCCTCTTAGTCTTAAGAGAAAAAAAAAAATCACTAAAAGACAATAAAATTAAGTAGCAGCAGTCTTTTGGTCAAAGTAGAAATCAGATGCAGCAGTGTTTGATGGGAAAGCAGCAGCCCCGGGTCAGCTGCGCAGCTGCAGCAGAGCAGGTGCTGCTCAGGAGTGTCCCTGCAGGGTGCTCAGGGACGGGGGGAGTTTTACAAATGAGAGGCAGGACCTCTGATTTGCTTTAGGTGCTGTGATTTATTATTTCTGATCTTCTGCACAGGCAGAATGGGTTTGGCTCACAGTCCTCATCGCATGGTCAGAGGTCACAAGACCTCTAAGTACAAAGCCTTTTAAAGAGTTGTTAATCAATAAAAAACTGCCAGCAAGGATATTTACATTTTTAACCCAATCACTAATTAAATTTTTTTTCAAGTTTTGCCACAATGAGGGTTTATTCAGCCTATCATATTATGACACACTGGCCTGCTGTGCTACACTCTAAAACTTGTTATTACCTTTATAATTACTTCTGTTTGTTATAGATCTTAAACTCTAAACTCCGAACTTATATAACTAGTGAACCTTTATATATGAACCTACTGAACTAAACTCAGAATCTTTATAGCTACTTCTGTTTTTTCAGTATCTAAAACTCTAAACTCTGAACTTCCTTCTCTCTAGCTTAACATGTCTCTGTTTTGACTACAAATCCACATTCTAGTTTCTAGGTTTGGAGCCTTTCCCAAGGTCTCAGATCAAACCCTGTGTTTAATTCTGAGTTTTGGCCCTCAGGCCCAGTGTTCTGAGAGCTCTGTGCTTTTTGGATTGCAGCCAGGGACAGGGGGAGGGATTCCCCCCAGAGACCTGGCCAGGCACAGCCAGCTCTGCCCCTCACCGTTTGGGTTCCAGCTGGGCAGGAGAGCTCCCACCTCCACCGGCTGCAGGTGTCACCTGGGCTGAACAGAGACACAGGAAACTGCTCTACCTTACCCTTTTTATTTTTATTATTTTAATCACCTACTAGAATGTTAAACAGGCACTGAATTTAAACACCAGAGAATTAACCACCCTGCTGATACACCAGGTAGAGGCAGCTATTTTTATACTTAGATTTTGAATTATCACTGGTTGTGCAATGAGATCTTTCATATTAAAGAATATCCTTAAAACATGAATTTGTAGAAGAAAAGTCACTGCTAATAATCTTGCTTGGGTTGTATTTGGGTTGTCCTCTGTAATATTTTAAAAAAGGCCACAGTTGGTTAGACTAAGACTCCCGAATTAACCTAACACAGGTTTACAGCAGTTCCTGTTGTCAGCTGGCACATGTGGAGGCTGGCAGTGCTCTCCACAGGCACAGGGACCGTGCTGGGAGCTCAGCCCAGGGGTGGCACTGCGTGAGGGGCTCTAAGTCTCTCCCCTCCCAAAGCACTCAGTGATTTTGTAGTTCTAATTCAATGCAA
Organism: Bombycilla garrulus; assembly: GCA_013400315.1. Classification (NCBI taxonomy): domain Eukaryota; kingdom Metazoa; phylum Chordata; class Aves; order Passeriformes; family Bombycillidae; genus Bombycilla; species Bombycilla garrulus. The sequence continues at coordinate 214,622 of VXBU01009879.1, read as the reverse complement.
AGATAACCATTAACAGTCCTGAGCAGGATGGCCATTTCAGGGAGGGCTTTTCCCTCCTGCACATCCTGCTCTCCTCGCTCTCACTCCCTGCAAGGGTTCACCTCCCAGTGCCTGGCCAGGGTCATTTCTGTGCAGCTGGGCTATTCCAATGTGGATGTTCTGTGCCTCGGTGTTCACAGAGCTGCCCAGGATTGCTCACCTGCTTTTCCATGGCCATCTGCTTGTTCTGGAAAGCAGGAATGTTCTAGGCAGAGCCGAGGCTGCGTCTGCCCTCGGCAGCCGTGTAGACATTTCTCATCCCCACAAGTGATAACAAGTGGAGAAGGAGCGCCGAGCGTGGGGAAACACAGTGAATATTTTATGAGCTGTTAAACATTTATTAATCATTCATATGCAGATGATTAAAAAATTAATATGAAATCTGAGAATTATTTAGGAAGGAGTGAGCTCATGCTGACAGATGTGAGGAGCTGCTGGAAGGGGAGGGCGAGGGGAGGAGTAGGCGCTGGAGTCCTCTGGGAGCAATCCTGTCTGCTTTGCAAATATCAAACAAGCCAAATTCAACAGGGCTCAGGGTCCTCCAGCCCCCAGCAGTGAGCTGGAGGGCAAACGGGGACAGGCAGGCACAGCAGAGGCAGGTGAGGACAGGCAGGGACAGGCAGGAGCAGACAGGGGTGAGTAGGGACAGACTGGGACAGGCAGGAGCCAGCCCCTGGCAAGGACACAGCATTGACCTTGCTTCTAGTTAAACCCACAGAAATACTTGTGAACTGACCAGAGGAGCTTAAACCCTTTCCTTTCCTTTCCTTTCCTTTCCTTTCCTTTCCTTTCCTTTCCTTTCCTTTCCTTTCCTTTCCTTTCCTTTCCTTTCCTTTCCTTTCCTTTCCTTTCCTTTCCTTTCCTTTCCTTTCCTTTCCTTTCCTTTCCTTTCCTTTCCGTGCAGTGTGTATAACAACCCCTCCTGTCTGTGCTGCCCCTGTGCCCCTCCAGAGTTCCCATTTTCAGAGTGGAAGGAGCAGGTTTCAGAGTTTCTCCCCCAGCCTGTGGCCGGGGAAGGCTTTGGCGTGAGGTGATGTCAGATAAACCCGTCAGAGCGCAGAGCCTGGAGCTGAGCTCGTTCCAGCTTCACCCCTGACCATCACATTCTGTGTGGAAATAAGGGAAAAGCTGCATCAGATGGGAGCTGCTTCCACGACACAGGTGTTTCAGGGCTTCACTGCCCCCTGTTCCTCAGGAAGACAACAGGAGTTTAAACTGGCTGTGAGCAGAGAATGGAGAAGGTCCCTGGCTGTGCCATTTTTGGGAGCTGGGGCTGGGGAGCACACCGAGGGCACCTTCAGGGATTGGTCCTCCCAGGACAAACACGGCCCCACAGCCCTGCCCAGACAGGGCCACCAGCAGCAGTGACCTCGGGGTGACAGAAACTCCAAAATAAACCCCCGGGGCTGGCCCTTCCTCTCCCAGGAGCAGCCTTCCCACTGCACTTTTCTCCAGACACAGCACAGGGTGGCGAGAGGAAGGGCACACATCTCCAGCCGGGACAGAGAGAAGCAGAGGGTCCCCAGCTGCTCCGGTGGGAGAGGACACGAGAGCTCAGCCAGGGCCACCCCTGCCATGGCACGACAAATTCCACCCAGCCCCAGAGTCCAGCCTGACTTTGGGCACTGCCAGGGATCCAGGGACAGACACAGCTGCTCTGGGAATTCCAGCCCGGCCAGGAATTCCCAATTCCCAATCCCTCCTCCATCCCTGCCCTCTGGCAGTGGGAGCCATTCCCTGTGTCCTGTCCCTCTGTCCCTTGTCCCCAGTCCCTCTCCAGCTCTCCCGGAGCCCCTTCAGGCCCTGCCAGCGGCTCTGAGCTCTCCTGGGGCTGATGATTTTCAAGAGGATGGTTTTTCTTCACTGTGGCTGGCTGAAAGACCAACAGGAATCTTGATCAGGAGCCACTGTGACCTTGGAAACAGTTATGAAAATGAAAATTATTGGATTTGTAGGAATTAATTTGACTCACAGAAGGTTTCATAGGAACAGAAAGCTTTTGCCTAAAACAGAGACAACTTAAGAGAGATCAGGTAGATTTTAAGATCCTGATTGAATTACTTAGCTCTATTCACACATGAAAAAAGAGAGCAGGAGGGCAAAATGAACAAGACTGAAATCTTTCCTTTATATTTGATTAAATAATTGTTTATTCTCACCTCAAGGAATTGAACAGAGGCAAATCGTGTGGCATGCACTGGCCAGTTGTCCCAATGACATGTGAAATGGAGCCTTGAGGTTTTGGTTACAACGGTGAGAAAAACAATACTATTTGTCCATTTCTGTGGGCAATAATGAAAATTTGTTCTCTTTTAATCACAGCCCTCTATCAAAATTTCTCCAGCATGGTATGAGCATCTATTATAGCAGCTCCACATCGTGCTTTGAGAAACTCAGCAATGAATGGGTTTAATTGTAGTAAAATGCTGGTAATAATTCAGGTATGCACAGTACATGCACGATGGTGTTGATTGCACAAAAGGTATGTCTAATGCTGTATTTGCTAATTCATTCCCCTCAGAATGGTAGCACCAGCACCCCGGGTGTGCGGGGGGATGCAGGGTGGGGGCAAGGAGACCTTGTCTCTGCAGTAAAATGAAACATAAATAAATAAAATAAAATAAAATGGCTAAAATAAAATTAAATTACACTGACCCTTCTTCTGTCTTTGTGCTCCCTCTGCCATGACAAACAGATTTAACTTCAGAGCTTTGAGGAAATGGCACCAATATTTACCCTGATTCTGGGAAGCTGCTTTGGAAATGTAAATTCTGTTCCTTACCCCAGCAGTGAGGCAAGCCCACCGTCCTGCCTTGGGAGGGGAGCAGCGGGGCCCAGTGCCCACCTGGCCCAGCACATGTCCCCATGGTCACCTCCCAGGCTGTCACAGCCCCCAGGGACTGCTCTGCAAGGGACGGGCTTCCATGAATTTCTCCCAGAGGGAACTGTCCAGCGCTGGCACAGCTGCCCAGGGCAGGGTCGGAGCCCCCATCCCTGCAGGGATTTAAATCCACGTGGCTGTGGCACTTGGGGACATGGCCAGTGTGGCCTTGGCAGGGCTGGGCAAGGGTTGGACTCCATGGTTGGAGAGGACTTTTCCACCCTGAAGGATTCTGTTTGATTCCCTGATTCTGAGCTGAGTGGCAATGCAAACCTCAGGGAACACTTACATTATTAAAATCACAGCAAATTGGAGTTGCTGAAAAGGACGTTCCTGAACTTTCTGTTGGTTTTAGGTCTTTGAAACCAGTGGGGAGCCCACATTTCAAACACGAACCGTATGGCTGCTGAGATTACAAAAGAGGAAATTTTGTTGTGCAGTGCAGCAGACTGCCCCTGTCAGCCTCAGCTCAGAACAGGATTTAATGGGAGGAAATCACCACCAGATGAGAGGGATTCCTGCCCTCTGGGTTTCTGGGGCTGGATTCCTGCCCTCTGGTTTCCTGGGGCTGCATTTCTGCCCCTCTGCTTTCCTGGGGCTGCATTTCTTCCCCTCTGCTTTCCTGGTGCTGCATTTCTGCCCCTCTGCTTTCCTGGGGCTGGCTCCCTCAGCTCATGGCCCCCAGGCTGGCATCCCTGTGCCCTGGGTGGTGGTACCACCTTCCCCTGAACACGCCTGGCTCTCCTGCCAGCCCTGCCAGCCCCACAGAGTGTGCTCAGTGTGAGCCCTGCCCCACAGCCCTGCCCTGCCTGTCCCCAGGAGCAGCACCTCCTCCTGCCTGTGCCCAGACCAGACAGGAAGCTCTGAAGAAAAGAAATGGGTTTGAGTTGGTTCAGCCCAAGGGAGCTGGGTGAATGTGCCAGAAACTGCATCTCCTCCAGTGCAGCCAACAGCTTCACCAGGGCACCAGAACTGCTGCGGGTTTGGGGACGAGCTGGGACAAGGCCACACTTGTCAGTGTGACTGGCCCTTCCAGACACAGGGCAGAAAATAACATTTTGATCTTGCCAGTTACTGTGCTTTAAAGAGTGAGACAATTGCTTCACAAGAGGCGCTTCTGCCTCTGGATTCTTTAGAATCAACCCTTTTTCTTTGACATTGCATTCAAATATCAGCAGGATCTGATGGGCTCTGAGCATGGAACCATAGACCAGTTTGTGTTGGAAGGGATATTTGAAAGGTCTTTTAGTCATTGGTGGTGTCTTTTCAGCATCCTAGGTAGGAATGACAGAACTGTGGGGTTTGGGTGTAAAAATGCACAACAGGAACGTGAGGAAAAGACAGAGGCCAGGATGCCCTTGTCTGCCAGGGCTCTGGGCTGGAGCAGCTTTAGCAGAATTGGGATTTTATTTATCAGGAGGCAATATTTGAGGTCTCCTGAGGTAAATCAGAGCTGGGCTGTGCTCCCAGGGCACTGAGGGCAGCATTTCCCTGCCTGGAGCCCGAGTCTCACCTGAAGAAACCCCTGTGAACCCTTCCCCTGGGGAAAGGGATGGTTCCTGCCTCCCAGGCAGCCCAACGTCAACTGTTTCTCCTTCAGCCCACGGTGATGGCCTCTCCTGCTCTGGCCCTGGCTGTGGGATGGGAATTTGGGAAATCAGGCCCCTGGGGGAGCACAGGTTTCTCAGGCCCCTGGGTTTCCTGATTTGGGAAATCAGGCCCCTGGGTTTCTCCTGCAGCCGCTGGAGCTGGTGTCCGATGGAAAGCAGCAGCACACGTTCCTTGGGCTGCGGGTGAAGTGTGCACAGGGGCACAGTGGGGCAGGAAATGCAATTTCAGTTTAGGCTTTTGAACTGGAGCTTAATTACATCCCAGAATTTACTCTGCCCTTCACACGTGGCTCTAGCTAGACCAAGATTAATTATGCTGTGGAGATCTCTCCCCCTCCGGGCCGACTTTCCCTCCCTAACTGGTTGCCTGTGTATTTTGACCGGGCAATAAAGCATTTTCTGAGGACAGGAAATCTCCAGTTTCTCTTTGCTATTAACAGTACGGGTTTCTCCTCACTGGGAAGGTTCATCAATTTTACCAACATAATTACCATATAACCCTGCTACAGTAATTATTTCACTGTAGCTCTTCCCGCAGTGACTGCTGTTGGTTCATGGCAGTACAGCGGGGCCAGGGGAAGCCCCAGAGCAGCGCTGGGTGCACTCAGGGTGCCCTGGGCTCTCCAAGGAGTGGGACACTGTTGAAGTTAATTTTGGGGTTTTTTTAGGGTTGGGATTAAATGAGTGAGATGGTATTTTTTGTTTGGATTCAGTTGTTTATTAGTTCTTATTTACATTTATTTATATGTATTTCTATTTTTATATTTATTTATATATTACATTATTTATATTTAATTATTATATTTATTTATATGTATTTATACACTATATTTTTATTTTTATATATATATTTAAAAATACAAATAAATA
>VXBU01009879.1:69749-208885 GCA_013400315.1 Bombycilla garrulus | reverse complement strand
AAGAAGAAGGATAAACTTTTGTCTTAATATTTCTGGTTTGTTTTATATATATTATTATATTCTAGAATTATAAATTTAAAGTTTTTTATTATGTGATACATATTTTTATTTAAATTATACATCTACAGTTTTAGTTTTATTTGCTAATTTTGGAGGTCTTTTCTACGATTTTAAGTTAAAGGTAGTGTTCTCTTGGGGGTCAGTGCCTGTTAGCACAGGAATTCTGAAATTCCCGGTGAATTTCGACAGGGTTCCAACAGGACACCCCGAGCTGCACCCAGCGCTGGAGCTGAGCCCAGTTGTTTCTCCATCCTAAGGACTGGGGGTCACTGAACAAATGGTCTATCAGTGGATTTAAAATAAAAACAGAGTTTAATTAGTAGAACTGCTCTTCCACATAATCCATTATTAAACACAGAGCTGAGAGCCATGGGAGGGTTTGGAAAATAAAAATATAGATATACTCCAAATAATTGCATGCGTTCAGGACAAAAAGATCCACAAGCTAATTGGGTTGTGCACAGAAGGTGAAATTGTGTCTCCACTGAAGCCTGTGCTAGCATTCAATTTATGTTAATTAGACTCAAATTTAACACCTCCGAGGCAGTGCTGAGCACACAGGTGTGAGTTAATGAAACAGGACACACTGACTTTTACTTTCTGATGCCTATTTGTATTTATATGTTTGGTATTAATTAACAAAACTGTATTTCTGTTTATATGCAACTTAATGAGAGCTTCCTCATGAGTGCAGAAAATCTTTCTTTAGGCATGCCTTGCATTCAGCCCTTTTTAATCCTGCTGCACTCGGGAGCTGTCCCTCACTCAGACACAACCTGTCACCTTTCCAAACGCAGCCAGACTGCAGGAGAGGGACGCTCTCAGCTTTCCCTGTCCCTGCGAACAGAGATAAACACCCAGCCAAGCAGCAGGCAGGTCAGTTCCCTTCTCCTCCTCTCCCTGGATTCTCCCAGTGCCATATTCTCTTTCCTCATTGCACTGCTCCGGCAACACTGATTGTAACCAACGCTTCTGGAGCCGGCACAAATAAGAGATTAGGGAGAAGAGCCCTCCTGGAAGAAGCAGTGCATCCCTGCGGGCCTTTTATCCCCTCTGAAGGCAGCGATGGCTCATCTCCGAGAGCACAGCGGAAAATAATGAGCTCATTTGTTGTTTGTTTGTTTTTCCCCCTTGGCAGAGCAGCCAGCAACCAAGAAACGAGCCTTTATTCTTCATGGATGATCAAATGGCTGATTTAGCCCTGAAAGAAGCCTCTTGCAAAGCGCTTTGCCTTTCCTGGGCCAGCGAGTGCTCCATCCCCTCGGCCAGCGCTCCCTGGGCACCGGGAGATGCCTGCAGGTGCCTGGGCAGGGACAGCGGCCCCGAGGAGCAGCGCCTGGCACGGTGCGTCCATGGCAGAGCTCTGAGCAGACCAGAGGAGGGGCTCCAGAGAGGCTGGGACTGCGGGGAGGCTCTGGGGAGGGGAGTGCTGCCCGAGGGAACCCGGCACAGCCTGGATGGGTGTCCCCGTGTCCCTGCACACCCCTGACTGCCCCAGCACTCCCGGGGTGGGGTGTCCCTGTGTCCCTATGGATGATGGATGATGGATGGATGGATGGATGGATGGATGGATGATGGATGGATGGATGATGGATGGATGGANGATGGATGGATGGATGGATGGATGGATGATGGATGGATGGATGGATGATGGATGGATGATGGACGGACGGACGGACGGATGGATGGACGGATGGATGATGGATGGATGGATGGATGGATGGATGGATGGATGGATGGATGGATGGATGGATGGATGGATAATTGGAGGGATAATTAGATGGATAATTGGATGGATGGATGCCTGGATGCTGTAAGCAGGAGAGGGTCTTTGGCCCTGAGCACCGCACTGAACCAATCTTTTCTGATTTGTTCCCACAAATTTATGAGCCCAGAGGGAGCATTGGTAGCCCAAACCAAAGGCTAGTAAAACAAATAGCTGAGACAAAAATCTCCCCTGGCTCCACTCCCTGGTGTTATCTTCTCTCCATCCCAGCCCCCTGCTGCTCTCCCATCTCCCTGTATCAGCCACTGAGCTGCTTGTCCCAGCCAAGCAGAAAATGCCTTTATTCCCCAGCCAAGCTGTCAGGAACGGGAACACGAGCCCCTCATGGCACTGCGCTCCAGAGCAGGGCTGAGCACCAGCAAACACTGCTGCCAGGGCTGGCAGAGCCCGGCTCAGGATGAGCTGGGCCAGGTCAGGATGAGCAGAGCCCGGCTCAGGCTCAGCACCCTCGGCCCCGCTCTCGGTGAGCCCACCCCAGGCAGGGCACAGCCCTGCTCACAGCCTGCCCCAGCCACCCCTCCCGACCGGCCCCTGAAGGCAAACAAACCTTTCAGTGCTCACCGGGACCAGAGTTTATGACAACAAGCACAGCTGAGAAAGGGGAATTTGCCCTCCAGGCAGTGGCACGGGGCAGGGGAATGAAAAGGTAATGATTTAATGATTCCTCGTGCCCCTACACTGCGACATCCCCAGCTCAAGGGGCGCCCCCCTGCTCCAGCCTCTGGCAGGACGTCAGCGATCACCCTTCACCCTCAGCCACACAAATTAATTCTTTGCACTGAGAAAATAATTTAGAGAATTTTATTCAAGGCTCTGGAGAGTAATTTTTAATTTTTCTTTCTGAGATATTGTAAACCCCTCTGCCTCAGAGTGGATAAAAGTGATGAATTTTAAATGCGTGCGACACCATTCATCTTCCACTTGGTGAGGTGACCGCAGTGCTCGTTTATAACCAACCACGGTGACACCTTCCCCCGACTTCAGAATGAATAGAAAGGCTGAAAATAATCCTTTCTGAAATAATTGTGTTCTGCTGACTAAGAAGCTCCAATTTTCAATTTGTCTTCGCATTTGCTATTCTAAATCTGCCAGCAATTAGTTTTTCTCTGTGTACAGGAGCGTGAGCGGGGCACAGGCAGGGGAAGGATGGGCTGCATCCTCCTGATACGAGCATTCCAAAAACCTGAGGAGGCTGCGACCATAGAGCTGTGATCTACCTGCACAAAACATGGATCAGCAGCCCATGTGGACAGCAGCAAACGGAGATCAGATGTAACTATTCCAGTGGTTTGTACACAGACAGTGTTAATCCTCGTTCTGCTGAGTGACAGGTGTGGCCTCACACCTGGCCCACACTTGTGACCTGCACGTTGTTTTAGGCAATGAGAGACACAAAAGTCTCCCTGGAATGTGCTCGATGGAGAATCAGGATATTAAGGAATGAGCAGGATACTCTAGAAGTGTGCTCAGCTCCCAGGGAGGGGAGGTAACACAGCACTGGTGGCTCAGGGGGCACCGGGGGGGCTGTGTGCCCTGGGAACACCCCTCACACAGAGAGGATCAGCCAGGGGAGCTGTGTGCCCTGGGAACACCCCTCACACAGAGAGGATCAGCCAGGGGGGCTGTGTGCCCTGAGAACATCCCTCACATAGGAAAGGGATCAGCCAGGGGAGCTGTGTGCCCTGAGAACATCCCTCACACAGAGAGGATCAGCCAGGGGAGCTGTGCGCCCTGGGAACATCCCTCACACAGAGAGGATCAGCCAGGGGAGCTGTGTGCCCTGGGAACACAGGGAGGGATCAGCCAGGGGGGCTGTGTGCCCTGGGAACACAGGAAGGGGGCAGACAGGGGGGCTCTGTGCCCCAGGACCCCTGGCCGTGTGCAGGAGGGGCTGTGTGCCCCGGGAACATCCCTCACACAGAGAGGATCAGCCAGGGGGGCTGTGTGCCCCGGGAACACCCCTCACACAGGAAGGGGATCAGCCAGGGGGGCTCTGTGCCCCAGGACCCCTGGCCATGTGCAGGAGGGGCTGTGTGCCCCAGGAACATCCCTCATGAGGGGAGGGAACCACAGGCAGAGCTTCACCAGCCGTGCTGTGTCCAAGGAGGCCGAGAAGCTCCATGTGCCACTTACCAATATCATGATGCAACAAGAAAATCCATCTTTTCTGCTCTTCTGCCAGTTGTGAAGGTGTATGGTTTTTTGGGATTTTTTTTTTTACTACTCGAAGTATGATTTTAATCATGAAAGTTGTGATTTGTAATTTTAATATTTACACAGAAAGCTCTTTTTCTTATGTCTCTCTCTCTAAAGCAATATTGGAATCAAAGTGAGGGTTTCATTTCATACAGCTTTGAAGTTGATCCTTTTGACATTTCACATTTCCATGTCATGCTTTTAATTACGAAAAAGAAGTTTCACTCATCATCTCTTCATTTTTTGCATATTTCCTTCACTTCTCCTTCCTCACCAGCAAACCCAGAGAAAAGAAGGGAGCAGCAAGAGTTGTGGGTGTGAGGGATTGTCCAGCCTGGGGACTGCCGGGGGGTTTTATCCCGGCTCTGTCCCAGTTTAATGCTCAGGGACAGCAGCTCAGGAGCAGGGCTGGCCCTGGGGGTGCTCCTGCCAGGGAATCTCATCCCAGATCCCATGGGGAGGTGGCACCGCAGCCCCTCCCTGGCTCCAGGCAGAGCTCTGGGACAGGGACAGCCCAGGCACAGCTCTGGCACAGCCCTGGGACAGCTCTGGCATGGCTCTGGGACTGCTCTGGGACAGGGACAGCCCAGGCACAGCTCTGGCACAGCCCTGGCACGGCCCTGGCACGGCCCTGGCACAGCTCTGGCACAGCCCTGGGACAGCTCTGGCATGGCTCTGGGACTGCTCTGGGACAGGGACAGCCCTGGCACAGCCCCAGCACGGCCCTGGCACAGCCTGGCACAGCCAGTGCCTCACAAAGGGAAGTTCTCCTACTCCCCCAGCTGAGATGCACCAAGCCTGCAGGCTCTCCTCGGGAGCACCATGTGGAGAGGGCAGAGGTTTGCCTGGCAGCCCTGTTACCTGGCAGACACCTTTTCTTTACATTGTGTTTATCCATTAAAGGGGTAGTTTCACATTCAAAAGAAATAAATAAAAAATGTCAGGTCTCCCCAAGCCAGAGGGAGCTCATGTGATAAAACACACAAAGGATCAGAGAGTTGTACCTTCTTTTGCTCCGAGTTTGTGTTTTCTAGTACAGCACTGTGGGCAGTGTAATCCCTGCCTGCTGGAAATCGCTGTTCCCAAACCCCACTCCTGTGCTCTCTCAGATTAAAACTCTGTTAGAAATCAGGAAGTTGTTGATAAACTGCTGCCATTAATCCTTGCTTTTAAATCTTCAATAATCATTCTAGATGCCTCCTGAAGGGCAGCAGTGGAGGCTGTGGCTCGGTTTGGTTCTTTAAAGATATGGAAAAAGGAGAATATCCTCAGTGGAGTCGGTTGGCTCGGTGCTGGCTGAGGACAGAAGCCCGGGATGCTCCTCCTGTGGGAGCTGTCATGGACGGGATGCAGAGAGCAGCTCACACTCACAGCATGTGCACAGGCACTGCCCCATCCTGCCCGGGGCAGGGCAAGAGCAGCCTGACACCAGACTGCGTGACGGGAAAAACAGACAGAAGTGTGTTTGGAAAGACAAGACTGAACAAAAAGAGAAAATTGAATGGTTCTGATTGTGCAGCTCCGTGTTTGTCTCCTCAACCCACAGAACATTCCCACTCTGAGCACAGGGTGATGGCCCTGCTCGAGGATGTGGCTGCAGGAGGGGAGGCAGAAAGGCTTGTTTGGGAAAAGCTTTGGTCCTGGCTGGGCTCTGGGATGGCTCGGCTCCCTGCCAGCCTGGAGTGCAGAGGGAGAAGAGCTGGGGAGGCCCAGAGCTGTGGGAATCACAGGTGTCACATCACCACCAGTTCAGAGAACCCTGAGCAGAACGTCCTGGGGACACCGAGCTGTCCCTCGGGCCCCTCCCAGCAGCAGCCTGGCCCTGATCCTGCCCCAGATAACGCCTCCCTGTCCACATTTCTTTAGCGAAGTTCCTCAGCCAGCCAAACTGAGGCAGCTGGGAGCCAGTCCCATCCCCTGCGAGTTTTCATCTGGGGCTGCAGCTTGGTTTGGTTTAGTTAAATTCCTTCGGTTTAGGAAAAGCATTCCCAGGAGACAGCTCTGGCACTGCCTGCTCCGTGTGTGTAACTCCAGCAGGGACTGACGGGGAACCTTTATCTTCCTCCCCTCCCCGATAAATCCCGGGGACAGCAGGTGAGGGATGGAGCGGGCGCTATCTCAGGATGGATGGCACCGAGCACAGAGGGCCCTTGAGTTTTCTGCTCATCCCTGCAGCCCCGGGCTGTGGAGCTGGAGCTGCTTCCATCCCTGGGGATCAGCTTCTGCCCTGACACTGTCCCTGCCCCACACCCCCTGTCCCTGTGGGCAGGAGGGCTCTGGGGACAGTGCCACTGCCAGGAGGACTCTAGGGACGGTGCCACTGCCAGTGGCAGTTCTCTCCAGGCTCCCCAGCACCTCCTCTCTCCCAGCTCCTGAGTACCTGGAGCATTTGGGGGCAGTGTGGTGCCCAGCCTGGGCAGGGAATGGTCTCAGGACCGTCCCCACATGGCTGCCACCGCTCCCAGCACAGAGCAAAGCCGGGAGCCACATCTCACTCCTCCTCCCCTTTGCACGTCCCTGCAGGTGTCCCTGCTGTCATCGTGTCATCACCATTGGAAGTGAGCTGGACGTTTCTCACTAAGAGGCAAGTGTTAATGTAATGGGAGAAGAGATTAAATTATGTACAACTGTTCTGACCCTTCCTGCTATACATCAGAAATGTGTAATATCAGGTCAGGGAATAACCGTGCATATAAAAGAGAAGAATTTCCATCATTATAAATTCATGAGCATTCATAGGAAAAATTACTTGTTTGTTTATGCAGAACTGCAATATTGACCTGATTACAGGAATGCCAGGAAACCTCAGAGGAAGCCACAGGGCAGAGGGATCCCAGGCAGAGGCACGCGGGAAGATTAATACCATCGCTCACCAGATGTGACAACAGCTACCCTTGGAACATGAAGATATCTCAAAGTTAATGAAGAGATAGGAGCGAGATAATAAAGATAAACATGCCTTTTTGGGTCAGGCTGCCCCACTGCAGCTTCGTGCCGCCGCTAACGGGCTCTTCCAGCCACGCTGGTGACAGCCCTGCGCAGGAGAGATAATTCATCTTCAGACTGGAGCGAGGAGCCAGGAGGGGCAGGACGTGGCACCGACACACGGATGGCAGCGCCCTGGCAGGGAAGCAAACAAGCTTATTAGGGAAGAAAGGGGAAGACACGGCTGTGTTAGCCAGGGAAGGGACTGCAGGGAACGCAGGCACGGCCAGGCTTGTGCCAGTGCCCGGGCTGCCAGGCCTGAGGAGCCGGCAGCTGCCTCAGGGGGGACACCAGGCAGGAATGGCACCTCCCTGGCACGCAGGCTGGCTGTGGCCACTTCCCCACTCCTGAAGACCCTCCAGGAGTTACCTTGGAGTGTTCCCTGGTCCCAGAGGCCCTCCAGGAGTTACCCTGGAGTGTTCCTCAGTCCTGAAGACCCTCCAGGAGTTACCTTGGAGTGTTCCCTGGTCCCAAAGGCTCTCCAGGAGTTACCCGGGAGTGTTCCTCAGTCCTGAAGGCCCTCCAGGAGTTACCCGGGAGCCCCGAGCAGCGTGGCAGCAAAAGCTGGGTGAGCCCTGCAGCAAAGCTGGCACTGCTGAGGAGCTGCCCATCGCCTGCCTGTGCTCGTGCAGCCAGCGTCAGCCACCACAGACAGGGCCTGTGCCACCGTGCCACCCTGCCACTGTGCCACCCTGTCACCGTGCCACCCTGCCACTGTGCCACCCTGTCACTGTGCCACCCTGTCACTGTGCCACTGTGTGCAGGGCTTGGCGAGCCCTCCTCAGTGCCAGGGATCCCCTGCACCCCCGAGGGCTTTGGCACGTGTGTCTGGGACAGGGAGCTGGCCGTGTTCACCTCTGGAGCCTGCAGTGAGCAGGTGCCAGGTTCTGGATGAAAACTTTGCTGTGTTTCAACCAGGCTGAAGTGTTCATCTGTCCTGAAGCAGTGCATGGCTGCTGCATCCACACATCGCTTCTCCCCCACCCTGACACGTGTGGGTGTCGGCCTGGGAGGGCAGCTCCAAAGGCTGCTGTTGTACTTCTGCACAATTCTACATTTGCAACTTGGAGAACACTGCAACAGAGACACAGACACAGACACACAAACACAGAGACACACAGACAGACAGACACAGACACAGAGACAGACACAGAGACATAGACATACAGAGACAGACACAGACACAGGTGCACGGATGCACAGACAGACACAGACACAAAGACACAGACACACAGACACACAGACACAGACACACAGACACACAGACACAGACACACAGACACACAGACACACTGACAGGTGTCCCCTCCAGGTACCTGTGCCCACAGCCCTCCATGTGCTGCTGGCTCTGGGCCGTGCCCCAGGTTCCAGGCAGGACCATCCCCACGGGAATGTCCCAAAGGCCTCAGCTCAGACAAAGCACGAGTTACTCCCTGAGCTGACTGAAGCTCCCGAGGCTGCAAGGAGCAGGATTTTAACACAACTCAGACACAGGAGCAAAGCGAGTGGTAACAATTAATTCGGGAGGCTGCGGGTGTACGTGTGGGTGTGTTGGTGCCCTTTTGGCACGGCCAGCTGTGCTGCTTCTCGGGTTGCTGGAGCCGTTTCGGTGATTTCATGCCTCCAGCGGTGCGAGCTCCCGCAGCAGCGGAGCCGGGGCCGGCGGGGTGGCGGCGGTGCGGACACGGCCCGGTGTGCGGGGCATCGGCGCTGCCGGCAGGCACGGGGGACACGGAGGCTTCCTCAAAGGGACTCAAAGGCGCGAGAGAGGCAAAATTACAGCGCCTCGACAGAGAAATCAAGGAGAGCTGTGTATTTCGGGAAGTCTCCATTATGCGGAGCATTACAAAACAGCAATCAGTCGTGGAAATCGTGTTCAGGGAGTCGCAGGGAGCAGCCAGACACCGGCGTGTCCTCTGCATGACAATGAAACCAGGCTGCCCTGGTTAAAAATAGAGCGGCAAAAGCACAAACAGTGGCAGCAAGGCAGGAAAATGCCGCTTTTCCACGGCACAGCACCCACGGAACGCACGGGTGACGGGGCACAGGAGGGAACGGGACGGTGCGGTGATCCGGGGGCTGGCAGTGCCCAGCAGCGCTCAGGGCGACACGGAGGCTGGCACACAGGTCATCCCGTGCCCTCCCGCCCAGCGGGCTGGGGCTGCGGTCTGAGCCCATTCCATTTCCCACAGCCTCAGCCAGGGAAATACAACCATAAAACCTGTGCAAAGAAAGTGAGATCCCTGCCATTCCAGCCACCCCAGCGCCGTCCTGCTGCCCCGTCCCTGTCCCCTGCCGTGTCCTTGTCCCCCGGGCCTCAGCGTGGGATCGCTCTGCTCTCAGCCTCTCCGCCGCCAGGAGTGAGCCAACCAAATATTTCATATCCAGAAATCAAAAATACCTGTTCTGTTTCCCAGCTCCACCTTATCTTTATGAAAAAAAATGCGTTTTAAATAAAAGAGGAACACCTTCAGTTAACAAATGCTGAAATTATTTAAAGCTTTTTTTTTTTTTTTTAATATTTAGCTTCACCAATCTTTTGCATGGAATGTAGCAGCTTCCTAGAAGGAAAAGATTCAGTAGCCCCTTGATGTGGTGCAAGACTTTAATTTTGGATTTTTCTTTCCATCTTTTCTGTTAATTTCTCTCTGTATTAAATTTTGCATTGATTAATAAATAATTTTATACAATAATATTTTTTATTATAAATACATTTTGTATTGAAAAAGCAGCAAAAGATTCTGCAAAAAGATTTTGCCACAAAATTCACAAAAAGCTATTCCACAAACGTTTTCCTGAGGCTGGCGGCATGAGTGTGTTGGGGCAGAGGCAGCAAGGACAGGCAGACAGACAGACAGACAGACAGACTGCCAGTTTCCTGCAGAGCCCCCGGCTCCGCTCTCCAGCCTGCGAGCAGCTCTGACTCACTTTAATTTAATTTATGACGGTGCCGCGCTAAGGAGTGTCTGCAATTATCCAGTCAGTTCTATTACCGGGAATGGGAGCCGTGTGGATTCAGCGGTGGAATGTGTGCTGTGCTCGGATCCCGAACCGATCTCAGTGCAAACATGCACGGGACAAACCCCGCACTCACCCCCACCTCCCGCCTCCTCTGACACCCTCCCAGTAACAGAGTCTGTAAATTCATCCTCAGCCATGGTCCCCCCACATGTGTCACCCAAACCCCACCAGAGTCTGCAGGCAAAGTTTTGGGTGGGTGACACACTGCACAGAGGTCACTCAGTGCTGGGTGACACACTGCACAGAGAGCGGGCACTGCAGACACTGCCTGGCCTTGAATCCTCACCTCTGGGATTGCACTGCAGACACTGCCCAGCCTTGGACCCTCACCTCACCTCTGGGATTCCAGTCTGAACCATTTGTAGCCAGGTGAAAAAATCTCCTTCATTACCAGCGGGGAACACTCTCTTCCCTGTGTGCTGCTTTCTGCTCCAGCCTGTGGGCTCTGACTGAGGATCCCAAGGCGTTGCCCTCCTTTGAAACCTCCTTTATCCCTGCTCACAGAGCAACACCATTGGTAGCTGGAGGATGGATTAGGGTGCAATGATTCTAGGATTCCATGGACTGTTCTCATTAAATACCCGAGGAAAAAAGAAAAGTTTTATTTTAACACAAAGTTACCCGCTCAGATATCTGATAATATTTTTCTTTGAAATTATCTGTGTTCTTGCTTAGAGGAAATAACAGCAGCTCATTGTGCACAGCCTCCTCTGTGGCCTCCTGTGCTCACACTCCCACTCTGCCCTTTCCAATCAGGATTATTCCCTCTCCCCACAGAGGGGCTGAGCCCCCCGGAACGATGAGCAGACTGGCCCTTACTCGAACTGCTGTCTGGAAAGGCTGACCTGGAAACAGGGAGTGGGCAGAGTAAAAGGGTAAAAGGGATTTATTGGGAGGATCCAGCTTGGGCAGTGCAGGAACCCCTTGGGGCTGCACCCAAGCAATCCAGCAAGGATCCCCCCCAAAAAAATGGACGCATGGTCACCAGGCCTCACACTTCGACAGGTTTGGGTCCATCAGCACATTGGAGTTAATTCTCCAATTCCAGCTCCAGCTGATGAAGCTCCATCCTCCTTGTGCAGAGGAAATACAGAACATACAGAGCAAATATGATCAGTAGGGAAACCTCCCCAGTTCTGTCTCTGCTTTCCCCCTCCCGTGCACCTCCCTGGTCATGAGGAGCCTCCCAGCCGTGCCAGGGCTCCTTCTTCCAGCTCCAAACCAAAAGACCAAGGCTTTGTGCAGGGACTGGATTGGGTTTTATTCTAAAACTTGGTTTTTTCCAACCCAAGGTGACTCTGTGATTCTATAACATTTTATGGAAAACACTGCATCTTTACTACACTCCTGAAGTTTGGGGTTATGATGTAAGCCCGGTTTAAGAAAGTTCCAGCAAGACTGGGGAAATAAATGACTTTTATGTTTCATGACTTTTAACCAATAATCAAAACAACAGTAATAAACCCAGAAAGAATCTACCTGAGTTTGCTTTTATCAGTGCAGAAGAGGCAATTTAGTGGGCTCTCTCTTTTCTTGGTAAAGCTCTTCAGTATTTCATTTTAAAAATTTAAAATGCAAACATTTCAAAATTAAATATTGATTATTTTTTTACAAAATTGAAATAAATTTCTTTCTCCTGGACAAGGTTTCACCATTTAGTAAAGTTTGACCAATTTTCTAATGCCTTGCCAACCTCCTATCTTTGCCCTGTTTTATTTTATAGACAAAATTCAATGCATGACCCAGGCCCACCTTCGTGCTTCAGCAAAAAGAAGACAAAATATTATTTTTTAAAATAGTTCTGTGTGTCTGACGACCTCCCAGAGCCAGGAGGGAAAGTGTTCATTCCCCGGCCATGTCCTTCCCATGTCAGGAATTTGCATGACAGCGCCAGGCTCCCCACGGTGCCCGCAGCGGTGGCAGCGGCTGGAGGCGGCTCAGTCACCCGGAATGTGCAGGGTCACCCTCTCAGGACTGTGCTGGGTCACTCCTGGATTGTGTTGGGTCACCTCCTGGGACTGTGCCGGGTCACCTCTCAGGATTGTGTTGGGTCACCCTCTCAGGACTGTGCTGGGTCACTCCTGGATTGTGCTGGGTCACCTCCCGGGATTGTGCCAGGTCACCTCTCGGCATTGTGCCGGGTCACCTCTCAGGATTGTGTTGGGTCACCTCTCAGGACTGTGCTGGGTCATCTCCTGGGATTGTGCAGGGTCACCTCCCAGAATGTGCCAGATCACTTCCTGCTCTCAGCTGCTGCTGTCCCAGAGGGGACAGAGGTGCCAGAGATGCCACAAGAGCTCTGTGCCCAAGAAAAGGGAAGTTTTGGAGCAGGCTTTGTCAGTTGAAGGGAAACAAAGGCACCAGCGCTCCCAGAGCTGGAGCAGCTGAGCCGTTCTGTGCCATGTTCACAGCCCTGGATTAGGGCTCAGCTGGGGACACACTCTGCTGGTCTCTGAGCTTCGATGCATTAACCTTTCCAATACCACCTGCATTTATTTCAGCCTGTCCTGAATGTTTGCCCTGTGGGGTGTGAAGAAAAACTATTATGAAAATTAAGGTATGATGGAAAAGACCAGGTTGGAAAGGACTTCTGCCTGATCTAGTGGAAGGTGCCTGCCCATGTCAGGGAACAAGGTGAACTTTAACTTCCCTTCCAACCCAAAATACTTGTGATTGGATTGTATGAAAGGAATGCTAAAAGGTTTCTTCTCTTTGAAAAGCCTGTAAATCAGCCCAAATAATGCAAAGAGATGTAAAACCTGCAAGAAAATTAGAGGTGAAATTAAATGTGAATATGAAAGTAACACCTTCAGAATACCCAACAGCTGGGTGCAAGGCTACATAGGGCACCTGTAAACACAGGCCAAAAAGCAGAAAACAAATGACATCCATGTAAATATTTCCCTACCGTTCCAGCCATGGATCTCAAATAACTGGCTGAGGCTTTGGAGCCAAGTCCTGGAGACAAAGTGATTTATTCAGACAGCAGTGGTCAGCCCATGGACAGGTCTTCCAGGGAATTTAAATTACACTGCTATGGTTACTGATCAAAGCAGAGTCAGGATCCCATGGGCCCAACACCCAAATTCCTTGAAGGGAATCCCTGGGTGAGCTCCGGGTCCCTGCACGGAGCCTCTGCAGGCAAACAGAGCCCGGGGCTCTGCACAGAAGAGGAGGATGCGCAGCCTGCGTGCTGTGAGCAGCCAGCTCCTTCCACTGCTGCCCACTCCCACTCCACTGGAGCATCACTTCAGTGCAGCAGTGATTCCTGAGACTTGGCAGTGGCTTTATGTAATTAAATCTTTGCTCAATATCATAGAATCATAGAGTCGCAGACTGACGTAACTGTAGACTCCCAAAATCACAGAAATCCTGAGTGGTTTGGGTGGGAAGGGACCTTCAGGGCCATCCAGTGCCACCTCTGCAATGGCAGGGACACCTCCCACTGTCCCAGGGACACCTCCCACTGTCCCAGGGTGTCCAACCCCAGTGTCCAGCCTGGCCTTGGGCACTGCCAGGGATCCAGGGGCAGCCACAGCTGCTCTGGGCACCTGTGCCAGGGTCCCCCACCCTGCCAAGGAACAATTCTGTCTGTGTGAGGGGGGATAGGTGGGAACTCCCAGTTTTCCCCCAGGGCGGTGCTCATCTCACAAAAGCTGCTGTGAGGTGGGAAGTGTGCGGGGAGGTGGGCAGAGCAAACCCCAGATGGGAGCCCTGCCACGGACACTGCCCAGGGCACGGAGTGGGACAGAGGCTCAGGGAGCAGGGATTGGCATCTTCCCATTTGGAGACCTGCATGAAAAGGCACTGGAGAGCCCAGGGAATTGTATAATTAACTGCAAATTTAATAGCAAACCTCTTTTTTATCTCAGTGCACCATTTGCACAAAAATAGCTCTTCCCTTCCCAGCCAGCACATCTGAAGTGCAGATTATCAGATCCTACATTTCACATTTCCAAAATTCTGTGGCTTTTACCCCTACAATTTATTAGCTTCAGATGTGCATCTCCAGTCCCAGAGGAGCTTAACGTGAGCTGGAAGGCTGAGCCCTGGCAGGATCAGTGGCAAACTAACAAGGTCAGTCCCATCCTCCTGTTTCCATGGCGATTGCTCTGATAATACAGAACATGGCAACACCAGCCTTCTCCCGGCTCCTCCAGCTCAGCTCCTGGCTTTGTCTGACTCCCTTGGAATGGGGCTGAGATAAAAGAGAGCTCACAGCAGAGAGGGGAGGGCTGTGGTGCTGCCTGAGCGCGTGCTGGGCACCCAGGCCCTGCCCTCCAGAGCGTGAGCTTTCAACAAAGGTTTCCTTCTGAGGGCCTGCTGTGTGTTGGAAAGGTTCAACCTTCGCTGGGGCTGCACTTGGCCACCCAATCCTGCCACAGATCACAGTTTTTTGTTTTATTCTCATCAGGATGGATTTTCTCCACTATGAGGTTTTTCCCGCTCAGCTACGAGGACATATCCATGCTGGGAGCCAAATGGCCAGCGGGTGACAAAGCACTTTTTGGTGCAGGAAAAAGAGCAGGTCTGGTACCCAAAATGTTCCAGGAGAGGACCATGCTGTGGCACAGCCCAAAGCAGCCTCTCCCTCCCAGATCCCAGCGAGGGACAGGGAGAGGGGCTGGGATGGCTCTGCTCCCCTAAGTGGGGATGCCACTTTCCACGGAACGGTGAGAATTTGACACAAAAAATCCTACTTGTGTCTGAAAATAGAAGCTTTCCAAACCTCAGCTCTTTGGAATGAAAGCCAGCTCCGGTGGGTGTTTCAAGATTTAGGAGTTTAAAGTGCTCATGGAACAAGGCTTTCTGGCTTTGATTAAATAATCCAAAACCCTGCATTGCAATAAAGTGTTTTCACCCAGCATAACTATTTAGTAGTTCGTTGTGAACTACGGAATTATTGCAGAATTGTGGGAATACATGTGTTTGTATATCTGGGTGCACATATCCGAGCACAGACATCTGTGAATTCAGGTGTGAATCCCATAAACACTCCACAAACCCGTCCCTGGGGAGCAGCCGTGTCAGCTGCTCTGCCTGCAGGCCTGTCCTGCTCTCTGGTGCCTGGGTTTTAATCTGAGTGTGCGAGCTCTCGAGTGCTTGTCAAGGCTGTGAGAGCATGGGCTGTCACCAGTGATGCCTGGAGAGGCTCTGGAACAGGAGCTGGGCAGGGTTAAAGGAACAAAACAGGGATTTATTAAAAACACTTCACAGCATCCACCTTGGGCAGTGCTGCAGGAGCCTGGCCAAGGCTACACCCAGGATGGACCCAAGGTGGGCCCAAGATGGACTCTGTGTCAGGAGTTCCCACGCTTTTATGAGTTTGGGTTCATTTCCATACTGGAGTTCACTGTCCAATTCCAGCTCCAGGTTCTGCAGTCCCACCCTCCCAGGTTTCTCTCCTCAATTCCCTGTTTGCACTGTTTGGGCCCGGAGCTGCCCCGGTGCCCTTGGTTGTGGGGCTGGCAAAGGGAAGGATTGTTCTGTGTGCCTGAATGTGAGGAGAACTCGCTGACACTTTGTATGGAGTTCAGAGTCACACACCAGTGCACTGCAGAGTCTGGAAATATAAAAGCTAAAACTTAAGGCATCAGGAGTGCTCCCAGAAGGGCACAGCCGCTCACGCCAGCTGCAGGAGGGAAGAGCTGGCTGCACTCTGGGGCTGGGTGAGGAGCCCTGGGGAGCCTCGGAGCCAAAGGGGAGCCTTGGAGCCTGGGGGAGCAGCCCCAAGCTGCAGCAGGGCTCCTGACCAGCCGAGGGCTCCGTGTGGGGAGGCACTGAGCCCCAGTCCGTGCCCCGAGCAGCTCCAGCATCCCCATCCTGCAGCAGGAAAGGCCCCGGCCGAGCACAGCAGCCATGCCTGTCCACTCTGGCAGGCTGGTGTTTGCCTGGCCTGGCCCCTCCAGCTGAAATGGGAGTGGAGGTGTTCCAGACAAGGCTGGGCAGGGCTTGGAGACACCTGGTCTGGTGGAAGGTGTCCGTGCCCATGGAAAGGCTGGAATGAGATCAGTTTTCAGGTCTCTTCCCATCCAAGCCATTCTGTGATCAGACTACAGCCCAGCACTTTCTTGTGCATAAAATATTCTGCTCCCACGAAAACTGGGCAATATTTGCAAATTATTTACCTGGAAAGGAAAGAAACATTCCTAGAATACTGAGTGCCTTGTAAAGCTTCCTTCTGAAGGGACTCGTCGAGGGAACAGCCAAATGGGATTGGGAATGAGGAGCAGTTCCCAGACACTTAAACACATCAGTTCTGAGCATTGTTCTGCAGCTGAATGGAGAGATGCAGAATGGATATGTCATTGTGGTGCATTATATTATCATATTTTAAAGCTGCCTTCAGCTGTAACAAGCTCTGAGGTGTTTTCTAGAGTGATGAAGTATTTAATAAAAGTAAGACAAAGAGTCACTGGAGACCTCGGTGGCTTGTGTGCCCTTTGAAACACATTACTGGCCCAAAAGATATTAGCTTAATCCTCTCTTCTGGTTAAACTGTGATTCATTGTCTGAAGGAGAAAGATTTCGGTGTATCTGCGAAACCCTTTTAGTTTCATTTGGCATATCTGGATAACATTTCCAAGCAATTCCTGTTCCCCCAGTGTAGCAAAGGAGACAGATCATAAAGGATCCATTGTCTGACAAGGATATTTCATCCCATTTAGGGGACAGTGAGCACCTTCTAGACTTTCAGGAGTGACTCCTCCTCAGGTCTCACCATCACCTGCCCCCAGTACCTGAGCTCCAAGGGCTGCTCCTGCCCGTGGCTCCCTGCCAGCCTCCAGCAGGGTCCCAGCCCCCAGCCCTCGTGCCAGGCCCAGTGCCTGTGTCTGCCAAGTTGGGACTCCAGAGACACGATTGGGGTGAGCCCATTTGCTTGACTGCAGCTGCGAGACCTTCATGCTTTTGCCCTCCTCAAATTGCTTTTGATTCTCTGAATGCTCTCTGCTCACCCCGTGCCCAAACGTGTCCTGTGTTCCAAAGGCAAAGGGACATTTGCAGTGACATCACCACGACCCTCAGCTGGCCACGGTCACCCCCCATCCCAGGAGAGAGCCTCAAACCCAGGCACGCTTCCCTTGGCTGCTCCCTTCCTTCTCCATCCCTGTCTCCGGCAGCAGGATCGCTCCCTCAGCCCCAGCCTGGGCAGCTGGGCTTCTCCTGGCTCTCACCACATCCACCTGGACGTGTCAGAGCAGAACATCCCTGCACCTATGGGCTGGAGAAGCAGCTCCAAAGCCCCAGAATGTGAAATTAAACACGGACCGAGCCTAGTGATCAGCGCTGGGGCTGGGGCACCACGACCTTAGCACTGCCTGCTTTCAGGTACAGGTGACATTTCTCATCTCTGATCCAGTGCAAAAATATTCTTTTCCCTTTCTCTACTCCCATTGTTTGCACGACAGCCACTAATGACCCTTTTCTCTCAATAATATAATATAACTGTAAGAAGCTAGCACTGAGTCAACCTAACCTGTATTTAACTGGAGTTCAGGGTTTCCTGCCAGACCTGCTGAATTTTCTCCAAGCATCCCACCTCCCTTAGTACAAGTCTCTAGCTCAGAGCAATTAAATTTTTCTTTCCCTCTGCAATACCTGAATTCCAGCTTATTTTATTTTCAAAAGAAATTATATTCTCTGAGCTTGCAACAATCCTATAATTAAAATAATTTGCCCCTGTGGCACAGGGGTTACATAATTGGCAGGGAAGGATACTTGATATTTTAATAACTGTGAGGCATATGATAAATTTTTCTCACCTTTAGCTGCCTGTGAACAGGAGCTGCTATGTTCTACAGCTTCACAATCCTCATCAGTCCTCCTGACGAGTCACTTGCCCAGAACTTATTCTCCAAATGACCCAGTACCTCCCTAAAATAAGTGAGCTCCTTTGCAAAGAAAATCAGTGATTTCCTACAGTACCTTACTAAGAAGTTCAACATGCTTGCTCAGCTGCTACACACAATGGCAAAACACTAAAAAAAGTGAACCTGGGAATGAACAAGCCAAGTCTGGAAGTGGAAGGAGTCACTGATGTCTGACTCCAGAAATGTCCCAGGGCTGGGCTCACACAGGACTCCTTCTAGTATCACCTCTGGCAAAACTGAAATTCTAGCAATTGTCTTTTCTGTCGCATTTTGAAAGCTCTGTGTCAGACCATTCCAAGCCAGGTGTACAACTCCCACGGCTTTTAATCATAGGAATTTTTGGATCACCACTGTTTTGGTTTGGAAGAGACACTAGAGTTCATCCAGTGCCATGACAGGGACACTTCCACTGTCCGATGCTGCTCCAAGCCCCGTGTCCAGCCTGGCCTTGGGCTCTGCCAGGGATGAGGGCAAAAGGATTTGCAAAAAACCCATAAAATGAAAAATAACAAAAATACTAAATATCTTTCAAACCCAAAGGGTGGGATGATGCTAAGGGTGCTGCTACACCTCCTCTACATTCTGCCCCTTCTAAACCAGGACAGCTGCCTCTCACTCAGTGGGGCTGAGCCAGCTGTACCCCGTAAGAATGAGATGAAAGCGTTCAGCCCTGTGAATGTCCTGATCCCTCCCCAGGGCAGGGAGTTTTACACCCGAGCCAGCTGTGCAAGGGAGGACCTTGGCATGACAAAAGCCATTATCCCACCTAGCAGGATCTGCCTCTGCTCCTCAGCCAGGAACAGAATCACAGAACCATACAGTCACACAATCACAGAATTACACAGTCACACAATCATGCAGCCACACAATCACACAGTCACAGTCACAGAATCACACAGTCACACAATCACACAGTCACAGAATCAGTCATAGAATCACACAGTCACACAGTCACACAGTCACAGAATCACAGAATCACAGAATCACAGAATCACACAGTCACACAGTCACAGAATCACAGTCACACAATCCCAGTCACACAATCACACAATCACAGAATCACACAGTCACAGAATCACACAGTCACACAATCACACAGTCACACAATCACATGATCACACAATCACATGATCACACGATCCTCACAGTCACACAGTCACACGATCACACAATCACTGAGGCTGGAAAAGCCCTCTGAGGTCAGGGACTCCAACCAGAAGCCCAGCACTGCCAAGTCACAGATACAAAAGCTGTGTGAGAACCTGCCACCAGACACTGAAAATGAGCTCGTCAGATGGAATTTAGAAATTGGAAAGAGGAACGAGGACAGGAAAAAAACATAATAGTCAGAAATTGGCCGCAATAAGTGGCTGTTTAGGAACACAGGCAGGACTGGGGGACTCACGCATGCAAATGTCTTACTAAATAAAGAGCCAAACAATTTCGGTCATTAAACCAGGAGAAAGATTCCCAGCTCTCTTCCTTGGACAGGGTTTTGCTCACACCCAGCCAAGGATCGCACCCTCCTTTCAGCAGAGGGCTGGAGGTTTCCCAGGCAGGAGCTCTCCTGCCCTCCCAGCCCGGCCCCGGGAGCAGCCCCGCCGGCCCCGGGGAGCCAGGCACAGAGAGGGACGGGGCTGAGGAGCCTCTGTGAGAGAGGCGCTGAATATTCCTGCAGCCAGAGCGCCAACCGTCTGATATTTGCATGAGAATAAACCGGGAAAAGGCTCTTTTCCGAGCTGACAAATCTATTTAACCCGCCTGTGGGGACAGGGCAGTGTTTAATCAGGAACTTGGAAGGATGGCTATCCTTGCCCGGGCACTCGCACCTGGTGTGCCCAGCTCTTGACTGATAAGACCATGACAAAAACAGTGTGATGGGACACCCTGCCCCTGTGAGATGTGCACGATTTTGGGCCCCTTGTGTGCTCCAGTCCAACCTGCTCAGCCATGAGCAGCACTGGGGTCATTTCCACTACAGCCAGCTGCAGAAAATCATCCCGAAAGGCATTGTCCATCACCAAAGGCATCACCAAATGCATCACCAAATGCATCACCAAAAGCACTGTCCATCCCCAAAGGCCATGTCGGTCCCAGGACCGTGTCACAGCAGCACAGGGAACCCGTTGCAAGTGACCCTTGCCCCTCAGTGCAATGCCAGACAATGCTTTGCTCAGTGCAGAGACAAACATGAAATATTAGTGCGTCTTTCTCATTAGAAAATAAGAAGTGTTTCTTTTAATGAGTGGAAGAAGCATAAACTGGAAAAGAAAGCAGCACAGAAATTAAAATGATTGTTTCTTAAGTCTTGTTTTCTTTTTGCCATGGACCATTCACGGCTGAAATAGCAGAGCGATAATGAAGTGAAAGTCGCTTATACATTTCCTTTTATGTGTATCCTGTGAAAAAAGAAGCCATTATTATCCTACACTAATACGTTTCAGACAAGAATGCAAGATAAGGACGTGGGATGTGGGATGTCAGTCTGTGATGGTTCAAAGGATGAGGGGTATTTCTCACTGCAGTAAAGAATCATATTGGATTCTCTGTATCTTCATTTTCATTGAAAAGATAACGCAGAATAAACTGTTCTAAGGTAAGCACAAAGAAATCAATGGC
The DNA here is from genome assembly GCA_013400315.1 of Bombycilla garrulus. Lineage (NCBI taxonomy): Eukaryota > Metazoa > Chordata > Aves > Passeriformes > Bombycillidae > Bombycilla > Bombycilla garrulus. The sequence continues at coordinate 188,347 of VXBU01009879.1, read as the reverse complement.
ACACACATCTTCTGCTGGAATGTACAATGGATGGCATCTTTTTAATAGTGGTACTTCAGAAAATGATATAATAAAAATGCACACAACATCTCCTCAGATGCTAGTTACAGCTGAAATCACAGATCTTAGTCCTGCACCTCCTCCCCCATTATCCCAAATTCACAAACTAACTCAGAGGGTGTTCAACGCTTCCATGGAGGCAGAGCCCCAGCTCTGCACAGATGTTCAGGATTCAAGAACTGTGCAGTGTCACTGGCCTGACCAGAGCCCAGGACAGCCCCAGGTCTGAGCTGATCCTTCCTTTAAAATCACAGAATCCCAGACTGGTTTGGGAGGGACCTCAAATGCCCCCCAGTGCCACCCCTGCCATGGCAGGGACACCTCCCACTGTCCCAGGGTGTCCAACCCCAGTGTCCAGCCTGGCCTTGGGCACTGCCAGGGATCCAGGGGCAGCCACAGCTGCTCTGGGAACTCCAGCCCAGACAGGAATTCCCAATTCCCAGTCTCCCATCCATCCCTGCCCTCTGGAGCCATTCCCTGTGTCCTGTCACGCCAGGCCCTCGTTCTTCACTGGTAAAAAATGCCATGAGGATGCCCCAAACTACCTTTGGGAGTGACTAGAGGAGTGGGAGCATTTCAGAGGGTGTCAGGGGAAATAGGGGCAGGAGGAATAGGGGCAGGAGGAATAGGGGCAGGAGGAATAGGGGCAGGGGGATTTGGGGCAGGGGAATTTGGGGCAGGGGAATTTTGGGGTGGTGCCTTGGAGGCTGCAGCGATGCCCAAGTTCCCTTTGGCTACACACGCCCTGCAAATGTGAGAACACAGCACAGCAACTGCTCTGGTACATGGGAACAGAGAACATCGAGGACTTCCTTCATTTCTGTTAAACTTTGGGGACAAAAAGAGGGGCCTGACACATCCCGATCCTCACTGTGATAAAATCACACCACAGATCCTTGATACACACGAGTAGATATTGATACTTGACACACGATAGGTACTTGGTGATAAAATCACACAATAGATTTTAAGCTTCTTGATTCATTCAGATGCTCTGAGGATTTAGCCAGCACAGATAGCAAAAAAATAATGTCCTTTATTTAATCACTTTGGTCAGAAGTGCAGTATTTCTGAGAAAGAGACCTTTAACACATATCAATCTTGTTGGTAAATTTGGCAAACCTGGTTATAATTTTAGTTAAAATTTAAAACATGTAATTTAAAACTAAATAAAAGGAGCAATAAAAATCCCATCCACCTTGGCTGCTGCACCACTGAAAGATGGTAAAATGCATAGCTGGGACAAAACCCTTTGGAAACTCCAACATCAGCTTCTTTTTACTTCTTGGCTCTGGCTCCTGAACCTGCTGTTGTTTCAAATTCCCCATGCAGTCAATGCCATCCAGCAATCAATGAAGGCTTGTTCCAGACCAGCCCTGCTTCTCATTCCCGCTACAATCAGTTGAGGCTGTCAGGAAGGCACCAGATGCTGCTGCATTTTTTCCATATATAATATTAGGAAGAGAAAAACATCCAGCACAGGGTGTATGGGGAGCCTGACTTAAGTGTAATTAAAATTAGAGAACCTCAGTCCCCTGAGAGTGTAAGTATTGACAAATCTTTCACTTTCTCATTTACAACCCCATGTTTGTGTGCTGCCAACTCTTTCAAAAACAAGCAAACAAGGGAGAAACAAGAAATGAAAATATATTAAAATTCAAATAGGACAATACCCTGCAGATTTCATTGTGTCCTTACACTGCTGAAACAGATGCTGGGTGTGATGGGAACTTTGCTGGGGCAGATGTTAAAGCTCTCACAGGTTGCTCCGTTTCTCTCATAATACTTTCCCTTTGCAGAGATGTGTTAATAAAGGATGGAATGCATGGTATGCAAAGGATGCGTAGTTCTGCTTCTTCAGGGGAGTAAAGTAATGCAAGGTTAGGTAGTAGACAAATATTTGCATGGACAAAAACTTGACACATTTTAAAATATATTTCTGTGGCAGGATTATTGCATTGTTCAGTTTTCCTTATGTGTACAGAGGAAGAAAATATACAGACTACAGATCTTTATATATATATGTGTGTGTGTGTATGTATGTGTATATGTATATATGTATGTATGTGTATATATATATGTATATATGTATGTATGTGTATATGTATATATGTATATATGTATGTATGTATATATGTATATATATATGTATATATGTATATATGTATATATGTATATATGTATATATGTATATATGTATGCATGTATGTATGTATGTATGTATGCATGCATGTATGTTTGTACATATTTTAGACTTCTGTTCCAGGACTTTATTTCATCACTGGTGCCAGGAAGGCTGAGTGAGGAAGAAGGAGCAGTAAAACCAGGGAGATTGGGTTTCCAAATACATCTATCGGCAGCAAATTTTGACCCTGGGAAGGAGAGTGCTCACACCCGAGCTCAGCCCCTGTGCTGGGACCAGGAATAACGTGCGTGTACAAAGAGGAAGCACAAACCCCTCTGGTCTCCAAGCAGCAAATGGGATGAACTCACCCACAAGGCCCAGGACAGGGTCTGGCCAGAGCACTGCTCCTTGGGAAATCAGGGGAATGTCACTTCCTAAATAAGAAGCAACCAACTGGGGGGAAAGTCACACTCAAAAAAATTCAAAGAGCGAGGTTCCTCAGCTGAGTATTTAGCTAAAAAATGTATGTTCTGTCTGTCCTGGCTGCAAGTTGTGCCAGAGGATGTTTGCATCGGACATGGGGAAACATTCCTTCCCAAAAGGAGCTGTCCAGCCCCGGCACAGCTGACCAGGGCAGGAGTGGAGGCCCCATCCCTGCAGGGATTTACAGCCCTGTGGGAGGCACCTGGGGACAGGGGGCAGTGGTGGCCTTGGCAGGCTGGGGAAGGGTTGGCCTGGATGATCTTCCAGGGCTTTTCTGAAATAAACGACTCTGTGATTCTGCTTCAGCATCCTGGGGCCCCCTCCTGCCCAGGAGCCCTGTGGCTCCAGGAGCAGCTCAGAGTCCCCAGGAAACACGGGCCTTGGTGGCTGGCCTGCTATTCCCCTTCTGTGTACTGCTGGCTTCTGATGAATTGAGATAAATAAATGGAGCTGTTGCACACCCACACCTGATGAGCTGTAATTCAGCTGAAAATCCGCATTTCCACATGAGAGGTGCTGAAGGAAAGCAGCAGCAGCAGGTGGACATTGCAGCCCTGTTGACTTTTCCATTTTTCAAATCAGGACATGGGGTTTGGAATTAGAAAGGAACATGAGTAATGGTGAGTTAGAAGTGTGAATCTGATAAATTCTCTCTCTTCGTGGTGATACCCATCACCTCAGGGAAGGTAGGAGGCTGCTGTAAATGACAGTTTACAAATTTTCATGGCAGCAGCATCCCCTCTCTGCGATACAGATGATGGATAAATATTTCCTCTCGGTCTGGCGGCTGACCTGGGGGCACGTGTGGCTTGCAAACCACTTCTGCTGGCCTGATCTTTGTCTCCTGCAGCCAGCAAGGGATGGCTGGCTGGAGAGGAGCCTCCATCACGGAGAGAGGCCGTGCCACGAGCTGCATCCTGATCAGGCTGGGCCCTGCAGGAGCCCAGAGCCACCCCAGACCAGGGCAAACCCTCCCTGGCAGCCCTGGCAGCTGGTGGCACAGCTGCTGGATGACCAGCCTGACAGCACGTGACACAGGTGACAATCCAGCTGCCAGGCAGTGCTGTCACCTGGGAACGTGTCCCACAGGAACTCCTGGGTTTAGGCTGAGTTTGGTCACGTGAGACAGGAGCGCTGCTCACCCTGGCTGGGGCACACCACGGGCTGTGAGAGGAGATTCCAGGCTCTCCATGGAAATTCATGGCAGGATTCATCAGCTGTACAGGCATTCGAAACAGCGCTTCAGCAGCCTGGAAAAGGCTTTTGGACTTGGGCCCTTTTCAGATGCAGCTTGGGCAAGGAGCTTGGGCCAAGACAGGCTGGACCAGATGACCCCTGAGGTCCCTTCCCACCCTGGATTCCATGAATCCATGGTTCTATGAAGAGACTCCGTGGCTACCTAGCTGGTCCTTGGCACAGCATCAGCTGTAAAATCAGCCAAACAAATCCACAATGCAATGAAAAGATGCTGCTAGTGGGGAAAAATGAGGTTCAGTTTTAAACTGGTGGTCCTGTAGCTGCCCACAGGGAGCACAGGGGGCACCCAGCCCCACAGGAGGGGCACCAGCCCCACAGGAGCATACCCAGCACCCAGGGAGGAGTTCCTAGCACCCAGGGAGAGGGGTAGGTCACTCTCTCCTGTGCAGATCCTGCAGCTCTCCAGCCTCCCTCCTGTCCTGTTCCATCCCATCCTTTCTGTCCTGGTTCTCCTGGAAATCTGCAGCAGTTTGCAGCCAGATTGTCTGTATTCACATCCCTGCTCCATGCAGGGATTTTCCTGTATTTTCCTTTCCTCCAAAGGGCTGAAAATTCCTTGGATGGCAAAGTCATTTCTGACCCCTGGGTTGGAGTCAGAGTGGGCTTTGATACAGTGGGAAGTGTTAGAAATCTGGACAGAATGCTCCCAAATCCATCAAGTGGTCACTTTAATTTTATGTCTAAATGTATTTGTATTTGAAGTGGTGAATAGATAAACATATATAAGTCTATTTTTTAAATATTCAGGCCTAGCCATGCAGAGAGGCCCAGCCAGGCCCGAGACACATCTCACAGCCCCGGAGTGTCTGTGCTGTGCACAGCAGTGAGCACACAGAGCAAAGAGTGAGCAGCCTGCTCATTTAAGCCTACCATGGACTCTTCTCTTTGATAATCAGAATGAGAATTTAATAAAGACTCAGAAGATCACCCAAAGAGGAGTCAAGTGCTCCAGGAAATGGGCCGTGTAGGGTTCTGCTCTCCACACCAAGGGGACGCAGAGTTAGTGCCTGCTTTATCCATCACTTCAGGGGACAAGGTCTCCCATTCCCTGCTGGCTGCAGGGCAACAAAGAGAACCAAGAAAACACTTCTGGCCTGCTCTGTATTCCAGACATAACCCGGAGCTGCAGAGCAACTGGGAGCAGTGGAGAAAGGGAAAAGGTGTAAAAGCAGGGGAGCAGAGCTGGGGCACTGACCCAGTGCTGCCCTGTACAGTGCACAGCGTGAGCAGCAGAGTGCTCTCCAGAGCCAAGGCACGTCCCACTCCGGAGAAAAGGAGAAGAAACATTTCCTGTTCACTCGGTAACTCCACACAAGCCAGTCTGGAGCCAGAACTGCCCCAGCCTCTCCTGTCCCCAAGGGTCCCTGCCCAGGGCAGGAGTGCAGCTCCCCTGGAAATGACGACTCAGAGCCTGCATGGGTTTATTTTACATGAATATCCAACCCCAGGCTCAGGAGGAGAGGTGGTCTAGCCAGGGCACCAGCTGCTTCCCCTGGCCACAGCCCTCAGCTGGAGCACAGCTCAGGGAGAGGCACCTCCTGAATGGCCCCTGACCATGAGCCCTTTGCCCTCCTGGTAACTGCAGGCTCAGCTCAGCAGCTGCTGCCTTTGGAAATCACTTTCATGATGATCTGGGCTGGTTTTTGTTAGCCCCGTTCTCTCCAGAACAGGATTTCCCTCACAGCCAGGATGTTCCCCTGCACCTGCAATGCAGCAGCACCTGTGAGCGATGGGGCCGGGCCCCTCCAGAGGGGCTGCGGCCGAGAGCATGGAAATCACATTGATTTTCTTGCTGCAGCACAGCCTCGTGTCCAGCAGCTGAGCGCTCCAGGAGAAAAGGCTCAAACCCACTCGCAGCTGGGCGTGTCTGCAACGCTGCTTTGGAGCTGGTGCCCAGCTCTGCCCGGCTGGTCACCTCCCTGGTGGCACTGGGGAGCACAGCCAGGGTCCCAGTGCCAGCCCAGCTCATGGCTCTGCTCCACACCTGGTGCCAGCCAAGCTCCAGTGCAGGCGGTGTCCCCTGTGTCCAGAGCAGTTCTGGGGCTCAGTTCCCTCACAGGCTGCCCATCATCTGTCCCACTGCTCGAGGTCCCCATGGGGAGCCTGGGACATGACCCTGCTCTGGGGTGCCAGGGGAGGGTCCCAGAGCCTGCAGCACTGTGCTGCTCTGCCTCCCCGCAGGCCAGGGCAGTGCCCAGCCCCAGCAGGACCCTCCAACAGGTCCCACAGACCAGGGCGCCTGGGGGACATTTGTGCTTCAATTAATCCAAACCATGTTTTATTCAGGCGTGGATCAAACACAGCCAACAGCAGAGTTTTCCAAAGGAAAAGGGTCACCCGAGACCCCTTTCCCTGTTGAGGCAATAACCACCAGCTCTCAAGTTGCCATTTAACTCCTGTCACTTGGTTTTTGTTCAATTCCCACAAAAACTATTACTGGAATAACGAAAGCATTTGCTAAGCAGAGCTCAATTATTTTTTTTTTTGGACAAAAGCTGAGCAACAAAACTGGTGAACAAATTGCTTTTGTGATTTCCCTGAGGATCCATCATCGTCCTTTTGATCAAAGCCCCAGTTCTGCTACCCCAGGTGCTTGGTGGGTGCTGGCTGTGCACCCGGGGGCTCGTCCAGCGTTCCCCCAGAGCCGGGCACAGCTCTGTCCCCGCTCCTGCAGCACCCCTTGGCCAGCAGCCTGGCCTCGCAATAAAGCTCGTGCTCTGAGAACATCTTCTTATTAATTTTCTGAGTTTATGGAGTCAGCTGTCACATAACAGCAGTTCCTCGTCTCTGAAGGAACACGGCATGCATGCAAAATGATTGCAAGAATATGTACCCTCAGGACATATTATTTTCTTAACTAAAATTCAAGTGCATACTTATTACCCAAATCCTTGTCTCAGAAACAGCCTTGCCTTCACATGATGGAATTACAAACCACCAGACAGTTTTTAGGACTTGTATGCAAAACTGCTTTTTAGCATGGCTTTTGTAGTTGTCTTATTTATCTAATCTCCATGAGTCATAATTCCTTTAGGATCACTTTCGTCTTTCTACATTTCATCTCAGCAAAACAAATTAAAAAATCAAAAAGCAATGGAAAAAACAAAAGCAAGCTCCTGTTCCAGCCCAGAGCTGATGCAGTGCTGCACATAATTTGGATTTGTTGCACCATTTCTGATAGGAACAGACACCCATAGCACCTACGAAGGGAGTCCCCAGGCAAAAGACTCGGGCACAACAACTCCCTTGGAAAGGAGCAAAATGGAAAGGTAAAAAAAGAGCAGGAGGAGGTGCAGTGCCCATCCCTGAGGTGGCACCTGGGGACATGGGTCAGTGTGGCCTGGGCAGGGCTGGGGGAACAGCTGGACTCGATGGGCTCGGAGGGCTCTTCCAAACCAAATGATTCTGGGATTCTGTTCCACGAGCTGATCCCCAGGGATCGGCACAGGTATTCCACAGCAGGGCCAGCCTCTGCCTGCCGATGCCATCTGCACTGACGGGTGAGACACCCGCTGTGCCACTGCCATCTGCACTGACAGGTGAGACACCCGCTGTGCCACTGCCATCTGCACTGACAGGTGAGACACCCGCTGTGCCACTGCCATCTGCACTGACAGGTGAGACACCCGCTGTGCCACTGCCATCTGCACTGACAGGTGAGACACCCGCTGTGCCACTGCCATCTGCACTGACAGGTGAGACACCCGCTGTGCCACTGCCATCTGCACTGACAGGTGAGACACCCGCTGTGCCACTGCCATCTGCACTGACAGGTGAGACACCCGCTGTGCCACTGCCATCTGCACTGACAGGTGAGACACCCGCTGTGCCACTGCCATCTGCACTGACAGGTGAGACACCCGCTGTGCCACTGCCATCTGCACTGACAGGTGAGACACCCGCTGTGCCAGTGCCATCTGCACTGACTTTTGCAGGTACCAGCTGTGCCACGGCCATCTGCACTGACTGGTGAGACACCAGCTGTGCCAGGGCCCTGCTGACTGACGACACAGCACAGGGACAGCTTAAGTCACCCCTGGCTCATTTCCATCTGCAAACTCTGCAGACCGTGTAGCACATCTTCCAACCTAAGTGATGTGAGCAAACCAAGGACAAAGTGTTGTGTGAATTGTGATTCAGACTGGTGGCAGTCAGGAATCAGCCTGGGTAGAACTGGGAATGTTTAATCTATGAGAAATTCATATTACAAAAGCATAGAAATCTGAGATTTAAACAGTTTTCACCTCTGGAGAAATATTTCCTTTCCCTTACTGTCACTTCAGCAGCAAAACACTGAACCCTGTACTGTTCTGATTGGCCAGAGCACCTACAAAATGATATTAACAGTGATCTTGCAAAGTGTTCTGTCAAGAAGGGACACGGATAGCTGAGCCATGAATTTTTGTGAGGAAGTGCTGCTGGAACTTTGTATCTTCTACATCTGCCCATCGCTTTGCTTTTGCAGACTGAGCTGGGACAGGGATGATAAAGTGCAGCTAAGATGTTTCTGTGCCAAAGCCACCTCCTGTATTCCAGTCCCAGCAGAGCAGAGTTTGCTCAGCCCGTGGCTCTGCCTGTGGCAGGAATGGCCCCACAAACAGGCCCAGTGACAGCATGGGGCCAGCAGCAATGCAGGACATGATCCCAGGCTCAAAAACGAGATGTCCATCAGGATGAGAGGTGGACAAAACAAAAAGGATAAGTGGACCCAAAGAGTATGAAGAGTTCCCTAAAGCAGTGGGGAATTTCTGTGGCATCTGGAGCCAAGGATCACCAAGGAGCTGCTCTCACTAAGCTGCTTCCTGTCTTTACTGAAACCCTCCAAACTTCAGACTTTGTGTCTGAAGAGGAATGAATAAAGAGAACATTTGGGTGAAAAAGCAAAATGAGTGTATTTTCAGTACACAGAAACAACAGAGTGACCATATGGAGAAAAGAGCAGGTCAGAAGACAGCTGGGTTGTTTCTGCTACTGCATCCCAGCACAAGGAATATGATCCCTATCAGATGCAGCCATTCATCTTTAATAGCAGCCTGGTGCGGTTGTACTCCAGTTTCATGTTACACATCCCCTCAGTCCCTCAATATCAGCTGGCTCCTGAAGCTGCGCATGGAGTGCTCAGTGAGGCCTGGTGCTGCAGGGGAGGCTGCTCCAGGGAGTAGGGCTGGAGCGTCCCCTGGGATCTGGGCCCTGCCACAGCCCTGCCACAGCCCTGCCACAGCCTGGCACAGCCCTGGCACGGCCCTGCTACAGCCCTGGCACAGCCTGGCACAGCCTGGCACAGCCCTGGCACAGCTCTACCCTGGCTGCAAGGATCAGTGCCCCTTGCCCTCCCTGCACAAGGCCAGCCCAGCCCAGCTCCCTTGGGACAGAGCAAGGCAAGGCCCAGGGCACACAGCTCCAGCAGCACCGGGGTCTGGGGGCTCCACGGTCCCCAGGCAGGAGCCTCGGGGCACAGGGGCTGCCCTGGGGACACGAGAGCCATTTGGAGACAAATCCAACATCGCCCTGTGGCAACACCTGCTGCGAGGCTGTGTGAGCCCAGGTGACACTGCAGGCCCTTGCCGTGCCTGCACAGGCCTCTACAACCACTTACTGACAGTGCCTGTGTCACCTCCTGCGGAGCGTGACACTGACAGTGCCACCGCCTGTGTCACCTCTTCAGGTGTGTGACGTTTACTGAAGGTGCCACCACCTGTGTCACGTCCTCAGGTGCGAGTCACTGTGGAGCAGCACTCCACTGGGGCCTCTGAGCACCAGAACAAACACTGCTGACCCAACAGGCCAGGACGAGGCAAGGATTAGTTCCACATCACAATGACATTTATCCACCCCTGGAAAATTACTGATAATTCATATTGATTCTGTGCCCTGGGTGCAGTGAGTTGAAACATCGAATCCAGAGAGAGCTGAAATTAAAAACACGGCCAAGCCTGAGCTGAGCTGAGCAGGGCATGGAGCTTGGTCCATTCCTGTTTTGTGGCACCACCCCCACAAGGTTTGCATTATCTTTGTCTTCAAAATTCAGTATTTCCTCAATGTCCTCTCTACCAGAGCTGCTCCAGGTAACCCCTCCTGCCCTGGAACAGGGGATGAGATGAGTCTCTCACACCACCCACACTGGCAGCGTGTGCCTAGCAGGGAATGCCTGACCCCAAACACTGCAGTGAACACAGATGGAACACTGCTCATGGTGTTTGGGGTTTCATTAAGATTTTACACCAGCACTCTGAGAAGAAGCTGTGAGAAGGTCCTGTGAGAAGAAGCTGTGGGTGCTGTGCAGCAGTCCTGAGGGCACAGAGGGCAGTGGTCTGCGTGTCCTGGCCCACCCTGCCGCAGGGAGAGCAGGATCTGGGGTGAGGGGACGTGAGGAAGTTCTGCTCAGCCACAGAGGTGCTCTGTAGGGAAGAGGAGAAGAACATGGAGCAGTAAAGCTAAAGGCAGGGGAGAACAGCAGAGGAAGGGGAAGGAAGGGCCACCAGCCCCATGAGCAGCCCCCAGTGTCCCCAGGGCCGTGTGTGGAGGGTGCCAAGCAGCCAGCAAGCTCCAGGGTGAGCCTGCTGCCTCAGCCAGGCTCCACCTGCTCCTGGTGTCCTTCCACCCCCTGAAGGCTGGTCCTGGCTGAGGGTGGGGCTGAAGCAGGACATGGATGCTCTGATCCTGCCAGCCTGGAGCAAACGCAGCGCTGCAGGATGAGCCCAGCTGCACAGCAGGCTGTGAGTGCTGTCAGAGTGGGCAGAGGGAAAAAGCCACATTGGGGGTACCCTGCACAAAGCTCCAAAACCCACAAGAGCTGCCTTGCTGACAAATTACTGCCCTCCTGCTTCCCTTCAGGCCCTTTCCCCTTTGCAGAAACACCTTCACCTCCAAAATGACCAGATCAGACTGTGGGTGGCTCGTGCAGGACCCTGAGAATGTGCACAGAGCCCCGAGGAGCCCGGGACCCGCTCCCTGCCCAGGGTGGGCTCTGCCCCTGCCATGGCAGGCGTGGATCCAGCCCTGACCCTGCTGGAACCTGCTGGAGGGCACAACATTCACCACCCAGAACTGAATGTCTTCCAAAGGACACTTCCCACTGCAAAATGTGCTCGCCTCTGGGACTGGAGCTCTGTTAAAGCCTGATCTCTACACAATGTACACGTGTCCGTGATTTATCTACACAGGCTGAGTTCTCAAGGCTACAGTTTTTAATCAGCGCTATTTGCATTACATAACGTCTTTTATTTCAGCCTGCATTTTGGTTTAATTAGTTCTTTGTTAAATACATCAATGGCGATTCTACCCTGCCAAGCAATTCCAGATTAATTGCATTTGTTAAATCTTCTTCTTTTTCTTGTTTCTCGTTTTCCCTGCGTTCCAAGGAGGCAGCACATTTGGAAATTAATGGTATTTTCAAATCATTGCATTGTACAAACTCATGGGCATATTTCAAATAATAGACCTGAATATTCCCAGCTCTGTGTGTTCCTCTCCAGCCCAGGAGGATGGAAGTCTGGCTGTGCTCTGCACTGGGCTGTAGCTGTTGGGTGATTTATTCCTTCTGCGATCCTGGAAGGGAACTCTCCAGGAAAAGAAAGACATCAGCCCAGGACAGATCTTCCCCTCTCCAAGTTTTGCCGAGTTTCCACAGCGTGGAATTCAACATCCATCATGAGATAAATACACACCTCCATCAGTGAGGGTCGGCTGCCTTGGGGATGCTCCGGCCCACCAGGAAAAGCAGAATATGACTGAAAGGACTGAATTTCAATTTCCAGAATTTAAAAGAGAAAAAAAAATTGTAGAAGAAAATTTAAAAAAAGAAACTGTAGATAATACAGACTATAATTAATGGCTGAGACAATTTAGTGATAGGACATTTTAAACATGGAGTGACAGGACAGGGAGAATGGCTTCCCACTGAGAGAGGACAGGGATGGGTGGGATTCTGGGCAGGAATTGTTCCTGGGAGGGTGGGCAGGGGCTGGCTCAGCCACCCAGAGCAGCTGGGGCTGCCCCTGGATCCCTGGCAGTGCCCAAGGCCAGGCTGGACATTGGGGCTGGGACAGCCTGGGACAGTGGGAAGGTGTCCCTGCCATGGCAGGGGTGGCACTGGGGGGGATTTGAGGCCCTCCCAACCCAAACCACTCTGGGATTTTGGGATTCTGTGTCCACCTGAGGGTAACGTGCCACCAATGACAGCCCAGAACACATTCTCTGACTCCCCCACGCTTACAGGAGTTACTGGGATCAGCCTGCTGGAGCAGCCAGTGCCCAGGAACAGACAAAGTGTTCATAAAGATATTTTGGCTTTGGTAAAATAGTTTCCAGCCAGTGACAGAGTGCACAGGGGATCCAGGGCACAGGTGATCCAGAAACACAATTCCTGTGGCTTGCCACCGGCCACCTTTCCTAAGGAAAAGAGATTTCTTTTCTTCTTCCCCTTCCCATGAGTTGCTGCCCAGCTGTGCCTCAGCAGCCCTGGGAGCAGCTGGCTGGGGAGGGGAGGGCCTGGGAGCACCCAGCCCCCGGGGCTGAGGGAGCAGCAGTGAGAAATCTGCAGCACAGGAATTGACTGACTTGAGAAGAGCAGTGAAGGACACGTGAGGGTGGGAATGTGCACCCAGGAGAGGGATTTCAGGGAAGGGCTATGTTCCAGGGCACAGTGCAGGAAAACCCTGTTCCCCTGTGCATGAGCTGCACACAAGCATGGAATTCATGGGAGAGTCCCACTGACAGATCCTTAATGAGATTTCAGATAATGATCCGGGCTTTGTAGTTCATTATTAGCAAAAGCTTCCCACAGTGCCAGGCAACTGCAGTGCCTGGGAACAGGCAAACTGGACAGGCACTTTCCTGGTGGGAGAATGCAGTCTGCTCACTTGGGAGCAGGTATCTCTGTTTTTCCCACTGCTGGGCTGGATAATTTAAGGATTCAGGTGTGTTTTGTGCAGACTAACTCAGTAACAGCTCCTGGGAAATGCTTCTTTTCCCCTCCCCATCACAGAGAGCAAATTCCACCTGCTGTTTTTCCCAGGAGAGCTCTTCTCTCCCCATGCCATGGCTCTGCTCCCTGCCCTGGGTGGCCAGGCTGGGCACATTCTGTGCTCCTCAGGGCCAGGTTTAAATTGGATAAACCCTGTGGATATTCACAGCTCAGTCCTGCCTGTTGCCCTGGTGCTTCCAGAGACTCGGGGTTGAACTGCTTGCAACTGGGAATGTTCAAACCTCAGAAGAGAGTTGAAGGGAAAAAAAGCCATGTGAACAAACAAACCAGAGCAGTACAACGGTTTTCCAGAGGTTGAGATCTCAGCCCATTCCCCCAGGAACTGGGATGGAGAGCTCAGGGGGAGCAGCCACTGGACATCCCTGACAGTTCTGTCCCCTCCCTGCTGGGTGTGTCCCCTCCCTGTCAGGTGTGTCCCATCCCTGCTGGGTGTGTCCCATCTCTGCCGGGTGTGTCCCATCCCTGCTGGGTGTGTCCCATCCCTGCTGGGTGTGTCCCATCTCTGTCAGGTGTGTCCCATCCCTGCCGGGTCTGTCCCATCCCTGCTGGGTGTGTCCCCTCCCCGCCTGTTCTGTCCCATCTTTGCCAGGCGTGTCCCATCCCTGCCAGGCGTGTCCCATTCCTCCCAGGTCTGTCCCATCCCTGCCACGGGTGTCCCNAGGTCTGTCCCATCCCTGCCAGGTGTGTCCAATCCCTGCCGGGTGTGTCCCATCCCTGCCAGGCGTGTCCCATCTTTGCCAGGTGTGTCCCATCTTTGCCGGTTCTGTCCGCTCCCTGCTGGGTGAGTCCCATCCCTGCCAGGTGTGTCCCATCCCTGCCGGGTCTGTCCCCTCCCTGCCGGTTCTGTCCCGTCCCTGCTGGGTCTGTCCCATCCCTGCCGGGCGTGTCCCCCGCACGCAGCAGGGAGCAGGCTCCCACAGCTGTGACAGTGGCACTGTTGCCCACACCCCAGCGCACCCAGCGCGGGGCTCCCCGCTCTCCTGCAGCCCCCAGTGCTGATCTGTGAGCGCCCTTTCCCCGCAGCGCCCACGGCAGCCCTCCCTCAAGCTCTAGCCAGAGAAAACGGGTGTTGTGTTCCAGGGAAACACGTCCTCAGGGAATTAGCATCACACTCTGCCTCTCCCGATTGTGGCCTCATGCTCACCGAGCCGAGCTGGTTTGTGGCCATGGGCAATGCACTCTGGTATGTAAAATTATCAAGGAGGGAATAAATGGGAAAGCATGGGTTTTTTTCTTTGCAAGACATATTACTGTCAGCAGCAGCTCTATTCCATTTTCACATCAGGAGCAGGGAATCCATTATTAATCTTGCTGCTGGAATGATCCACATTTCTAGCCCTGTCTTTGTGTTCCTTATCTCGTTTTTCTCAGTTTCTCCTTCTCTCTCTTTCCTGTCCATCCCAAATGATCTCACACGCAGGCAGCACTCCATGTTTAGTCACACAAAGGGAAATGCTAAACAGCCTTCTTGTATTTATGCTCAGCTCTGCTCTCACATCTGTAACAATTTCACATCAGGGTGCCCACACTGCTCCTTACCCGAATGTTCCATGAGGGCACAGGTGTGGTGGCTGTCCCTGGATCCCTGGCAGTGCCCCAGGCCAGGGTGGGCACTGGGCTTGGAGCACTCTGGGACAGTGGGAGGTGTCCCTGCCATGGCAGGGGTGGACTGAAATGAGCTCTAAGGTCTCTCCCAGCCCAGGCCGTGGTGGCAGGGACACCCCGCTGCGACCCATGGCATCCCCCCAGAGTGGACAGAGGGGCCACGTGCCAGCCCATGCCCACGGCCGTGGCACAAGGCAGAGGCCTGGCCCGGCCAGCTGGGAGCTGGGGGATGGGGGTGAGCACCAAAACCCACCAGCCCTTCCAAACTGGGGCTCTTGGTTTGTAAGCACCAATTCTGCCTGAAGATTCAGGAGCTTTAGCGGGCCTGCAACAAGGGAACCAACCCAAATGCTCCTCTGGATCTGCATTTCTCCTCTGAACCTCACACTGCGAGAGAGTCCTTGGGGACTGACAGGCTGACTTGCACTGAAGCACCCCAGAATATTTCCCACAAACAGGAAAGCTTCAGTCTAAGGCAGGCATGCCATCAGGGAGGGCTCTGTGAGAGCCCTGCAAGAAGGGAAGAGATTTATTCAGCCTAAGAGCAAAATTAGAGGTTGTAACATTGAAAATAAAAAAAATTTAAAAAAAGAAAACAAGATGAAATGTGACACTGCTGTACTACGAGGTGTTGTCAGTGATTCCCAGAGGTTACACATTAGTACAACATCGTTTCTTTAAAGAAACAGCCACTGTGACAAACTCTCTTGCAGGTTGTGGAACGGGAAGGCAGAACTGTGCATCCCCATTATACTCACATTATGTAAATGTGTGAGGATAAAGGGCAGAGATTGTAAACCGGAGCAGTTATATGAGAATGGTGACCTTTGCTGTGCTGCTGCCATGTGCAGGAATGTTACAGAGCCGGGCAAGGAGCAGAGCAGCACTGAGTTACACACCCAAAATGAAATGCAAGAGCTGCTGCGCCAGGCTGCAGGATCTCCCCCATCCATCTTCCAGGTTAATGATTCATGAGAGACCCGGGAAGGTCAAGGACTCTCTCAAGGGTCTCCTCTCTGCTGGAATCCCGAAGGAAGCGGAGGGAGGGGTCATTTGGGTGGTTACATTTGTGGTGGGATAATCTGCTCTGTTGGGAATCCAGACGTGTCTGGGGCAGCAAACCTCCCTGTGCAGCTCAGAGCTGCTGAGGACAGCCCAGCCCAGAGCCCTGCTGAGCCCTGCAGTGGGACAGAGGCTGGAACGGGGAATGGGATGGGAGCTGCTCCTTGGTCCTGTGTCTGGGTGGTGCTCACGGACCTGCTCTGTGCTCAGCAGCATGGCAGGAGCCTACACTGCCAGGGACGGTGTAATGGTTTCATTTATTCATTTTTGTTTCTCACTTAGGGAATTAAGAATGCTATGGGTTTGGCATTAGCTAAGTGCCAGTGTACTTATGAGATTATATTTCTTTCAATTTTTGTTGTGAGATAGGATTAAAAAAGGAGCACAGCCAGTTCAAATTTAAGGTATAGAGGAGAACATTTTATTAACTAACTTTAAAAAGGAAGAAAATAATAAGAACTAGAATGAAAGAAGTTACTTCTTGCTCACTGAATGCCAATTAATGTCAAACCAGCAGAGTCACACGTCAGGAAAGTGCAGGGACGTTTCTTTGCCATCCCTTTTCTCAGTCAGAGAGTGAGAGCCTGCCCCAGAGTGAGAGCAGGGAGAATGCCAGGGAAAGCCCCTGAGGGTGACTCCCTGCTGGCAGAGGATTGTACCTGGCCACAGTCCTGTGCCCGAGCTCTGGGATGACCCTGCCGGAGCACGGAGGCTGGGCCAGCTGAGCCAGGGTGGTCCCTCCCCAGCTGGCCCGTTCTGGGGTTCTGTGGCTCTGGCAGGATGGCAGAGCCCCTGCAAGGTCCCAGGAGCACAGAGCAGCAACCTCTCCCCGTGAAATGGGGAGGGAGGGAGGGAGCACAGCCTGACCTGGGAGCACAGAGGAGATCCCGCTGGAGCAGGCAGCTCCAGGCCCCCTTTGCTGTGAGGGACGCCTGCCCTCCTCACCACAGTGTGAAAATAAAGGCTGCTCCTCAGGGTGAGGCTGAGAGAGCACATGAGATGCCTCCTGCAAAGAGGATGTGGGATCTGAGCAAAGCGAGCACACTGAGGAGTTTGAGGTGCTGCAGCTGCCGTGGTTTAAGGCTCTAGACAGAGATAATGCAACACCAAGGTCAAGGATTTTGGATTACCACTTGTGCAGCTCCCAGCTCAAACAATCTTTCGGCAAGGTGAAACTTTGGCTGACTTTATTACAGCAATTGTCCCCAAGTAAATCCTGTTTCCTGATCTTCTAAGCAGGCAGAAATAGAACTGGAAATAATTGTCAAGTAATCTTTTGCCCATGTGGTGATTTTCTCACCCTCCAGAGTCTGAAATTGGCTGCGAAAGAGACTTGGAATCTTTGAGGCCGCACCTGTGGGACTGGACTGTGTTTACCAGGTACTGAATAGGATAATTCCTAGGGGTATTGACAAAACAAGTCCTGCTCCAGGAACAAAGGAGGATTCTCCCCATGCAGAAAGATCCAAGCACTTATATTTAATAGCACAAATGGTCCAGAACTTGACCTTCTGGAAATTAGTACAGCGGGCACTTCCAGAACCTGCTTCAGCATTTTGTTCCTCACCTCCCCAAAAAGATGAATGATTGTAAGGGTTTTAGTACCCCAGGAAAACAAAGTAAATAAACAACAAAACAAGTAAACAAGCAAACAAACCAATATACAGTAGCAATTAAGCAAAGCAGAAATGAGGATTTACAGAAATCATTAATTTAGGCTCCAGCCTAACAATGATCACAAGCACAACTAATGACCCAAGAGCTGGAGAACTCTTCAAATAATGAGAGGACAAAAGTGAACACGATATTAAGCAAATACCTCATCATGGAAGAAGAGATGAGGCCTCTGAGCCTGGGTGAGGGATGTGATGCTCCACACAGGCCTGGTCAGGGACTCATAGGCAGGTGCGGGCTGCAGTGGCTGATTGCAGAATTTTTCTAGACCAAACATTCGTAAATCCTTGAGGCTCCAGGGATGGTGGCTTGGTACCCAAATGGCTCCTTACCTGGCTTTGCCCCGATGAGGAAATACAAGAGCATTAGGGGAACTGAGTCATTTGCTAGTTTGCAATCTCCAGCAGTAATGGTGACCTGAGAGGCTGAATGTCACATCATCAGCAGAGGTCTGTGTGGAGTTCCCATGCACAGAAGCCACTGCAGTCAGGGTCCCTGCCCTGGGGGCACTGCAGGGGCACAGTTCCTCCTCCCCAGAGACCCTGCAGGGTCCCTGCTCTGCCACTGGACTCTGCTGCCAGGGGGAGTGCTGGGGACACGGCTGATCTATTGTAAGGTCCTTGGAAACTGTTTGTGACACACAGGCACAAGAGTCCATTAAACACACAGAATAACCTTAAGTGGTGTGTTTACATAGGGAGGACATAAAAAAAAAGGAAAACAATGTAAAGACATTTGCTGAACACAGACCTCTGCCACTTATTTCACATCTGTTCAACCAACCTCGTCCTATTAGGAGCGATTAATGTTTAAGGGACATGGAAAATAAAATGGCCATAATAAACAGACTCTGCTAATAATTACCACTTAGTCCTGTGTTCTAGTCAATTAATAGCATGGCACAGTGATGAGTATCAGCTCTCAGTCACAGCTGTGGGTGCTGAGCAGGGGCCTCACCGCCCCTGGCACTGCACAACGTCTGCTGCAGCAGCTGAGTGGATGCACGAGTCAGGGACAGGGCACTCTCCAGGAAAGGAGCAGATTTAGTGCCTCATAAGGAAATATTTCTATTTTCCTAATCATTCTTTTACCAAGAGGGTTGACAGAAGCTGGCTCTGCCAGCACCAGGCAGCCTGAGGGGAGCTGGGCCAGCCCAGCTCCCTGAATGCAGGCAGGAGAGCCAGGGACATCCTCCCGGGGCCAGGGCTGCCTCAGGAACCATCCTCAGGGAATTATTGCACTGGCACCTTGCAGGCTCCTGTGCCAGGCAGGGGCACACCACTGCCTTCCTCCAACACACCCTGCCCTTCCTGGAACCCCTTCCTGCTCAGTCCCAGGTGAGGTGCACTGGAACTCACCCTGCTCTGTCCCATACAGTCCCAGGTGAGGTGCATTGGAACTCACCCTGCTCTGTCCCATACAGTCCCAGGTGAGGTGCACTGGAACTCACCCTGCCCTTCCTGCTCAGTCCCAGGTGAGGTGCATTGGAACTCACCCTACCCTTCCTGCTCAGTCCCAGGGGAGGTGCATTGGAACTCACCCTGCCCTTCACAGAGCGAGGGCAGCTCTTGGTGCTGGCTCCAGGCTCACAGACAGTTCTAAGCCTTTGGGACTCGCACCCACACAAAGCCCAGTTTGAAGATTAGTGTGCTTTCAAAGGTCCAGACTGGAGCCTGAGGGAGCAATGAGTTCCTGGCTAACGTGGAAGCCTGTGTTGGATGGAAAGGAAATTAAAGACAGGACAAATGAGTGCCAGGAAAAGCAGTGCAGAGGCCCCCTTCCCACTGCAGCAGGGCCACCATGGGCAGAGGAATGACCACTCCTGACCTCTGGGCATGGCAGAGGTGATACATTGGGAAAATGTCCAACAGAAATTTAAAAACCTTATGTTTGACCCTTCCACACCACCAAAAGAACAGCAGTGACCAAGTGTGACACATCCTGAGCCAGACAGCAGAAAGCTGCCCTTTGTACTTACCACAGATATCACAACATTTCTGCTGTATTTTTAACAGAAATTAAAGGTTAGCGAAGGAAATTCGTATGAAGCAAGCAGTGGCAAAATGGTTCCAAAATTCAAGGCGAGCTTGGATCATGGATCATCACAAAATACTTCCTGCCTTTATCACAGCTGTAAGAACTGCAGGAAGAATGCCTGGAATATAGATATGAAAGACCACAGCCACCTTGCCATAATTCCAATCGCATACCTGCGTTTACGTCACTGACTTAATGAAAAATAAATCATGATTCATTCGCTCTGGACAGCCTGGTGGAAAATGACAGGCAAATAACAAGATACTTATGTATTTATCACTATTTCTGAGAATTGTTAATAATGCTATTAATGGGGATGACATCTTTCCTCACTTCAGGATGTTACCAAGGGTCTCTTCAGGCCTGCCCTGGGTTTCCGTGAAAGCAGCTACAGTGCCCTGCAGCAACCTCAGNCTCCCTTCCTCCCTCCCTGTACCTGCAAGGTACAAAGCCTCCCCCAGAAGACACTCAGGGTCTTTGGTCATTTCATTTCCTCTGCTGTTTTGTTGTTCCCACTCTGGCTCTTGTGAAAAAATTCCCAGATTCTCCTTGAATGGTTTCCTCTGGAGCCAGGCTGGAGAGCTGGGAATGTTCCCCTGGAGAGGAGAAGGATCCAGGGAGAGCTCAGAGCGCCTGGCAGGGCCTGGAGGAGCTCCAGGAGAGCTGGAGAGGGACTGGGGACAAGGGACAGAGGGCAGGGATGGATGGGAGAGTGGGAATTCCTGGCTGGGCTGGAATTCCCAGAGCAGCTGTGGCTGCCCCTGGATCCCTGGCACTGTACAACTTTAGGGTCCCTCCCAACTCAAACTGTTCTGGGCCCCTCTGTCACCAAAGTGTGAACTGCAACCACCCAGAACACCCAGCGGCCTCCTGGTTCCTTCTCCCAATTCCCGGCTGCTGTGAGACCCAAGGGCCTCTTCCCAGAGCAGACAGGAGCTGGGGAGGGATGCTCAATGTCTCAGTGCCTCAGGTGAAGCCACGGGAGGGGACTGAGCTGCCCAGTGAGCCAGGAATGGTCACTGCCACATCATTCTGAGCTCTCCAAATCCATGAATGTTTGATAAATCAAATGTATTTTTTTCACACTCCTAAACACATGTTATCTCACTGTAATATGATTTCAGTCCCCCTAGAGAGACCTCTGCAGGAAGCTGGCATCTCGTGCTTAACACAAAAACCTCTATTCTCCACCAGAAAATTTACTTAAAATTTAAAATAATCAAGTAAGCAGCCTAAGAATGAAAAATATAAGGAGAAGTGAATGTTGAAGGTAAAAACTGTAAATAACATGTTTCAGCCCTGGGTTTTGGTTTTATTTTTGTTGTTGTTGTTGTTGTTGTTGTTGGAAAGATCTGAATGTAAAACTATAGCAGAGGAAATTTGTATATAAAATATAAAATACATAATATAAATCAAATCATATAAGTGAAAAGTGATGGTGTTGACCCTCAAAATGAGATTAAAACACTTCCAGACTGGCTGCATTCCAAGATAAAAAAGTAAAAGCAGAAACCCACAACTATTTATTGATGGCTGCACCTTTTAGTGCAGCTCAGCCCCTCCTGTGCAGTTTAGCAGAGCTGTGCACAACAACAGGCACCTACTGACCCTGACTGTCTCTAGAATCTAATTTGGGAAAAAAAACTGAAGAGGGATAGGCATTATAAAAATTAAGGGGAAACCATTGAAAAAGAAAAAAAAACCCTAAACAATGAACATAAACCCTCACAAGGATGGAAGAGCAGATTCCAGCAGTGATGAAAATTTGACACTATTCTGAACCATGGTGGTCCAGCACTGAGCAGGAATTCCCATCCCTCTGACAAAATTTGACATGAAAATGAAAGAGAAGATCAAAACAACAGCCCTCACTTCTGAAATGGCCCTTATCTCTTTGGTGTTTGCTAGCACTGCTCACTGGCAAAGCAAAAGGATGGAAACTAGAATTACACCGTTTACTGAGCACACTTCTTGAAGTTAGGAAGAAATATCACATCTAGCATAAACCTCTACAATTTGGAGACGAGCACTCAGATCACATCTGCAACCATGGCCAAGAGAGTCTGCATTTCAGTTGCTGTGATTTGCCTTTTAGTTTCCAAGGGAAAAAAATTCATTTTAAAGAAAGGGGAAAAAACTAATAATAAAAACTAATAATAAAAAAATATCAGGGGAAGCAACCTCCAAGTAGCATCTGGGCTCTGCTCCTTCCCCACACAAACCCATCCTAACATGAAGACCAGGAGGGCTGGCCCAGCCCTGCCTTGGATGAGTCCCCTTGATACTGTGTTTCCCATTTTCCTCCTTTCCTTCCATATTTCATCCCTTCAAAGGGCAGGAAGAAATTAAATCATCTCTTTAAACCTTCACAGTACCTTTACCCTTACTTCTTTCCCAATTCTCATGCAACATCTTGGCTTTCCACTCCTGACAGTGCTGTGTGAGAACCTCAGACCATCTGTGAAGGGAAGGACAATGGCTTTAGTGAATCCCTAACCAAAGCCAGCCCAAAAGTAGCCAAACAGGATCTCGAGCGAGATGGAGACGTCTCTGGTGAGAGGCACTTCACACAGGGTCCAATGCAAGTATTTTTCTTCTTTCTTTAAAGCGTTTCCAAGGGAGATGCTACAACTCTCACCTCACACTGAACCCAAGGAGGGAAACTGCGCTGCTGAGAAATAAACACAACAGTTAAATATGGTTCCTGTTCAGCCGAGGAAACATCCACCCGGACACTTAAAAGAAAAAGATGGAAGCTTTCCTGCATGAGGAAATCCTCCTCATTAAACGATCTGCAGAGAGCAGCTTCTTAAATAAAGCTGGGAACAATCAAAGCAGGATGAGCAATGGCAGCCGTCCCAGCGAGGGCTCACAGGAGCGGAACAAAGGCCCGCTGACCTGGAACACCACACAAAAGAAATGAAACTCATCTTTTCAAAGCCGTGTCCCCAGAAGCCACTTAAGAACAGTTGTTTCACAGCGTTTGGGTGGACTCCATGGAGCACTGGGAAGATCAGCACGTGCACTGTGCACTGCAGTGCATCATCGAGTAAATGCTGCCTTTCACCTGAGCCTCAGAGACTGGTGATGACACAGAGCCTGGTGATCCCTTTACAGCCTGGTGATCCCACAGAGCCTGGTGATCCCTCAGAGCCTGGTGATCCCTTTACAGCCTGGTGATCCCTTTACAGCCTGGTGATCCCTCAGAGCTGGGTGATCCCTCAGAGCTGGGTGATCCCTCAGAGCTGGGTGATCCCTTGGATCCTGGTGATCCCTTGGATCCTGGTGATCCCTCAGGCCTGGTGATCCCTCGGGCCTGGTGATCCCTCAGAGCAGGGTGATCCCTCGGGCCTGGTGATCCCTCAGAGCTGGGTGATCCCTTGGATCCTGGTGATCCCTCAGAGCAGGGTGATCCCTCAGGCCTGGTGATCCCTTGGATCCCGGTGACCCCTCGGGCCTGGCAGGGCCCTGCAGCACTGGGCACCATTGCACAGTGGGCACTGGCACACCCCGGGCACCACTGCAGTCACACTCTGGTCTCTGGTGGGATTTCAGCTCCACTCCTCTCACATGGCCACACAGGCCTTGCCTCTCCAAGACAAGAGAACAACCACTCACGGGAACAGCTGGGTGGGGACCTGCTCTGTCCCTTCATAACTCATGAAATCACTGAATTGTTCAGGTGGGAAAATCCCTCTGAGCCCATCAAGTCCAAGCCTTCCCCAGCACTGCCAAGCCCAGCATTAAACCATGGCCCCAAGTGACACATCTACTTTATAAATCCCCCCAGGGATGGGCACTCCACCACAGTCCTGGGCTGGATATCTCTTTCCAGGAAGGAATTGTTCCCAATATCCAGCCTGAACCTCCTCTGGTGCAATTCAAGGCTTGTTTCCTCCTGTTCTGTCGTGCCTTCACTGAGAGAAGAGCCCAAATCCCCATGCCTCCACCCTTCTGCCATGGAGCTGTAGAAAGCCAGAAGGGCCCCCCTGAGCCTCCTTTTCTCCAGGCTGAGCCCTTTTCCAGCTCCCCCAGCCTCTTCTGGGGCTCCAGACAATCCGAGCTCTGTTCCCTTCCCTGGGCATTCTCCAGCCCTCAGTATCTTTTCTGTCACTGGGCGCCCAGGATGGGCCCAGAGTCTGAGGTGCTGGCACCTCGGGGAGCCCAGGATGGCCCTCGCCACACTCTGCTGACCTCGCTGCTCTCTCACTCCTCTCTCACCCCCAGATCCCTGAATTTAAGGCAAGTGGTTTTGCTCTTCATTACAGACTTCAAAGCAAAGTTGGTCTGAGCAATGTCTGGAAAGTACTGATCAGCCAGAATATCCTTCTACACCTGAGGAGAAAACATAATGAAGCTGAAGATGATACTATACAGCTGGGATGGCCTCTAAAGAATGGGTCATTTATTCCATCTACAATGAACTTTAGGGAATATTTTGGGCTGTTCGACATTTCAGCTATGATTTTTTTCCTCTGAAAGAGAAAAAAAAGGGGAACAAGAAAAAGGCCTGCATTTCCTACCACTGTCATGTCTTTTAAATTCTGAGGGCAATCTGAGCGTGCTATTTCAGACACACTCAAATATACAGTAATCCCATCATTCATAGCAAGCAGTCCTTGCCTAAAACAGAAGGATATTAATCCTCGGTGGTGTATTTAAATTGCAGGCATTAGCGCAGGAGATGGCCCTCTGTGCAGGGAAGGAAAATGATCTGTCTCATTTCTGGGCAAGCACCTCCTGCGACAGTGGGCTCTCACCTCCACGCTGCTCAGATCACTCAGGGAACGTGGCAGGCTCAGCACTTCTGACATTGCAGCGGCTCCCGGCCCGAACCCTCCCAGCTCAGCAAAACTTGTAATGAGGGTCACTCCCCCCTGCACCCAGCACCGAGACAGGAGGGCAGCGGGGCTGAATTACTGCCCCAGGAGCCTGCTCAGGCCACGCTCAAAGAGACCAACCCGCCATTTGGAGCCCACATTTGGTCATGTTCATAAACTCCAGCCTTTACTTTCCTGACCTATCAATCCTTCATCTCTCTCAAGTGCTAAATTAATCTTATTTAGAAATGTCAATTAAAGCGGTCAATTTTTTGATGGTATTAGAAAGCACTTGATATCTTTGCTGCCCTTTAATTTTATGAAATGAGAGAGAATAATCCTGCAAAATAAAGCCCCTCCAACGATAAGCTTGGCTGTAAAATATTAATTTTTAATGACGTTACGTTGGAACAAAATATTTTTTTTTCTCTTTTTGTAAACAGATGGAAGATTATGTTTTCAGTACTTATGAAAGGAGGTATTAATGCAAAAATGAACCTACAGAGGCAAAGACAATATGAAGTGTCCTGTCCCCACTGTCCTGTCCCCACTGCCCTGTCCCCACTGCCCTCCTGACCCCCCAGCACTCACCCACACCCCAGGGCTTTTTCCAAGGCTCACCCACGGGATGCTCCTGAGCCTCCAAAGCCCCTGAGGGCCACAGTGGTATCAGGACAGCTGTGATGGCCCTGGGCCGGGCCGTGACAGGTGGGTAACGGTGGGGTACCCACTGAACACGCGCATAAAAACTGTCCCCACGTCTGCTCAGGACTGAGGCTGTCCTTCCACGTCTCCTTTGAAATCCTTCCCATCCCCTGGAGATGCTACAGCTCCAGGGGAACAGCAGGCACAATGTGGCAAGCTCCAGAAATGGAAAGGGAGAAGAGGGGAGTGGCAGATGTTACATCATCTCGTGTTCAGCCGGTCCAGAATCCCTCAAGCTTTGGCCATGGGACGTTGATGGAGTTGCCCGGCCCGTGGCTGATCTCAGCAACTCCTCTTTAAATAGTGCTTAATAAAAACTTGTTTGGAGAGCAGCGCGGTGCCCACCGGCCTCAAGCCTCTCTGCCTCCTCTCCAGACAATTTTTCAAGAGACTGAGTTTTTGTGCTAAAGAGGCCCATAGGTACCTCCATCCCTTTGCTGCAGTTATAGATCCACTGACAGCACCATCACAGCCATTTCTGGGTGCATTTCATGTGAAAATGGGTGAGACTGGCAGGAAAGGGCCTCTCTGCACCAGTGCCTGGGAGCACCACCACTCACAGTGCCTTTGGAATACACAGCTGAGGGGACCGTCCCCTCACGTGCCAGGGACTTGTACCCAGGTACCAAATCCTGCTGTGCCTTTCATGCTTTCTGTTTTCCTTCTGAAACGCTCCCACACTGAGTATCTGGAACAGACACTCATATGCAGTGATCTTTGTAAGAGATTTTTAAAAATACATCAGGCTTAACATCAATAGCAGAGACAGGGAGCCACATTAATAAATCCATGGGCACTAAAACAAGGATTATTTTTATCTGGCTGAGATACTGATTTTTATTATAAAATGCTCTTCAAGAGCAAAACCAAAGAATGATGTCACCACTAATCAGGAGTCTGACAAGAACAGAAAGCGGTAAAATCTGCAGATGGAATGTACGGGACCAAGTACAGTGACAGAACCCAGGAGAGATCATTCTGAAGAGCAGCAACTGAAGCTAAAATCTGGATTCTAGTCAGAGATTTTCAGGCAGCTGCCCTGATTTTTGCAAATGTTCATGTTCTGCAGATGCCAGGTCAGGAGCTCATCTCTCCATGAGCCTGGTTTTGCTGTGGCTCCAGCAGTGCCAGACTTGGGCCAAGCCAAGCAGCCTGGGGGGCAAAAGCTCAACCTTTGGCAGACTGGGGGGGCGAAAGCTCAGCGTTGGGCAGCCTGGGGGGCAAAAGCTCAGCCTTGGGCAGCCTGGGCTCCAGAACCAGCCTGGGCTGGAGTGGCTGAGCCAGAGATGCCCAAGGGGCTGCAGGAGGTGCCCAGCAGTGCACAGGGCACAGACACTGCCCTGGGGCTGCTGCCGCACCACGGCTGATGAGGATTTTCTTTGTTTCAAGACAGAAATATGCAGCAGTGGGGCTGTGCCAGCCCATGGCTGCCCGCTGCTGAGGGGACAGTGGCACAAAGCTGCTGAGCTGCATCAGGCTCTGTCTGCACCCGGGGCTCAGCACTTGCCTCAGCAGACTTCATTGTTGGGTTGGGGTTTGTTTCCTCTCTATTTTTTTAAGATCTTGTTGAATAATTAGCCAGACTTTGCAGTGTGAGAAGTACCACAGGACTGCTTCCAGCAGGGAAAATGGCCCCAGCACGATGCCCAGTGTGGCTGTGCCGAAAGCTGGGATGAAAGAAGAACTAAACTTTTCCAGCAGTAGCTTTGCCAAGTAGGAAGAAAATTGTGAAAAGAGCTTATGAGCCGAGAATACACCTGCATTCAACAGTGTCTCTTTTCAACACAAAATACCTTCCTGGCTCCAAGATCCCTTTTCTGATTAAAGTTTTTGAAACTGGCACACTCCTGTAATACATTTTGATGAAATCCCATTCTCCAGTGAAATTGTTATAGTGGATAACTTCCAGGCAACAGGAGCAGGAAGACTGTTAATCAGGATCAGGAGAATATAGAGTGCCTGCAAACCCAGCATTAAGCCACCTATGACAGGCAGTCCCCAAATTCATGGCTCACACAGAACAAACTTATTTTTGAGAGCAGAATTACAAAGATATAAAAACAGGAAAAAAAATCCTTGAAAGCCAGAACGTAAGTGATTACCTTCATATTGCTCCATTCTGCAGCTGACATCGGGGAGCCGAGGCTTTAACTCACCAAGCACAGACTGAAATCCATCCTGCCCGGGGCTAATAAAGGAGTGACCCAGCAATTTGTGACTGGCCATCAGCACGACAGGGCTGAAATGGTGAGAGACAAGCCGGGGATGAAGGAAGCATGCCTGCTCAAAGTCCTGCTTCTTGTGGGTAGAGGGAGAGTTCATCCACAGCGTGTCACCAGGCTGGGGCTCAAGTGGGCACCTGTCCCTCTCCATTAGAGCACTTTTGCCCAGGTCACTCATAAATTTAGATTGAGCTTTAAACTGGGGGCAGAATGCTCAGAATCCCACAGTGGAAAATGGGTTTGAAAGGCAGGAAGCGCTGGGTCGTGAGCCGTGGAGGCCTGCAGGGAGTTCAGGTGCTTTATTGGAATCCTAGAGAAAATATATTTGGGCTTAAATTAACTCCCTTCTACCTTTATTCCTCTGCTATTTTGAGTCCCTTCAAGCACAGGAACATGCATCGATGAGGCTCCTGAGGTGCTGCAAAAACATGAATTCAGAAAAACAGAGAATAGATGCAAATGGTTCAGGGAGAGATGACCAAACTTTCTGCTTATGTCCTCTGTAAATGATCATTAACTGGCTGATAAATGGATCCACGTGACTTCGACAGCACTGATGAAGGACTTATTGCAGAAAATGTGAAGAGTGATGCATTGTTCAGCCTTACACTAAACACATGATGCTAATTCACTTGTAGGACCTGAAACCTGGAGTCCATCAGCATCTATAATTAAACACGTTGCTTCATGAATTTTACAAATATGGCAAAAAGTTGCTAATGGAGCGTCTTAAATTGTGTTAGCATTCATTTAATCTCTTTAGTTTCTCTTTAAACACACATTTAAAATTCTAATCACTGCAAAAAGATTTTAATAAGACACAATGATAATGAAATATGTGAAGGAGCTATTGAAAGAAAGACTTGTTGGAAAAAAAATGCAAGAAAGAAAAAGGAAGAAGGTTAAGCTGAACTGGCATGGAAATCCAGCCAGGGAGCTATTTAAAGGCTAAGGAAAAGCACGGATGTGTCCTAGGATGGCAGGATTTTAAAAGGCTTTTTTGTGCTAAATACTCATTATTTGGATTAATTAGGGGATTACGCTTGAAACCATTCCAGCTCTATCATTTGTAGATTTACTCTCTACCTTGCCGGTCCACACTTCCGGAAATGGGAACATTTTGGGTGGGGATGACTCAGTGTGCTCTGCAGAAATGTGAGGAAAGCATTTCCACCTCACAGTACCTTCCTGCCATATTTGTGCCATGGACTTTTATTCATTTTTTATTACATTTTTAAGTAGTGTTGACCCTTTTCCAGGATGAAAATGCAAAAAAAGAAATCATAATACATGAATAAATTGCAGTGTAAAAATTCTTGATTTTCCACATTTTAATACCGCCATTTTGAATAAATACCAGCAGTTGCATTACAGGATCAATGGCAACAGCACAGTGACTGGAAGTGTCCAAGGCCAGGCTGGCCAGGCTTGGAGCCACCTGGTCCAAGGGAAGTTGTCCCTGCCCATGGCAGGGGGTGGAACAAGCTGAGCTTCAAGGTCTGTTCCAACCCAGCCCACTCCGTGATTCTGAGCTCCCACGGCTGGTTTGTGAACATCGCAGGGTGCTTCTCCCTGAGAGCTGCAGGCATTTGCTGGGTCCCACCACCTGTATTCAAACACACACGGATGGGCTGGAGTTCAGACAAATCCTTCAGGCTGTGCCACGGAGGAAACATTCCTTTCCTCACAAATAGGCAGTTTGAAATTCATTAGGTTGATCCTGGAATGCACTTTTTTGGGGCTCCTTTGCTAGGGAACATTTTTTGAGACTCTAACTGTAGCAAGCAAAAATTGTCCAGAACCATTCCCGAGCCAGAAATGGGCCATTTCATGCCCAATTTACAATATGCAGAAGTCAATACATATCATTAACGTGAGCCAAGCAGGGAAGAATCATCTGTGTTATTAAAGCTGACTGTGATTAGCTGGTGCAGCCATCAACCAAGTGTCACAGGAGACTGTGGAAGCTCTCCTTGTGCTCACACATCTAGACTTTCAAACGCCCTTTGCACACAGTTCCTTTACACTTTTGGTCTGGTACCTGCATGCCCAATACTGGAACAGCCAGACAGTCACAGACACCACTTTTTGCCGCTGTTTCAGTTCCTGTTTGAAGTTCTGTCATGCCCTGCCCTTGCTGTAACACACCCAGCTCTCCCTGAGAGCAGGACCACCGCTCCGTCACTGATTTAACAGATCAGAGCACTTTACATGTAAAGGCAGAGGTGTGCAAGCAGGTGTCCCCTGAGGAGAAACCTTCTTTTGGCTTGGGAAATGGAGAGCATTTGGTCTGGGCTCCACTGGAAATCCTGCCCAGTCAGGGTCACTGGTTTCACTGGCTCAGAACAGACAGAGAGCCACGCAGAACTGTGCCTGCTCTCCTGACAGCCCCTGCAGCACCCCCAGGGTCAGTCCCTGCCGAGCTAGAGAGAACAAATGCCTCCAGACCCCCAGATGGAAGGACCCCCCAGGCACCCCTGCTTGCCCAGCACCCAGGAGTGCTGCACCAACCCAGAGACACTCAGCGGGTGTGGGTGGAGAAGGCACTGCGGGTGTGGGTGTGCACGGAATAGGCACTGTGGGTGTGGGAGTGAGCACAGCCTGGGCCCAGCTCTCCCAGGGCAGGGACCAAGGGGCCAGCACCCCATCTGTTCCACCCTGTCTGTCCCACCCTGTCTGTCCCACCCCATCTGTCCCATCCCGTCTGTCCCATCCCGTCTGTCCCACCCTGTCTGTCCCACCCTGTCTGTCCCACCCTGTCTATCCCTCCTGCAGCCCAGCCGGGGGGCTGCGTGGATGGACAGCACCAAAGGAACTCTCACCCTCGTGCTTGTGATTGTGTGAATACAGGAGCGCATTTCGGTTAGAAAAGGCTGCTAAAACCTTCGAGTCCAACCTTGGGTGAAAGGGGTTTTGTCTGCTGTAAATTGTCCTTAGCTTTGGTCTGCCTCTACCATATCTGAGCCACTGAGCAGGCAATTTCTTTTAAAACAGTAATAACTTTGAATGACAGCCATCTTTGCCAAGGCAGCGAGCCTGTTCCCAGCTAAGCTGGGCGCTCTTTGCCTCCAAGGGAAGGCACCCTGTCCCCACACTGGTGATGCCACGGGGTGGAGGCTTGTGCCAAGCACTGACTGAAACCAAACTGGGCGATGCAATCACAAACACTGAACTCCTGAGAACAGTTTTCCTGCCTTCCTGCCTGGGCACACCATTTATTAGCAAATGCTGCTGCCATATTTCGCTGTATCTACCATTCCAATCAGCCATATGGGAGAAAATCTGTAAATTACATTACAGCAATTAATACACACTTACACAGTTTGTACAAAAGTGTTGAATGAATTATGCTACAGGAAGCAAACACACTAAAGCCAAACAATGGAGCTTTATGAATATTTAATTCTTGTAATTTATTTAAAGTAGCAAAACACAGCATACGCTCACCTTCGGAGCACCTGCTCACATGAAGCATTCTCTCTCTTAACCATCCTATGCCATTTCAGGAGACTCCATAGATTATCTGGGTGTAATTAATTTTTATCCAAATAAATGGGAGGAAAATAAGTCCAAACTCTTGACCACCTCTGCTTGCTCAGAAAGGAACCGTTTGCTTCCAGAGGGAGCCTCACACAATTTCACAAGGGATGGGGTGCCAGGACACAGGGAATGGATGGGATATTGGGAATTGGGAATTCCTGGCTGAGCTGGAATTCCCAGAGCAGCTGTGGCTGCCCTTGGATCCCTGGCAGTGCCCAGGCCAGGTTGGACACTGGGACTGAAGCACCCTGGGGCAGTGGGAGGTGTCCCTGCCCATCCAGGGGTGGCACTGGCTGGGATTTGGGGACCTTTCCCACCCAAATCCTTCTGGGATTCTGCAGTGTTGGAGCTGCTGTAAAACACAGTGCCAGGCAGCTGGTGACACCCAGAGCAAGGGACTGCCACCCTCGCAGGGTGACTCTGCAGAAGGGGCAGCTGGAGGAGAGCAGCCGCCTCCTGCTGTGACAGGGCTGTGCCAGGGGACAGGGGACAGGGGACAGGGGACAGGGGACAGGGGACAGGGTCAGCAGCGCTGCCTTAAACCAACCTGCTGGAAACAACCCCAGCGTTTGTTTGCAGTTATTTATTCCACCATTGCTGAAGTTGCTATAACAAATGAAAGCTGCTGTCTGTGGCAGTGCAGGGCCAGCTGCCCGGGCTCCATCCCCAGCCCAGGGCAGCAGCGCCAGGACAGCACTGAACCAGGAGCAGGAGCTGCCAGCCAAACCAGGAGGGGCACCCAGACAGGTGGGATCCAACCCTGCACAGGGAAAGAACTGTCAGGAAAACAACAGAAAAGTGATTGTTTGTTTTCCTCTGTACAGCACAACTAATGAACTGAATTCCTTATTTCAGTTGTAGTGGGACACGGAGAAGTGCTGAGGCATGCTTCAGGGTCTGGGACTGTTCCTTGTGGGGGTTTTTTGGTTACGTTTGCTGGGTTTTTACCTTGAACCAGCAACAGAATTGAATCGTGAACTGAACCAAAGGAATTCCAGACCTGCAATGCAAAGCATTTACAGTCACTTTTCAGGCCCAAAGCAGTGGATTCAGGGCTTTCACACTCATCACAAGCTGGGATAGCAGTTCCCACTCCAGAGCTGACCCAAGAAAGGCATCAGCTGTGGTAGCTGTGGCAGCCAGCACATCCTTTACTGCCCACAGGCTAAAGCCAGTTTGGTGTGCGAGTTCCAGAACACAGAACAACACATTTGCAGGAAACAAATAAACCCACACAATCCTGAGCAGCTGCTGGCCACTGATACGGACTGATAGATCTGATCACCTCAGTGTTATGTTTTGCATCTCACCTGAAAAAAAGCTGTTTGTTTTGTTTGGGTTTATTTTTAATGTTTAAACAGAATTCCTTTATAAGCACATCAAATGTATTTAATTGAATGATGATTTTTCTTTCCTCCAAGCTATTATCACACAATTCCTGAATAAACTCTCTAATTTCTGCTGTTCTGGGGCACAGTCTGTTCCAGCTTTGTGAGTGCTCTGTTTAGTACCTGTTGTTTAAGTGTGCTACTGAAATTGAGATTGTGAGGCTGGGATTGCTCACACCAGCAGCCGGAGTGCCCTTTGCAATCCTTTTTCCCTGGGTCTGTGTTATGCCTCTTCAACGCATAAAACAAACAAATAAAAAAGCCAAATAGATGACGAGCATTAGCTAGTGAGTTCAAAAATGAGAATGCTTTTAGTGTCTAAGAAACAGAGCTGTGATTAACTTAGGGAACAAGCCAGCAAAAAGACACAAACAAACAAACCTTTGTATTTTGACAAACAGGAAAAGTTCATCTTAACCGAAGTACTCCATTTGCTAATGCCAGCACATCTACTTCAACAGGACTACAGGAGTTTCTATCCAGGGAGAACACAGATCTATGTTATAAAAACCAGGAAATTATTTTAATTTACACCTCATATACATCCAGTGTTGGGATCCAAGAAGCAGGGAAATCACATGATATCAGACCTGTAAGTCAGAACCTAGAATCTAATACAGACTTTGATCTAAGGCCCTGGGAGAAGCTTAAGTACTAGAACTAAGAATGTAAATTTGTAGTCAAAATAGAGATGTTAAGCTACATAAAGAAAAGTTAGAGTTTAGAATTTAATATATAGAGAATATTAAAGTAACTATAGAAGTGACAAAGAGTCTGTAGAGCAGTTTTGTGTAATAGAATAAAATTAATCAGAGAAAGTCACATTGCTAGATGAAATTTCTCATTATTAGTTTATTAATATCCTAACATTTATTAATATAAACATCCTAAGTGATACTATTCTACTGATTAATAAATCCTTCAAAAAAATACAAACTAAAGTCTCATAACTTCTTATCATACTTCCAACATATATAAAAACCTCACACAGCCGAGAATTCCCTCCCAATATCCCCCCTACCCTGCCCTGTCTGTGTGAAGTCATTCCCCTTTGTCCACCCATCAAACCCACATCTCTCCATTTCAGAGGAAGGGTATGGGGCGGGACAGGGCCGGATGCTTTGCACGGGCCCAGATGTGCTTGTGCAAAACAGCAGAGGCCAGTATTTATCAAAGAGGGCTCTGTGAGGAGCCCTTCAGCACTGACTCTGTGCTGTACCAAAATCTGTCTTCTGCCAGAGGCTCCACGTGCTGCACTTCCAGCTCCCCCAGCGCCTTTTAGAACCAGCCTTTAAAAATGAGGCTCTGGGAAAATGGGGCACTCTGAAGAATGCACCATTAAATTATCAATATTAAAGCACATTTCTGGGCAAACTAGGCACCAGAGCCCTTGCTTTTCCAGGACATAGATTGAGTTTTCATGGCCACAATATTTCTGTGTGTGTTTAGAGGGGAAAACAAACAAAATATATTTGTATGTGCCTTGCTGATACGAATGAATGAGCAGTTGTAACCAAACAGGCTGGTGAGCTCATGCTCCCCACAGTCCAAAAGACAAGGCAGGCTCATAAGTACGTTTTCATATTTCCATGTGTCGTGGAGCACATCAACAGCTCTTCAGTGTTATGGTGCAGAGCAGAGCGTTCCTGGTATGTGGGGCAGGACCTGGGCTCCCACGGGGTTTGGATGTTGTGCAGGAACGTGCTGGGTGAGGACTCTGCCTGTGAGCTGATCAGTCGATAAATGCTGGAATCAATAAATAAATCAGAGTTCTGTTTGCTAGGGGAAGGTGGGCCCTGCACATCAGTGCAAACACAGGCTGACATCATCCACATTGCTCTTTGCTGACTTCCTCTCCACACGGAAATTCAAGTCATCAAAATGTGATACTTTGTGGTGCTTCTGGGGCCTGGGGAACGGAGGCAGCCAGTGTCATCTGCAGGAGAGGGCTCCCAGAGCCTGTCTAATCCATCCCCAGAGCGGTGTCTGTGCTAAATGCTCTCTGGTAATGACATTGTACTTAGCTGGATGCACTGATATGTGAAAAAGAAGAGATTCAGGGAAAAAAGAAGAGTGTGGAATACCAATGCTGTACTTCAAAATCATAACTGGGTTACATACTGTAAATCTCTCTCAGTCTGTATTCTTAACAAAAAAAGAAAATTTCTCTTTCAAGCAATAATTCAGCCTTGTTAGCCTTAAGTTTCATAAAGTTTCCAGTAATGAGATTTCCAAATGTTAAACCTGTTATTTTATTCATTGTGATTGAAACTAAAATTGCTTTTCAGACACAAAGCTGTCAGCATAAGATCACGACTGACAAAGTGACTTCTAGCTAACAAACGTTCCTGTCTCTGTGTCCCAAGGAACCTTCCTTGCTCAGGAAAGGGTGGAGGGGTGAGGGCTGATGGCAGCTGTGCAGGAGTCCCTCACACGACGAGGGGCTGAGGCTGGGGCTGGGGCAGGGGCAAGCCCAGCTGAGGTTGTGGCTCTCGATAATGCTCTTAACAATATCT
The DNA here is from genome assembly GCA_013400315.1 of Bombycilla garrulus. Taxonomy (NCBI): domain Eukaryota; kingdom Metazoa; phylum Chordata; class Aves; order Passeriformes; family Bombycillidae; genus Bombycilla; species Bombycilla garrulus. The sequence goes on along the minus strand of VXBU01009879.1, from coordinate 153,867 downwards.
TTAGATATTTGAAAATACCGCAGGGACTTTGGTTGTGACTAAAGCCTTTTGACATGTCAGTTATAAACCCAGAGGGCCCATAGAGAGATTTTGACACTTGCATGTAAGGAGAAACACCTGAGGAGGAACTTGAGCTGTCCACAGGAGCCCAGCAGTGCTGTGCCCCACGAGCTCCCCGTGAGCTCCCCAGAGCTGGGAGCACAGAGCTCAGGGCTCTGCAGGAACCAGGCTCTGCAGCACATGGGTTAAAGGCAAGCTCAGAGCCCCTCAGAGTCATGGGGCAAAGGCAGAACATGTAAAGCTGTCAGAAGAATGAGAAAGAAAGGAGAAACTGAGATGGGGTTGTGGAAGAAATGGGTGTGCAGTTGTCTGTACAAATAGCTGAAGAACTCATCAAGCAAGCTGAGCAGGGAAAGAACCGGAGGCGAAATTTCGAAGTTTACCAAAACTCACTGAACCCTGTAGGGGCTGCAGGCTTTGGAGAAGTGTTCCTTGCACCCCTGGTGATGGGGAACTGCAGCAAGGAGCTGCAGCCGTGGGTGCTGCTGGGGTGTGACAGGGCAGGACAGATCAGGGTGGGGCAGGGCAGGGCAGGGCAGGGGGGGCCCAGGTCCCTCCCACAGGAGATGCCAGTCCTGGGACAGGGGCTGTGTGCAGCGTGGCACTGCCCTGTCCCTCGCAACCAGGAATGCAGCTGCCCCAGGGTGTTGGGGCATGGTCCTGGCAGAGGCGGCTGCTGAGGGCAGGTCTCCGATGGGTGTGTTCAGGGGGGGATCCCTCTCGTCTCCAGTGCAGCCGGAATTGCTCTTTCCACCACCACAGCCAGATTCCTCCCAGCCAGGTGGGAAAAGGGCTGGACAGGGGTGTTTTTGCTGACCCACCCTTCCCTGTCTCAGCCTCTGCCTCTGTGCTGGCACAAGCTCTGGGTTGGCATGTTGGATTTTCCTCATGGCTTCTCAGGACTCTCCAAATATCAGGTTGTTAGAGCCAGCAATAGGTCAGGGAACATTGGGAACAGTTCTAGGACTAACACACAAGCCAGTTTTTTCTTACATCATTGCTGCTGTGAAACTACATCTGTCCAAGTCACTGATGACAGAAGGAATGTGTTTTTTCTCACACCCATGATTGCATCTGCTCTGCGCATCCTCGAAACAGCACAAATGAGGACACACTGCTGCTTTTTCTACTTCATTTGTTGGGGTAGATCTGTGTGCCTATTGCAGGAACAGGTTCTTGTGGAATACTGAATAATTCCTCTTTATGCCTGCAAACCTCTCTAGGACATAGATGTTTTTCAGTGACATCTGTTGATTACTGTGACCTGTGCTTCCCCAAAGCAGTGACAAGCCCTGTCCTGCCACCTGTCCCTTTTGCCCCCTTGCTGCTGTGTCACCAGGTCTGGGCTTCCTCGCCTGGGCAGCTCACCTCTGTCTGGTCGGGTTTCTGGATTCCAGGCCGTTCAGGATCAGCCACCACTGAGTTGTACAGGTTCGAGCTGCAAGTGTGCAGAGCTGTACTGAAGGTAGATCAGCTGATTAGGACTGCGCAGTCCTCGGTGAAGCCTAACCAGACAAAGCAAGATGCAAAGGCTATCAAGACAACCAGATCCTGGCTCCTTTTTTTCTAGGTTCGCCTAACAAGAGCTCTGCAGGAAGGCAAAGAGTCACGACTCGGTGGTGATGAGGGCCAGCAGCAGCACAGAAAGGGTCAGGGGTTTCTTTGGAACTCCTGAGACAAGTCAAAAATGTTGTTTGCCTCAGATTTTCCCTTCCCTGGCAGAGCTGCTCCAGTGCTGTAACCTTCCAGGCATCTTTTCCTGTGACCAAATGTCAGCCTTTACTGGAGCCAGGACCAATCCCTGTGGATGGAAAGCCAAAGAGAACACAGAATCAGCCATGGGACAGGCTGTGGTGTGTGCCACACTGAGCAGTCCCTTCAGCTCCCCAGACCTGTTCACTGTAACTGGCACTTTGAGGCTGATGTCCTTTTGAATGCCCTGAGTACAAACTCAATATTTACCAACAGCTATGTAAAAAATTGTAACTTTTTAATGCCCTGTAAACTGTGGGACTCTTTGCCATAGATAACCATGCCTTGGTGTTGCTGTAACCTTGTTTTTTTCTGCATAGAGCAGGCTCTAGAGTGCATCGAGCTGAAGTGTAAAATATTACAAGAGAAAGGGTAAAAACCCACCTGTTTGTGTGATTCACAAGCCCTGGTATTGATCACTGGGTGCATTTGGCAGCTGGGGTGATGATGGAGTGAGGAATTCTCAGAGCTCTTGGCTGCTCCAGCACAGCACTGGCTTCCACTAATGTTTTATTTCTCCAAGGAGGTGTCAGAGGTGTGTAATTCATAAAAGCTCTAATTTATTGCTGAACTCCAGGGAAATTTTGCCAGGGACTTAAGAGAACATGGGAAGAAACTCAAAACCTGTGAAAAAACTAGGATGAGTAACAACTTCCTGCAAACTAATAGCTTTGGGGGGTGTGTGTATGCTTGTGCTGCTAACGTCAGAAAAGATAAACCAAACATTTTCCTCTAATTCTTCAGGATGTATCCACTCCACTGCGCTCCTGAAACATCCATCCTTGTTTTCCTCATGTGCTGCCTGCAGATTGCTGATCCCCTTGGTTACCAGGCTGTGCTGGCATCCCCAGGCCACTGTGAGGAACATTTCTGTGTCTGTGCTGGGTAACCGGGCCCTGCCCCTCAGGACAACCTGCTCAGTGCCTCTCTGTGGTTCACAGCCCTGCAGGCCGCCTGAGCTCTGAAATTCCTGTAAATATGCCAGTGAGAAACTGCACAAGGCAGCAGAAGTGTTGTTGACTATCTCCAGAATCCGAGAGCCCACGCTGCACAGCCTCTCCTGGAGAGCAGCAAACACACCCCTCAGAGGGTGCACCCAAACCTGGGCTGCACGTGAGCTGCAGGTCAAGGTTTCCTTCAAGGACCAGGACACCAAGTTTCTGCTGGAGCTCTGGGGAAGATTCCCAGCTCTCCCTGAGCTGAGGAGGATCATCATCTCCTGCTGCTGGAGCTGCATCTGAGGATTGCTGCTGGCCTAGTGCAGGAAAGGGTTTGCTGATGAGAAAGGCATTTGTCAGACCAGCCTGGTGTCATTCCTCGGGAAACTCCTCGTGGGAAGTGTCCCTGGGGGTGTCAGTGGAGCCTAACCCCGTGCTGCTCTGGGTCAGAACTGCTCCAGTGTAAGCAGCCCAGGAACCAGCCAGGACACAGCGTGGGCAGAGCACAGGGCTCCTCCTGCTGCCGTGGGCGTGCAAAGGTTACACATCCCCAGGCTAAACTGCACTTAGAAAGCAGCTCTCAGAGAAAATCTGCTGGCTCTGGAGGTGTCAGGCCCAAACACCTTGTGATGAATTTCTCCACATATAAAGTTTCCTTTGCATCTGTCCTCATCTCATCTGCTCTCTGCCTTGGGAAGTTCACCCCTGCTCCCTGCTTTGGCTCCAGGTCAGTAAAGGAGCTGATTCCCAGGTGCACCCACCTTTCTTCAGGACAGACAGGTGGGTTTGTTCCCACCTTAGAAGGAGCCTCAGCCCCCAGCGCTCAGCAGCAAAACCTTGCAACTCTCATTTCTCCTCCAGGGCATCCTCTGGGTGCTGTGGGTACTCAGGGCCTGTCTTGCAGGTGAATTATTAAAAAAGTCTGAGTCAATCATCAATGCTCAGGTGTACCGAAGCAACCCCTTCTTCTTATTAAATAGTGCACTGCTTTCCCAAAAGAGCACAAAACGTAATATTGGAGAAGAGAGCTGATGAAAGAAAGGGACCACAGCGAATACTGGCTGAGCTTTAATAATCTGAGTTCCCTGCCAGGGAAAACCTCTGGCTGCTGGGGAGCCCGGGCCATGTGTCCACATGGTGGGGGTCTTTGGCCAGCACAGCTGAATCCTGACTGGTCCTGAGGCAGGAAGCCTCAGTGTCTGCAGGGAGAAGGGGTCAGCCCATCCCTGGAATTCCCTGGGCAGGCAGCTCCCAGCAAATTGGGAATGGTGAGTGTGCTCCTTTGGACATGTGTGTGGGTACCAGGCGTGTGTCCTCACTGGGAGATCAATTTGTTTCTTAAAGATATTTATCCTGCGGTGCCACTGATGTTGCCTTTCATTCTTTTTCCAGGATTTTCATGGGCAGGGATACATGAATTTCCTTTGAACCTAAGGGATCAGGGCAAGCCCAAATCCTGCCCGCATCCCATGGGGGAGGACCCAGTTTTTAGTAGGTGCAGGAGAAGTGTAGAACGGCCCAGAGAGATTCAGGATGTGTGAACGCAGCGGCAGCTCGGATGGCAGGTGTGACTGTGGGAGCAGCGGGTCTGGGAGCTGTAGGTAAGCGATGTTTCTGGGAGTTTTGGAGGATGACACAGCACCACATCCATGAGATATGCAGAGACACTAAGTTGTCTAGACACAGCCTCTGGAGATGTGTCAGCACTAAAGGAACAAAAAAGCAGTTTTAAAAATGCCTAGAAAAGGCTTTCCATCAGACTGTTTGGCTTTCTAAAAGCACTCCGGAGTGCTCCTCGCTGAAGGAAGTGAGGATTGCTTCAGGACTGAAAGCTGCAGCATCGAGCCTGGCCCAAGAGCTCAGAATGAAGTCCAGGCTTCCAATGCACTGATGGTTCAGGATACCTGATCCTTCTGGGGAAACAGAGACAAGAGAGGGGATGGATTTTAATAGATTTGAGCTGAAAGAGGGTAGATTGAAATTGGCTGCTGGGAAGAAATTCTTCCCTGTCAGGGCAATGGGGCCCTGGCACAGGTGCTCAGAGCAGCTATGGCTGCCCCAGGATCCCAAGGCCAGACTGGACACTGGGGCTGGGAGCAGCCTGAGATGGTGGGAGGTGCAGCAAAGGGGTTGAGGGGCATGGCTGGAGCACAGTGCAGAGGGGAAGAGCTCCATGAGAGGCTCTGGCTCACTGCCTTCCCAACAGGGGTTTTGGCAGGGCAAGAAACCCCAGTTTGTTAAAGCTGCTTTCCCGGGGATTGGCCAGGTCCCACTTCCCTCCAGAGCTGCTGGAGGCAGCAGAGGCTGCCATGTCCCTCATCCCCTGTCCTGCAGCACAGGGACGCTGTGCTCGAGCAGCTGCACTGCAGAGCAGGAAGGTGGCTGAAGGCTTTCACAGTGCCAGCTCTCCAGCACAAGAAGCTCTGAGGCATTTCTGTAGGGCTGCCACGAGCCAGCCAGGACGTGCAGAGAAGTGTCCCTGCACTGCAGAGGGAGGGCTCCATCCTCCTGCCCTGTGCTCCTCACAGCCCCCCAGAAAAGCTTGGGGCACCTCTCCATCTCCCTGTGCTCCTCACAGCCCCCCAGCAAACCTGGGGGAACGTCCCAATCTCCCCACCCAAGTTCAGTACCCGAGTTCTCTCCCCATGCTGCCCTGTGCTCCCGAAATGCCAAGTCACAAAACTAAAACAGGCTGAAAATAAAGGCTTGCTTCATCCACAAGACCTAGAGAACTACAGACCTTTGGTTCTGATCTGGCACATGGAAAAATACATTTTCTTTTCTCTGAGGAGCAATAAATTTAATTTCAGAATGCTCTAAGCGAGTCCACATCAGAGGCTGCCCTGCCTGTCTGCCAGCAGACGGGCAGCGTCGCACGGTTATGAAGCCACGGAACTGTAGGACTCGAGTGTGCCACAAGGGTAATGTTCTTTCATATCCACAACAGAAGCTGTTAGCTTGATTGTTAATCTGTAAAGTGTTTTTTTTCCCTAGGAGGAAACAGGCAAATTACAGAGTCAGTCATCAGGAGATGTTCCCATGGATCTGGTCGTACATATGTGAGGAAATGTACAGCAGCAGCTGGGAGCAGCAGGAACTGGCTGGCCAGGAAAATCAAACCTGTGAGCACTGGCCTGAGGTGGGCTATTATTTGCACACGTGGAAAGGTCAGGTTAGGCCCCAGGAGATGATGGTTCACAGGAGGTCAGGCAGGAACAGGTCCCTTTAATAACCCCTGGCTGCTGCTCCTACCTTCTCTGAGCCCATGTGAAAACAAGAACAGTGGGGAGTGAGAAGGACCTGGAGTTACCCTTCCTCTGCTTGTCTGGCAGCCAGAAACCCAAAGGAGACTTTTCCCTCTGCTCACAGACCTGCACCGAGCTGAGCGCACACCCCAGCTCTTCTGCTGAGGACACTTGGTTTGCTCAGCTGGAACAGAGGAGTCTGAGGGCAGAGCTCACCGGGGGCTGCAGCTCCTCCGAGGGCAGCTCTGATCTCTGCTCCCTGGGACAGCACCGGGGAAGGGCTGGAGCTGGGCCAGGGGGGTTTAGGATGGATTTCAGTGAAAGGTTCTTCCCCCAGAGGATGCTGGCACTGCCCAAGCTCCCCAGGGAATGGGCACGGCCCCGAGGCTGCCAGAGCTCCAGGGGGGTTTGAACACCAGGGATGCCAGGGCGGGATTGCTGGGGGCTCTGCAGGGACAGGGGTTGGATCCATGATCCCTGTGGGTCCCTCAGCTCAGGAGCGTCTGTGACTCTTTGATCTCTTTGATTCTAAGATTTCAGGTTTTGCCTGAGTGGAGTTTCACATCGGTGCACTCAAGTCTAACACAGACTGTTTCCTCAGTTCACACAAGAACTCCTGTCATTACTAATTACAGCTCTGCAGTGATCTCAGGGTTGCTGTGCTCCTGCAGGAGCTGTCACCAGCACCCTCACAGCGTGCTCTGAGCTCCGTCCCTGGCCCAGCCGTGGGTGTGGGGGCGTTCTGGGATGGCTGAGCCCTGCTGGGCTCCGAGCACACACCCAGGAGTGCAAGCCCCTCTCTGCAGAGCAGCCTGGCCACCAACCACTCCCTGGTGCTTTATCAGGCTGTAAACATTGACCAAGCAGGAAATACTGTGTGGGGATAATTGGGGTCTAGCTCTGAAAGGTTTTGGAAAGCACTGGTGTTCACCATTCCATTGCAGCCCCGGATAGCTCTGGCACCCAAGCGTGAGGTGCTGCTCTGTTCCTGCTCTGTCCCTGCCCTGGTATTTGCACCTTCTGGGGTATTTTAACTTCTTTCTTTTCCTTTAGAAAGGAAATGTGATACCTGACCTATTTTCTTCAATCATGATTTTCCCCCGGTAGATCCAGCAGAGCAGCGATGGCTCTGCCAGCCTCTGGAGCTGGCTGTGTGAGGAGGTTGCTCTCTGTGCCAGCTGGGTGTGCCCTTCTCCTCTCCCACTGCAGGAAATACCTTCAGGTCTGCAGCTGTTCCCCAGTACCTGTTTTGCCATATGGTTCCTGCCCCTCTAACCGGGCTCCGTGATTTTGCATTTAGATTTCAGGTAAAATCCTCTTCTGTGTGAGCATTTACAAAATTTGCTATGAAAGCAGTCCCAAGTCCAACACAGGGCAGTGAAGTGCTGACTAGGGACAGCCAGTAAGGCTAGTAATGAAAATATAGTGCCCAGATGAAAATGCAGCATGACAAGTTGAATATTTGGAAGGGCCCTGTTTCCTTCTCTTGTGCCAAAATTTCTCAAGGTTTTGGCTGGTGATGTGATGCTATCAGAAAAAATCTAAAATCATAGAATCATATAATCACAGACTGGTTTGGGTTGAAAAAGACCTTTAAAACTATCTCATTCCAACCCACTGCCATGGCTAGGGACAGCTTCTACTAGACCAGATTGCTCAGAGACAGAGAAAAAACAGTTTTGTTTTTTTTTCAGTTTAGTTATTTTTTTTTAAGAGCTCCTTTTTATAAATGTGAGACAATTGATTCCTTGTTTATTGCTGTGCTGTCATACACGTGTCCGTAGGTGTTCATTTGGAGATTTAGCACTTTATCATCAGTGAGAACACTTCTCTGCAAGTGTGTTGCTATGATGAGCTAATTAAGTATTCATTGTAATAACACTGATATTAACAAACTTATTTTGTATTCATTTTCACGTGCACGTTCCATATTTCCAAATGAGTGCTATCAGTGCTATTTTCATTGATCGCTGCAATCAAAAGTATAAAAATAAAAGCTCAGTAGGAGTGTGCAGAGGCCTGAGCTTCCACAGCGACTGCTCACCCCAGAGGGGCTTTGTGCCCTGGCTTTGCACTCCCTGGGGGTCCCACACGGCCGCGGACATCAGCTCCAGAGCACTTTGGGGCTCTGTTGTAAACACAGGATAATTTGGGGCAAATATTTACAGGAAAAGGCCTCTGCTCTAACCTGGGGAGAGGGTCTTGGATGGAGAACTATCACAGAAGGGCTGGTGTGCTGGAGCCAGGGCTGTGGGGCCGTAGGGCTGTGCTTTGATGGTCTCTGAGGGCAGAGCCCTCCAGGCACAGCTCAGCACTGTCACCCCCACCTCTGTGCCCCCGGGTGCGGGTCCCCATGCCACGGCAGCGAGGCTTCTGTCCCAGAGACAGCGCGGGCCCCTGGCCAGGGCTGAGGGACAGGGCCTGGCTCCTGCTGGATCTGGGTGTGTCCGTGCCAAACCGCTGCCTTGTCTGGGGCAGGACAGGATGGAAATGCTGCACAGTGCAGGCCAGAGCCTCCTCACGCTGCCCGCAGGCAGGGGGTCCATAGGGAAGGCAGGAGGGAGAGCAAGAGAGGCCAAAAGTGTGGCTAAAAGCTGCTGGCAGAAGTAGCAGGATTCATAATGGGAAGGGAGGGCACAGCTGGAGGCAGGGAGCCGGAGGCTTTCAGCAGACAGCAGGCACTGCAGATCAGTGACTCTGTGTGTGTTTGTGTGCGCCCTGCTCGGGAGCAGCAGCAGGAGAGGAGCTGGGACAGCTGGATCTGCGGCTGTTCCGTTGCTCTGTGCAGTCACTGAGCTGTGCTTACCACGCTCTCTGGTTTCACAGGTCTGTGAGGAGATAACCTGCAGGCAGAGCTCTGCATGTCCAGCCAGCCGGAGGCTGGGGAAGATGAGTCAGCCAGCTGGCAGGTGATGGCACTTGGTTTTGGGGTGTTCTCACAGATTCTGCTTCCTCCGGGTTGAAGAGGAGGCAGGATGCTCCTGGGGAAGGGAGGGCAGAGAGGGACTCGTCGATGCCAGCCCTGTCACTGCATGAGCTGGGAGAGCCTCCGCCCAGGAGCAAATTCCCCCAGCAATGGCTTTGTGTGTTCTGTGCTGCTCTCAGGGGTTTGCTCCCAGTGCTGCCCCTGCTCTGCAGCCCCGGGGGCAGACACGTGGGTCTGTGATTCTGTAACACACCTGGAATGGCACCAGAGAGCAGCAGGTGCATCCGAGGGCCTCTGACCCAATGGTGGAGAAGGAATGGGGAAAGAGAGAAAAAACAGGTAGAGAAGGAAAAAGATTAAGTAGAAGAGAGAAGAAAAAAACTAAACTAAGTGTGTAATTTGGGGAAAACACAAGCTGGCCTTTTGTCCTCTGTCTGGGGTTGATTCAGATCCAGGGAAAGCAGCAGGTGGGTGCCTCAGGTTCTGCCACAAAAACAAACCTTCTAACAGACTTCAAAATTCTGCCATAAAACAAGGGATCTGTATGAATATTATATTTTCTAAACTGTTCTCATTGGACCTCTTATTTTTATTTCAATCTCTCTTTATTGGAAATATTGTTACTGTGCAATGCAGACTTTGGCAGGGTGGATATTGCCTGGGAAGCTGCCTCCCCTTTCTCTCTGCACTCTGCAAATGGCTCCTGTCCCCGGGCTGGCTTTATCCTGGAAAATCCTTGGGCAGACCTGTGAGCCTCAGAAATAGTTTCTCTGCTAAATAGGGATAAGAAAAGAAGATAATATAAAAATAATATACTGATTGATAATGACTTCTGATCAAGCAGATGAAGATTTTTCATCCCAAAATAAGATGTGATGTTAAATCTCATAATGGTTTAGAGGGTGAGGAGTCGCTCGCACTGAGGAATGTGCACCAGTGCAATGGGGTGTTTGTTCACACAACCTTTAGACACAGCACAACCCAGTGCTGTGTCAGTGGCTGGGATTTACCTCCGAGGGAGTTCTGATGGAAATAATAACACAACCATAACAACCCAATAACAAAATGGGGCTCACAGAGGGAAGAACTTCCCCAGCACTGTGGTTCCTTTTTCTGGAAATGGTGAAATGCTCACATCAAGGAAAAATCAACTTTTAAGTCTGGTGTGATTGGCAGTAGCAGTGAATACATTCAAAATATTGCTTGCTATTAAAATACTGATTGATAATATTTAAATGTTGATGTATAAAATACTTCACCAATTATATTTAAACATTATTAGTTATCATTAACAAGTGTCCTGGACTACCACAGCCACAATAAAATTATGGCAAGGATTTGGAAAGATAATCTCTGGATGCTGTGATTCCAGGATGACGGACATGAGGTGGTTAATAGGGAAGATCGTGTGTTCTGGCATGCCCAGCCCCACACACAGTGATGATAATGGTGACAGCAGTGACCCTCGGTAACCTGCACTCGCTGGGCACCCATGGGAGCAGCAGCTGTGGGGCTGTGCTGTGTGTGGGGCACAGCCCGGGCCAGGGACACAGCCCAGGGCCCCCGAGGGGGCGAGCCCAGCCCCTGCCACACCCAGCAAGGAGGAACTCATCCTCTTCCCAGGTTCCTTCCTGAAAATGCCTGCCCCAAACAGCTTGGACCTGTGCCGGGGAGGGTCAGGCTGGATTTCAGGGAAAGGTTCTTCCCCCAAAGGGTGCTGGGCACTGAACAGGCTCCACAGGGAATGGGCACGGCCCCGAGGCTGCCAGAGCTCCAGGGGTGTTTGGATACCAGGGATGCCAGGCTGGGATTGTTGGGGGTCTGTGCAGGGACAGGAGCTGGGACGATCCCTGTGGGCCCTTCCCAGCTCAGGATATTCAGTGGTTTTATGTCAACCCTGCAGACCCCTGAGCTGCTGTGAGGAAAGCTCATCTCTTTTCCTCCCATTTTTTCCAGGAGTGTTTTGAACTCTGTCTCCAGCAGGTCTTGTTGGGATGTACCAGTTCAAGAGGAGAGCTTGGTGTACCATTGCCTGTGAGAGCAGCAGGAACAGCGTCCCCGGAGAGAGCACCATCCCGAGAGAGCACCAGGAACAGCGTCCATGGGCAGCACCAGGAGCACCATTCCCTGTGAGAGCACCACGAGCACCACCCCAGTGCTCCAGGACGCAGCCAGCGCCAGTGAAGCGCTGTAGATCCGACTGCCGAGGCTGTGTCACCAGCGGGACAAGGACATGCAGAGGAGTGTCCCGGCTGCAGCACCACTCCAGCGCTGGTGCCAGGGAATCCTCCCCGGCAGCCCCGGGGAGAGACAAACAGAGCCATTAACCCTTTGTTAACAGCGGATTGATTCCAGCACGGTGTCAGACCCCATTCAACAGGAGCAGCAGACAAAGCCCAGAACTGTCTGGCACACAGTGATGCTAAAAGGCACAAACAGGGCAGGTAATATATTCAGAGATTCCAAAAGTACCCAAAGCTAGTAATTACAAAATTAATTCCTTCCACTAAAAAATAAGTACAATGGTGGAACATTTAATACAATGAACTGCAGATAAAATTGTTGTTCTATCCAATTAAACCTCAACAAATTTTTCTGAGGTTGTGATGGCATTTACTGAATTATCTCTGAACTTCTTATGCAAATCAGAATCAAACCTGAATGCCTAATATTGAGCTGTGTCTGCACCCAGCAGTCCTAAGACTCTCAGGAGGAGAAGAAAGGGCTGAGCCTCCCTGGGGCTTGGAAGATCCCGTGTGTCTCTGGGGAGGCAGCTGACACCATTCCCTTCTGCCCAGCCACCACCAGTGCAAGGCAACCCCTCTGTCAAACAAGAAAGATGTTTTAGGATAAAAGCTTCCAGAAATGGTGCATTTCTAAGTTGTCAGCTCTGGTGCTGCTGTGAATTACCAGTCATGTGTCTTTGGAAGGGTTCCACTGCCAGCTCATGGCATGCTCTCATCACAGCCACAGTCAGTGAGTCACTTCCCAGCCAAGGCTTTATCCTGTTTGAGCAAACGCCTGCAAGGACAGGAGTCACATCCAACAGAGCAAAGGCAGAGATTCCTCCACCCAGGCTGTGCTCAGGGGGTGCACAATCTCTGCATCACCCATGCCAGGCACCAGAGGCTCCCAGCCTGGACTTGTGTGGGGCTCGCTGGCAGCTGTGCTTGCACTCCGAGTGCCCAGTGCAGCCACAGTGGGAGTTTGAAGAACAGCTGTTAAATGTCAGACATTTAATAGCTGATTTTGCATTTTTTATTTTATGCAGGTTAATGAGTGACAGTATTTGCTGCCTGTAACAGGGAGGGTGATGCAATGTGTGCTGGAAGAGGCTGGAACTGAATGGTCTCCAACACAAACCAGTCTGTGATATTGAAGTGTTCCTGCAAGCAGAGATAGGACTGTGCCTCCCAATAATAAAACACCCTGTCAACACAGAACACAGCGACTCTTTCTCTCTGCTGGACCAAGTGAAATCCAGCAAAAAGGGAAGTCTGGGCAGAGGATGTTCCTGCTGTAACCATAGCAGTAAATTATCCCACCTGAGTTAGCATTTTGGATTATAAATCTCTTTCTCTTTCAGCACTGGAAATATGAAAACAAATCATCTATTAAAAAAATTAGATATATTACATTAGCAGAGTGTAATTGCATCACACATTACAATCTACAAAGCTCTCTGACTGTAATCTGCAAATTAATGACAGTTAAACATTTCAAGCTCAAATCTTTGCAAGCATCTTCAATTCCCCAGCTGCTGGGGGGATATCGTTGAGAAGGATCTCGTACTAAATTATGTATTCAGAGCATGAAGATGCACTGAAAGAGACAGAAATGTCCCCAGAAGGCACTTCTAGAAAGGAGTCATAAATTTAAATAGGAATCGAGAAAGCCTGTTTGAGCTGTAAATCGCAATTGTTTTCTAAACAAAAGTATTTTCATATAAATATCAAAGTTTTTTATTTCCATGGCACAAGTGAAGGATTTACTGAGATAAGCACCAAGTGAGTAACCCAGGGACAGTCAATACCTGAAGCAGATTTTACAGATACAGATGAAGCATTGATGGATCAACACTTAATAGCATCAAACTCCAAAGGAACACTGGAAAACCGGTCCAACTGATAATGTAAAGTCAGTGGGGAATGGCAGTGGCACAATGGAAGTGTGAATGGGGCACACACCAGCTCAGCAGCCCTGGGGAAGGAGCCCAGGTCCCCCTGCAGACAGCCGTGCCGGAGGTGGGGTGTGGCAGCGGGCACGATGGGTGTGGGACAGCACACGGCCCTGTCACAGGGGGCAGGTGGCTCTGCGGTGGCAGCAGAAGGGCTTGTCCTGACCCTGGGCTAAAAAAGGCAGCATGGACCAGAGAGACTCCTGGGCTTCCCAGGGTGTGTGGGACAAAGCTGCTGGAGCCCCACAGCAACAGCTCAAAGCTGCAGCACCACCTCACCCTTGGCTGGGCACAGAATCAGCTCTGCAGACCACACTGGGAAAGGGAGCTCTGCATCTGCGCAGGGGTGGGAGCTGGAGCTGGAGACAGCTCTGCTGGCAGCACCCGGGAGGGCTGCACGGCGCTCCAGGGAGATCCTCGTGAGCAGCAGCACGGACAGGACCCAGCACAGGGCTTGGGCAGAGCGGGTTCTGACCCAAACCTGCCAGAAGGACCCAGTGCAGGGCTTGAATGGGGCAGGTTCTGACCCAAACCTGCCAGCAGGGCTTGGACAGCCACAGCAGAGCAGGTTCTGACCCAAACCTGCCAGCAGAGCTTGGACAGCCACAGCAGAGCAGGTTCTGACCCAAACCTGCCAGCAGGGCTTGGACAGCCACAGCAGAGCGGGTTCTGACCCAAACCTGCCAGCAGGGCTTGAACGGCCACAGCAGAGTGGGTTCTGACCCAAACCTGCCAACAGGGCTTGGACAGCCACAGCAGAGCGGGTTCTGACCCAAACCTGCCTCTAGACCCACAGTGGGGAGCAGTGTGGGAAGGAGGGCACTGTGGGGTCTCTAGCCCAGTGTCCCACTGAGACCAGGGCAAATATCACAGTCACTTCAAGAGACCACAGCTCCAGTGCTTCCAGCCTTCTCTTCTGCTATAAAAAGGAAGAAAACTCTGATTTTCCACAGGCAACTTTCATTGGCGCTTGGAAGATTTTTTTTTTTTAATTTAATGCACAAGATTATTTCCTAAACTCTCCTCCTGAGATGGTTATTTGAACATTTCTGCAGCTTCCTGCCTGCAGCACTGAGGCTCTCGTGGTTGTAAACTTGAATGTCAGTGGCTGAGTCAGGCAGTGAATGATGGCCAAGCATGCAGGAAGCGTCTCCTGACCCCAGCACCCCTCACACGCCTCTCTCCACTCGCTGGTGGCATTGTGGTGGCTTTTATTACCCTCCAGTCGTGTCTGCTTTGTTTGAGAGAAAAGGAATAAGGATGAACTGGTTCCCATTTATAGCAGAAATATGGCAGAGTGGGCTGGAGTGTTCTGTGTGATCACAGGAGATTTAGAGCTTGCTCGCAGGGGGAGCAGCACACACACACACACACACACACACACACACACTCCTTAAATCCAACCCTGGGTTACAAACACCCCCTCCACCGCTCCCTCACGGAGATTTGTGGAGCTGGAAGAGAAGCCGTGTGTCATGAACAAGAGCAAGAGCACTTTATTCCTACCAGGGTGCAGATAAGATCAAAAACATTCGCTTCTGGAGGAAAAAGAAAAGCTTTTGAAAGAGATAATGAACCATTCATTCCTTTAATTTTATTTTACATATAATTATTTAACTTGATGCATTTTTTTCAATCGCTTCATAATTTAAAACTTTCTGCAGAGTAATTATGCATATCAAGGCTTGCACCTCTTTCTATAAAAAACATACTCTGCAAGTAGCATCAAACCAATATTTTTGCAAAAATTCTATTAATGTTTGATATTTAGCGAAGTGTTTACCTTAAATCTAAATGAACTGTGCCCTTAAGCATATTAAAAATACCAAGTTTAAAATGTTAAATGCAGATGAGGCTGAATAAGATTTTGTTTTCTAATGTGTTTCCAAATGAGTTTTCTGTGATTTTCATCTCTCTCTTTGTGCAAGGTTTTCACAGAAACTTGATTTTCTTTAATTTTGTATTGGAAGAGGAAGAAATATTTTTATGTGTATGAGCGAGAAGTGCTGGATGTCTTCACTGCCTCCGATGTTTCCCAGGAGCAGGGTGTGGGTGACAGCTGCTGGCAGTGGCAGGGGTGGTGTGGGCAGGGTTGAATCACAAAACCAGAGAAATGTTTAGGTTGGGAAAGACCTTTCAAAGCCATCCCCCAGCACTGCCAGGGCCACCACCATCCCATGGCCCTCAGGGACAAGACCCCACCACAGCTGGAGGCGAGCAGAGCTTACAGGAGGCTCCTGCTGGGTTTGCTCAACCACCCGCAGGGGATTTCTTTCTGTTTGTTTTCTGGAGAACCTGTTGACTCTCTACTGACAGTCCGGAAATCTCTCCTGTCGAGCTCTGCCATGGTTCCTTCAGAGTCACACTGAGGGCATGGCTGGAAGCAAAAACATGCAAGTGAAAACTGTCACCTTTGGAATTCCTGTGAAGGTTATTGAGACTTCTGGCTTGGACAGGGTGATGGTGCTCCATTTATTTAATCCATCTAGCCAGCTCAGTTATTAATTAATCAGTCTTGGGAAAGTCTAATGACAGGTTCATATTAACAGCAAAAGCACTTGATTCTCACAGAGGCATAAAATGAAAATATAAGGGAGAATCCAAAGAGACATTACCCATGGGAAATCAGACCTCTCAGCAGAAACAAGAGCGAAATCTATACAAATGTTCAGAGGAAGATGTGAGACAGTTAAATATTTAAAGCACATAATATTCATTAGAAAACTAAGTTCAATGATACATTAAAAGTCATTGGACAGAACACAAAGCACATCCAGTGGCAGTGGGAGGAAGACGTTTCTGAGGAATTTGAGACAGAACGCGATTTCAGGAGAACATCTGAGAGTGAATCCACATAGATCCCTGCCACTATTCCATTCTCTTGCTGCCCCTGCACTGCAGACACAGCTCTGCCCTCCTGGGGGATTCTCCTCAGGGCCCCCAGGAGTGCAGGCTCGTGGGTGAAACCATCACAGCATGACACAGTCACAGCAGCTCTGGCAACAAACACATCTCCATAGCGTCCGTCTGGGAGAAGGCAACAGCCTCTGGATCATCAGGGGCTTCAAACTCAGCATTCTCATTTTGAATGAGAATGAAATTAGTGCTACAGAAAACAAAGGATGGGGGAGTGAACTGCATCAATGGAAAAATCAAGGTTTCTGAAAAACTCCATACATAGAGAAAACTTCTTTCACTTGAGCTTTCAAATGGGAGTTTTTTGATGTCTCCTTCAAACCAAACCATCTGGCTTTTCCAAAACATTTATTATCATGGACAGTATTATTTTCAAGTTTAATGAGTTTAACTCCCTGAAACCTCCCCTGCTCATTTTCCTGCTCAGCCCCTCATCCTGTCTTTCATCTGCTGGTCCTCAGCTCTGGAAAGTGGCTCCATCCAGCCAAGCATCTCCAGTCCTCCAGCACCGAGCCTCTGGCCACGGCCAGTGAAAGCTTCTCCCTGTGGCCCCACCACCCTCCTGTCCCGGAGGCTGACCCACAGGCATTCAGGTTTGCAGGGCGCGTGGTGCAAAGCCAGCTGAGATCCTGTGGGATGCCCAGGGAGCAGCAGGTGAGCCACGGGGAGCTGTGCCCGCTGCTCTTGGGGAGAGCATCTCCATCCACTGCCATGTACAAATGGGCTTCAGACACAGAACAGCTGTGGCCAGCGGGGCTCTCTCCCGGCTCCCTGCTGTGATTCGCTCCCAGCAGTGTGGAGGAATTGCAGCAGTGTGGTGTCTGCCGAACAAAGCACTTGTGCCTCAAGAGAGGAGAAGGATCTGTTCAATACAAGCTCTCATCTTGGCCAAACATCCAGGATTTTGGTCTCCATGCACTACTTTGGGTTCTATACGGACTTGGGGAAGTCGTTGATGCATGTATAATCTAATTATTTAATTAATTACCACCACAGTCTTCCTCCTCTGTCTCAGCCACAGCGTGTCCCCAGTGGTGTTAGCTCGGACCCAGGGAATGCCTCCCTGCAGACCCACGTGCCCGGGAGGTCAGGTCACTCTGTGGGTGCTCTGGGTGCACTCAGAGGCAGGGAAATGGGGTGACGAATGTGTGTCCCCAGCAGGTGTCTCCCAGAATCTGCCAGGACTGCAGAATGGTCTTTTCCTTTTAACTAAGAAAACCGTTAAAGCTGTTTGCCTTGAGCTCTGGTAAATGGACTGCAAAGATTATTTATTTATTTTTAAATGAACACTCTTTATTTCCCCAAAGTGCTGCTGTTGACTTTCTCTAAGTACTGCCATCTGGCTCCCCTGACTCAAAGGGAGAGAGAGGTAGTGTGGTAATAAATAAGAAATCAAACAAATAAACAAATAAAAATTCCTGATTCCTTGCAATTGGAGCGTCACCCAAACATTTGTAGGGTTGTGTTAAATTCTGTAATTGTCTTGCTGATGATTTTGAAAGAAACAAGTGCTGTTGTGCTGACAGCCTGCAGCACTGATTGAAAATTACCACATCAGTCTCCTCGACTGAGGGTCTCTCCCCGCCATTCTTTCTGCACTGCTGGAGACTCCCCTCTCTGTGGGAGTGCCATTACCAGCCCAGGAATGTTCATCCTGGCTTTTATTTCCCTTTGCACAACGGCTCAAGGCTCAGAACTGCAGCGTCACTTTGCTTCCCTTTTTCTTCTCCCCTTGCCCCTTCCAAGAGACCATTTCCCAGACCCTCAGACCAAAGGACACCTCACTTTGCAGAACAAGGTGAGGCAGTTTCAATGTTCAGCAGCCTCCGCAGCTCCATGTCCAGGCTGTGCCACGGCAGAGCCCTGAGGAGCCCTGGGGCCGCTCAGTGCCGAGGATGGCTCTGTCCCCAAGCTGGGTCTGTCCCCAGGCTGTGTCTGTCCCCAGGCTGGGTCTGTCCCCAGGCTGGATCTGTCCCCAGGCTGGGTCTGTCCCCAGGCCAGCCCAGCCCAGGGCCAAGGTCCTGCTCGTCACCACCTCCTCGGCCTCTCTGCCCAGCCACATGGCTGTGCCAGAGGCGGGATGCTCCCCTCACCAGCTCCCAGCGCAGAGGGCAGAGCTGACCCCAGCTGTGAGGCTGGAAATGGGTACAGGAGCATCTGCCCAACACAAACACAAACATCAGTCACGTGTGTCAAGACTGCACTGAGAAATTATTTCATTTTAGAATGAAAGCTCACTGCCTCTTCCATCCCAGGGCAGGAGTCAGAAGTCACGGAAAATGTAGGTTACAGGCAAGGATAATTGTTGTAAATTGCCAGGAAATGCACAGATCCTTTGGGTAAGTGTACAGCACAGGGAAGCTGGCAATCCATCACACTCCTTGCAGCTGCAGAAGTTTTGCCCATTTTTACTCCCCGTGCCAGTGACAGGTAATTTAGTGAGAGGTACCTGTGAAACCAATTAGGAGCACACGGGCACGGGGACACAGCGAGCGACAGCGGCGCTGCTGACAGGCACTTTCTCTGGAAGCAATCCCTGGTAACTGCCTCGGGCACAAGGACACGGGGACAAAAGCACCGTGGTGTCCCTCTCTGGAAGCTGGGGAAGCCAGGCTGTCCCTGGTGCCGTGCTCAGGGCGCGGACGGGGCAGTGTCACACTCACACCAGTGTGGCACTGTCACTGCTGCTCCCAGCCTGTGGAGTTCCAGGGTCCCCTGACCAGAGGCACAGATATCACTCCCAGCTCTGCTGCTCTTGTCGCAGCAAGGCTGGTGGCACACTGCCCTGGGATGCAAGCACAGACACTGCTGGCTGCTGTAGCTGTGCTTTGGCACCTCAGGCAGCGCTGGGTGAGAGGACAGCCACAGCCAGGGCTGTCAGGGTGGCAGAAGGACCTGAAGGGAGCCGGGTGCTGTGGCTGGTGGGCACCGAGGTGTCCCCACACCTGCAGTGCCAGACCTTTCCCTCCCATCTGTGCTCCACCACCAGGGTCCCAGACTCCCTGCCGGCAATGCCCAGGGAAGCAGGAGCTGCCAGGCACCCCTTGCTCTGCTCCCATGCCTTGTCCTTCCTCCCACCCAGCCTGGTGTTCCAGCATCGCTTGCAGAGGGGATTGGAGCTGACTCCAGCCCTGCCTGGGGTGCTGCCCCGTGGTGCCCAGCTACCACATTCTCAGAGATGTTGGCCTGGGCTGTTCTCTGATCAAGGACAATTCCTTCTGGAGACACCATGCTCCCAGGCCCCACCCTCCAGAAAAGCCTTCCAAGTTAATTTGTTGCCCACTGAGAGTATTGGTGTCTTTAATCGGACACAAATCTTTCTCTGGGAAAAGCCATTTCACGGTTGAGGACATTTCACTACAAGATCTAAACAAGGAAATCACTTAATTGATGATACAAGCTGTATATCTAGGAAAGAATTGTGTCTCAGACTTTTTGCACCTGAAGCAGTGACATAACAGTTCGCTGTTGGGTTAGAGGAAAGCTGTGCCAGCCCTCCTCTGCCCAGCACTCAGAGCTGCAGCACAGCCTTGGTGGCTGCTGTTCCCAGAAATCCAGCCCCTCAATTCTGGCACCGCAAATAAAACAATGACAGCAAAAGTAAAGTAAAAATTTCCCCATCACTTCACTTTTCAATAGGCCAGGCAAACAAAGCTTTACCGTTTGTCAGAAGCACCATAAAGTCCTCTCCAACCCATCTGGGAGTGCCACTTGCTAAATCATCAGCTGAGATTGCTCTGCAGCCTTCGCTCTGTCACACCACGCTGCTGTGAGTCCTGTGGCCACAGCTGTGTGTTCTGCAGGACCAGGATCACACACCCCAGGATTTACAGCTGGAGAAATCAGGGCAGACACTTCCGTGTGCCCGTTCAGGGTGTGAGGGCACGGCTCCTTCCCCTCGTGACTGCACAAACAAGGGGAAGAAATCCTGCTTCTGCTCTGGTATGGTTGAAAGGGGTTGGTTGGTGATCTCTGGCATTTCCAGTACAATATTCCTTGTATTTCCTAATGACAAAATGAAGTCCAGCACAGGGAGTTCAGCATTACCTGCCCAGCAGCCCTAACGCTGAGGAGCTCCTGCAGACACTCACCCCAGCCGCCTGAACTCATACACTTTCCTTAAAAGAATTTCCAAGTATTCCTAGGAGGACTTTCTGCTTTTTTCTGCATTTTCTACCAGTGGCTATGAACCCCCCCCACCTACTGCTTTTGCACAGATCCTTAGACATGCCCACGAGCACCAACGGGCTCGGCTCCCCGCACACTCCGACTTTGTCTCTGGTTATGAGTGAGTTTTCAGCCCTGGAACAGCTTCCCTCCCTGTTCCCCTCCAGGATGGGAGGCCGTGGGTGGCAGAGCAGAGCCTGTGGGCTGTGGGACGGGACACAGGAGGGTGGGGACCTGGGGACAGAGCCGAGCCCAGGGCGCTGCTGCAGGGCTGCTTCCCGGGGTGGCTGATGAGGAGCAGGGCTGTTGGCAGGCAGAGGAGGCTGTAGCCTCAGGTTGTCTCTTAACTATTTCCAATTCTTCATCTCCTGCTGATCTCAGGCAATACTTGGAGGCTGTTACAGCAAATCAAAGAGTGGAATCACCCTGCTCATCCTCCCTGCCCCTGGGAATGGACAGAGCAGAGCTGACCAAGCTCCTTCTCCAGAGGTGCCTGTGCTGCTCTCCAGGAACCCAACTTTCACCATTTTTGGTGAGGAGCAGTCAAACCAGTGCAGCAGTTTTGGAGGATCCTGCACCCACCCCACGGTGCCAGGCACAGGGCACTGGGCTCTTCCCTTGCTCCGTGAGCCCAGGCCTCTGCACAGGGATCCCCTGGCCATGGGAAAACTGTTGGACCAACATCAACCCTCCTCGGGCAAGGAAATAAACATCTTGTCTTCGGGCTTCCAGGACAGATTACAGCCATATTCTGACTTGCTGTACAGTAGCAGTGGCTTTTTGTCCTCACTTTTTATTGATTGTAAGGATTCACATTAAATGTAATAGTTGCATTAATTCACCAATAGCCTATTAATCTTATATACAAAAATCTGCAAATAAAATGTGAATGTGCAATTTTGCTATTATTATTTCCATGTGAAAGAATCTGTCATATTCTTTTCTTAGATTACATAGATTATTCCACATTTCCTCTTAGTAGTGATGCCATGCAATAAGCCATGCAGGATTGTTTGCTCACTTACACATTCTGCCATCACTTCTTAAATCAGTGTTTCTGATGCCTTTTCATGCTTTATAACCTCATCCATGCAGCCTTATCTTTAAACAAAGTACAAGCCAGAGGTAAAACATACATGATCTTCACCTTTACAAGGAGATTAAACCCTGTGGCTATTTTTTAACCTTTTAGTTTTATACTGTGCTCTTTTTCACCATGAACACTTGCTCAGACACTGTAGTAATGGGCTCATCTCTGGAGAGACAGGAGAGGGATTGCCCTGAGCTACACACGGCCTCGCAGGAGGAGATGGGATTTTAATCCCCAAGAACTGAAGGCATTTTTACTCCAAGTTAGAGGGGGGGAGATCCAGCGCTCTGGCACGGCCTCTGACTTTCAGAGACATGCCAGGCACACAGCACAGCTACACCCTGAAATGCACTTCCTCGGCCGGTTTCCACAGCCTAATATCAGCCCTCAGAGAACCCCACTTCAATTGATTAAAAGCTTCTTCCCCATCAAAGCAAGAGGAGGAACAGGAGTAGGAATCAGCAAACAAAGGGCAGTGTGACTCATTTCCAACAGTCTCTGGCTCTGCTGTCCCCACAGCACAGGCTCCCACGGGGAGCTGCAGGAACGAGGCACCAGCGCAGCACTGGGCGTGCTGGGGAGCAGATGGAGGTGGATGGACGGACTGAACTGGGCAGAGCGCCACCTCCCCGAGCTGTCAGCACCTGTGGGGATGCTCATGGCACGTGGATGTGCTCTGGACCACATCCCCAGCTGCTGAGCAGGCAGCCAGGCTGGAGCACACACAGTGACACAGGAGAGGCACCGTCCCTCAGGGTGTTGTGTGTGCCCCCTCACAGGTGACAGCTCCACATCTCTGTCTTCAGAGCAGATTCTGAGCTGCTTGTGGAGGGGCTCAGGCGCTTCTGGACATGCTGATGTCAGGTTTTTTTGCCACAAAAACTTTCTGAGCTTTTTCGCAGTTTCTCAAGTTCGGTAGGAAAGGATAACATGTTGGGATTGATGTAGGATGAAATGGGAGAGGAAGGGCAAAGGCTCTGTCCATAGGGTGTCCCTCAGCTCGCCCTGCAGAGCCCCGAGCAGGGAGGCCGATGTGCCGAGCTCCAGCATCTCCTCCAGCATCAATCCCTGGCTGCCAGAGACTCCTGTGGCCGTGCTGGGGCTTTGGCTGCCAGGGCAGTGGATTTCTATGCAGGGTGCTGCTGCACCAGAGCCCCCGGCTGTCCTGGCTGTGCAGAGATGGATTTTTCCATTCATTAGGAGCCCATGTGTTAATTGGGAGCCCCGAGGCTGCAGGGCCAGGGTGAGAGGGCTATGCAACCTTCACTTGGCCATGCCAGCCACGGGAGCAGCTCCTGACATTCCATCCATGGGCTGGTTGTATGGAGCTGCCCTGTGAGACCTGCCTGCCCAAGGGCAGAGACCACGAGGGATCAGTTTGACATCTGGGGAAATCAGAGAACCCAGAAATTGGTTGGAAGGGACCTTCAAGATCACCTCATCCCACCCCTCTGCCATGGGCAGGAACATCTCCCTCTGTCCCAGCTGCTCCAGCCCAGTGTCCAGCCTGGCCTGGGACACTGCCAGGGATCCAGGGGCAGCCGCAGCTGCTCTGGGCACCCTGTGCCAGGGCCTCACAGCAAAGAGTTCCTTCCCATACCCGATCCTCCCTGCCCTCTGGCTCTGGTACTGGGAAGCCATTCTCCCCGGTCCTGTCACTCCAGGCCCTTGTCCAAAGTCCCTCCCCAGCTCTCTTGGAGGCCCTTTAGGCCCTGGAAGGGGCTCTCAGGTCTCCCAGGAGACTTTTGTTAAACGTGCTTGGCTATGCTCAGCTCTTTATCACTGCCTACCTGTTTGGTATTCATTGTAGAAATCATCCTAATAATTGTGCAAGCAAATTATAAATATACTGAACTTTTCTAAAAATATTAATGAGAGGGAATACCCTAATTTCTATTTAATTTGTCCTTAAATCATATTACCCTGAACTAAATATGTGCAGAGGAAGCCTCAGTAAAAGCAAGAGTGCAGGGGTTTTACCCAGTGTTGACTCTAACTATTCTTCTGTTTTTACAGTTTGTAGTAAATACAAACAGCCCACTAATGATGAATAAAAATATCACCTGCACTAGAATAAGTTTTGGTTTTCAATACGAAGGTCTTAAATATCAGCTTATTCTCCTGTCTTCTAGGCACTCTTTCACTTTGAGTTGCCTTTGAAAGACAGAAGAAAAAGGCACTTTGAACAGCAAATCCTCATTCTTACCTCTGCAACGAGGGCTGCTTCACTGTCACAGGGCTTCTCCCAGCACAAGGGTTTGGCCCGGCAGGACCCCGGCTGGGTTTGGTTGTTGCACACAGATTGGCAGAGGGGACAGCAGCACTGAGCTCACACCAGGCATTCCAGGGCTGAGGGAGGGAGGGAGGCAGGGGCATGGAAATAGGGCTGAAAGAGGGCAGGGCTGGAGGGGATTTTGGGCAGGAATTGTTCCCTGTGAGGGTGGGGGGCCCTGGCACAGGTGCCCAGAGCAGCTGTGGCTGCCCCTGGATCCCTGGAAGTGCCCACAGCCAGGCTGGACACTGGGGTTGGACACCCTGGGACAGTGGGAGGTGTCCCTGCCCATCCAGGGTGGAACAAGGTGAGTTTCAAGGTCCCTTCCCAGCCCAGGCAGTCCGGGATTCTCTGGGCAGGCCCAGGAGAACAGGCAGGGGGACAGACAGGCAGGGGCCAAGGGGCCACCAGCCAGGGCCCCACAACGGGCAGGGTGGGCACACCTGAACAGTAAATAACAATTCTGAGCAGTGTGAGGAGGGAGATAGCTGATTTCAGGAGAGTGAAGTGCTGCAGGGGGGTTCAGAGAAACAAATGCATCATTCCTGCACAGCATTAACAGGTTAATAATTAATTAACAGGCACTAAGAGATTTCTGTTACTGCTCTTTTGGGTTTGCATTACTCTGGGATAGCTGGTCACTAGCTGCAGGTTCACAGAGGTCCTGAGATGGCTTTCAGGGAGATGGGCAAGGCAGGAAGAGCTCACACTCTTCTTTTAAGACAGCAGAAAGCTCCAGAAGCCGCCTGGGCTCTGCAGAAGCTCTCAGAGCTGCGCAGCTCGGATGCAATTAAGGCAGAAATTGGCACAGACCTCCCGGGCTTTCTGCCGCACACCTTCAGCAGCCACGGCCGGGGCCCTGGCGCTCCTGCTTTAAACACTGCTTTTCCTGCTTTAAACACTGCTTTTCCCGTACCTGATGGAAGTCACTGCTGCTGGCATCACATCTCAGTAAAACTTACCCTCCTCAGTCCCACTTCGGAAGGAGCAGTGAAAGAAACCGCAGCCAGGGGTGATGAGTGACACTGCTTTTCCTCTGCAGGACTTGCTCCTTCCCGAAGAGCGTGTGCCTCACCCTGTCCTTCAAAGAGGAGAGAACCGGCCTTTTTTACAGCTGAAATGGGCAATCAAGGTATTTGTGTTCCTTGACCTTGTGAATCATTCAGCATAAAGGCTGTTTACAGACACCTTTTTTTATTTAAATCCCCTTTTTAAAGGGTTTCCTGGACGCATGCTGAAGTGCTTCATTTAGGTTTCTCTTTCATCTTTTCTGCCCTCCACAATGTTCTCTAAGTCCACTGGGATTTAATTAGCAGCTGGGCAATTCCGGGAGCCTCCAGCCTCTCTGCACTGCATCCAGAAGTGACCCGGTGCTGTGCAGACCCATCTCTCTTCTGAATAACTCCTGAAGCTCTGTAGGGCAGGTCAGGACTTCAAATGAATATTGCAGCCTGATTTTCCTAATTGTCAGGCTCAGGTGGAAATCCTACACACCAGAAACTGGCACCTACATCTGCTTAGCCAGGTGGGCCTGTAGTGAGAGATCTGGAAGTAATATTTACCTGTACAGATATAAACACTGTAATAAATACTAATCTTTATCTTTAGGTAAGAGTGCTTAGAGACATTCTTGTCAAAACATTTTTTTTTCTTGAAGATATTTTCTGCTAATTCCTAGCAAGATTCTCATAAAGCTAACACAACTGAAGTGCTTTTGCTGTTTGATAAGTTTGTAATTAAATCCTGAACCTCCTCTGTCCCTGCAGTGAATTGCCAGGAGCATGACTTGGAGCATGAAACCCTCCCCGATGTGTGTCCAGGAACAGCTGGGTGCTGAGCGTAGTGTGACTGTCAAACCTCACATGAAACCCTCCCTGCTGTGTGTCCAGGAACAGCTGGGTGCTGAGCGTTGTGTGACTGCCAAACCTCACATCAGCCAGCCCCAGAGGTCACCTGCACACTGGAGCCAGCAGCGAGGCTGCCCTGCACAGCCTGCCCTGGGACCAGAGGCTGCTGGGAGCCCATTAGCAAGGACGCTCAGCCACACTTCATTAAGCCGTGAATACTACAGGTGGAAAAGACCTTCTCAATCTCCGTGGAACAAGCCTAATTAAGTTCAGTTCTCTATTAGATCGCAGCGATAGCTACCACAGAATCGGGAAAAGCAATTAACTCCTTCAGAGTTCAAACCCGGTCGAGTTCGATCACAAAGACAGCGTTAGGTAAATGTTAAGGCTGTGCAGTGGGTGAAGCAGCTGAGGTCAAACCCATCAGTGTCCCAGCGGCACAAACCCCAGCCTGGGCTTCCCAGACAGATTTTAAACATCTCCTTGTCCCTCAGCTAAAGATATGGATCAGGTGCATGATGGCTCCTGGTGCTCCTCCAGCTCAGGTGGTCTCTCTCTGAGAAACTTGTGTCAGATTTGGCAAAAATACACTAACGCCTCTCACAAAAATTATCATCAGGTTCCAGAACCGTTTTAGATGACATTTGTCTAAAACCAGCAATGCTGCACGTAGCCTAGAAGGTATATAGATATATAAAGTGTAACGTTCAGAGGGTTTTGTAAGAGCTGACTGAAATCTCGTTGTGGCTGTCTGGCACACGGCGAGAGTAAGGAGGGGTATCAGTGTTGCAACACAGAGCACAGAGATGGCCCGGATCATTACAGAGCTGTCAGCCCAGCATCAAGGAAATGGAACAGAGCAGGTGCTGTGGAACTTAATCAAGAGACAGCTACAAGAATGAGACACACTCAGGGCTGGTTTGACAGAATAATTACCTGCTTTTTGGACAAGATTCCGATTCTGAAAGTCTCACAGGGCACTCAAGGAAACTTCAGCAGCACCCACCAGCTGGGGCAGCCCCTCAGAGGATGCTGGGGAAGCTCTGCAGGAACAGGAATGCTGAAGAGCCATAAAACAAGGTGAAAGTCGTGGTAGAACTGCTGCTGGGAGAGAGAAGGGGAGAGGGGACATCAGGGGACACCTCCCAAGGAAGCCAAAATGTGGGGAAAGGGAAATGTCCTTCACCACGCACACACACCTGTACTTTCCTGGTAGAGCTCCTCCTGCAGATCTCCTGGCACAGCCCCTCTCCTCCGTGTCCACACAAAGCTGGCAGGAGCCAGCCCAGGTCACTGGGAGCCAGCACCCAGCCCGGGGTGCCCGGTGCCTCTGCTCCCCACTGCAGCAGGGCGGGCACATCCCTCTGCTCTGTGGGCAGCCGCTGCCCCGTGCCTGGCGGGGACACGGCACAGGCACACCGGGCACGCTGCCCATCCTCCTCCTGGGCTGGAACTCGCCACACGGACCCCGAGCATCGGGGCTGCTCTCCAGAGTGCCCTCGTACACCTGCACACACCCCAGAGCTGGCATCCTGAGGTCATCCCACTGGGAAAAGCAGGATCCCTCTCTTCCAAAATAAGTGCTGGGGTTAGAGGCTGGATACAGGGGAGTGTCCCTTCTGGAAGGGATGTTTTGGGAAGGGAAAATTCCTGGCAACAAAGCATTCTCCAAGAAAAAGTACTTTGCTTTCATGACATGCTTTTTTTATTCATCCCCAAATAACTGTTCCCTGCTCCAGTGTTCCACAGGGCAAGGCCACAGGGAGGGCTCACCTTGGCTCACGGGCCAGATTTGGGCAGGAGTCTCCTGTATCCCGGCCAAGCACTGCCCAGGGGATGCAGCTTCCCGGGCTGTGGGCTTTTTTCAGAGTATAACTGACAGCTCTGGGGTTTCTTCTACCAGAAGGAAAGCTAACACCTCCCATCCCTGCCCCTGGGAGAAAACAAGCAGTGCTGCACTTTGCTTTCCAGCAGGGCTGAGCAGAAACTCAGGCAGGAGAAATGCGAGTGCAGCATGGGAAGCCTCGAGAGCAGAAAATCTCCTTTCCTTCCTCCCTCATCCCCAGAGCAGGAAATCTCCTCATCCTCACAGAGCTCCCCGATGTGGGTGCAGGATGGCAGGACCCTCAACAGCACGGCTTTATGGTTTTCTGCAGGACACCGATTTCCCAATTCCCTCTGCACCTACAATGTGAGGTCAGGAGTTTCCTGTTTGGATATTTTACTGACTCAATGGAAAGCTCTTTCTGCAGGGAATGCCCCGTCAGCCTCCTGTCCTGCAGCACAGAAGGATGAACGCTGGGCTCTGCTCTCACCTGGTTACCAGCAGGCTCCTGGAGGGCTCTGTGCCAGCATTAACCACACCAGAGCTCTGGGCACGGAGCTCACGGCAGCCGGGCGGCACCGGGGCCGTGCTGCACCCAGCCCCTCCTCCCTTCCCTCCCACTCGCGGGACACACAGCCCTCTCTGCAGAGCAGGATCTGTTGCTGGCACAGCAATCAAGACACCTGTTAATCACGTCTAAGTACCACAATTAAGATCTGACCCGATAAACAACAGGCATGGCAGGAGCCCAATTCTCAGGTTTGTTTATTTGGCTTGAGCTGTGGGTGTCTGCTTCCATTTTTGTTAATTTTCATAGAATCACAAAATCACAGAATATGCTGAGTTGGATGGGACGCACAAGGATCATCCAGTCCAGCCAAGGACAGTTTCTGCAGTTGTGTGTCACCACTCATCGCCGGGTGTCCCAGTGGAGCACAGCATCCTTGACAGGACTGGCCAGCTCGCTGCTGCTGGCAGAAAGTTAATTAATCCTGTTTCACAGAGCTGGGCCACTGGAGCCTCGGTGAAGCGGCTGCAGAATTGCTATAACCAGAATTTCTTCTTATTACAGCCCTGGAGTAATGAAAATATAATTACTTCACTTGCAGCAAACGTGGGTCCCCAGCAGCCTGCCTGGAAAGCCTTTCATTGCAGCTGTGCTCCTCGGGCAGCGCCTCAGACAGGATTCTCTGGCAGCTCCGTGGTCTCTTACAGCTGGGCTGAGGCCAGGCAGGCTGGTCACCTCAGCAACAGCTGCTTTCATCCCTTACCAAATTTCAAACTATTGCTCTGTCCTCAGGCTTCAACAAGTCCACAGGGACCCACCCCACCATGCACACACCTGTGAGAGCGTCTGCACACCTGGGGCTTGGGCAGGTGGCCCAGGGCACAGTGGGCCATGGGTGGCTCATTTATTGCCACTTGCACATACAGCTGAATTAAAAAAAAAAAAATTAAATTGTGTATGTGATAATCTAGGTGATATATGTATAAATCCAGGTGACATATGTGATTTAAAATATTGAGGAGCCTCAGGGTAGCAGGAAAATAAAACCCAAACAAACCCCCCACCAGCATGAGCAGAAACAAACTGAAAAATCTAAGGTAAACAAAGAGAAAAGGAACATTATATTTTCAACCTGGTAAAGCACAAAGCATTAGTAAATAGATGCTTAAGGGTATAAAGCAGTAAAAAGGTACAGAAAGCACAGAGACAATGTTCTTTTTGCAACAAAATAATTAATATTGTTATTATTCTGTTGGCCTCAGTTGAACCTTCAGCAATTCAGGGAAGCTCTCACATGCTACAGACAAACAGGACTGCACCACCCCGTGCTGCTGCTGCTCCCTTTGTAGGCAGCACATCAACTTCCTGGAATTTTATCCCCACGTAATGAGCTGAACTGTTATGACAGCAAAACATATGCCTCTTGCATCTAAGCACTCTGAATACCACCTGTTTTGGGATCCTTCCTCATTAAATGGGGTAGAAAGAAAATCAAACAGAGCTTTCTCCAGACAAAGCACCTCAGGAGGTGTCAGCAGTTTGGAAGGTCAGAACAAGCTGCATTTCATAATTGTGGTGCTCCATGAGATAAAAGGTGAGGACCAGAGGGGCCATCAGTGTGGAGAAAGGTCAGCAAGCAGCTGAGATCCCAGGGTGACACAATCACAGAGGGGCTTGGGTTGGGAGGAACCTTAGAGTTCATTGTGTGCCACCCCTGCCATGGCAGGGACACCTCCCACTGTCCCACGGTGTCCCAGCCCCAGTGTCCAGCCTGGCCTTGGGCACTGCCTGGGATCCAGGGGCAGCCACAGCTGCTCTGGGCACCTGTGCCAGGGCCCCCCACCCTGCCAGGGAACCATTCCAAATTCCCAGTATCTCCTCCAGCCCTGGCCTCTGGCAGTGGGAAGCCGTTGAGATCTCAGGACAGCCTCTCAGCCAGTCCCCAGAAATCTGTGAGAATGGCTGCCTCCATCTCCTGTGACCTCCCTGGCCCCAGGAGGGGCAGGTCCTGCACAGCTCCAGGAAGGGCTGGCAGGGTTCTGGGCACATCCCTGCACCCCCGGATTGCTGAGGGGTGAGCTGGGGTTCCCCTGAGCTCCCCAGCACCTGCGGGTACAGCAGGGGCACAGCCAGGCACTCTCCATTTCACTGCCGGGGGCTGCGTGTCCTTGGGTGGCAGGGGTGACAGCCACAATATTGCCCTTACCTGTGCACGAGCCTGCACTCCCACGGGAGCCCTGCTGCATGGCCACTTGCTTTCCCAGAGGTGACCCCGAGATCTCCAGGGCAGCAGGATTGTCACAGCTCTCACAGTGAGGAGAAGCACAAGGGATAGCAAAGTGCTCGACCAGGTGAGCCCAGTGTGGCTTTTCACCTGCTCAGGTGAGGCCTGGCCGTTATGAAAGGAACTTGGAGCTTGTCTTGCTGTTCACAGTGCCCAAACACTGGCTTTAGCATGCTTATTGCATTGAATTCCACTCATCTGGGAATCATGTCAGCTTCCAGATCGTTTCCTGAAGAGTTGCTACTGAGCCAGTCATTCATCAGGTGACTATTTCCTGTTCTATTCTATTCTATTCTATTCTATTCTATTCTATTCTATTCTATTCTATTTCAAAAATAAGGAACTTTCCATTTATCCCCACTTTTTCCTACTTTTTTTTTCAGTTAATGTCCTTGCAAACAGGCCAGAAAATTTCCTCCAGAGACCACTGAAGCAAAGCAGAGCACAGGGCTGAGGCAGGACACACTGTTTCTCAAATGGGTTAGAAAAATCAGATTATAAGAATTCACTGCAAGAGAGCTGGAGAGGGACTTTGGACAAGAGCCTGGAGTGACAAGACAAGGTAGGATGGTTTTCCACTTACAGAGGGAAGGGCTGGATGTGATGTGGGAAGAAATCCTTCCCTGTGAAGGACGTGAGGCCTGGCACAGGGTGCCCAGAGTGGTCAGGCTGCAGCTGTTCAAAGAAGAACCTTTCTTTTTGCAAGGGTTACAGAGTGACCGGATTTTTGTTCAATTCAGTGCACAAAGATTAAGATTTCAGCTGGCAGAAGGTGAGGAGAGTGAGGGATTAGCCCAATTTGTGCAGTGATTAGCGCTTACAGGTGCCACAGGTGTTGCTTCCTGCACTCACTACGCCCCATTTCCTCCAAGCCTTTCCTGCCGTGCAGCATTGATTTCTCCTGGTGCAGAATCTCGAGCAGTTCCAATGGATCTCTGCTAGAGCTGCTTCCTTCCTCCTGAATGCCACTGCAGCAGAGGTTTCACGCTGCTTTTGCACAGTGTATCATGCCAGTGAGGAGTTTATTATCCATTCAGTTTATTTCAGCTGTCCTTAAAAATCACCCTAAGCGCTCCACTGCTGATGGAGGGCAGCTCTGACACTCGCTGCACCAGTTAAGTGAGTCAGTAGAATAGTTATTTCAGTGCTGAATATTTGATATCACTCCAGGACCCCGGCGTCCTGCTGAGTTTTGCTGCAAGGACATGAAGATATCTCAAGTCAGCTGATGGAGACACTTGATCACAACCCACCCCCGGCCCAACACGTGGTGCAGGCAGCCCCCGTGGCACACACCAGCTCCGTGGGCAGCTCAGGGGCTGCCGAGCACCCTTCTGACTTCTCCTCACAAGTGCTCTCCTGATTCTCCCCAGCTGACCTTCAGCAGCAGGCGGGGTGCTATGAGGCGTCCTGCTGTGACATTTTCTTGCAGATTTTTGTTGCTGTGTTTTCAGAGCACATCCTGGTTGACACTCTCTGCCCAAATGAGGTGGATACTCTACCACTGTTCTCTTTATGCTGATATTTGAGGAAAACCACAGATCAGAATCATCACAAAACTATCAAGCAGCTGCTACGTCACCCACATCTGCCATGTTTCCAGAGCGTGGCAATGGCTGCAGAGCATCAGTGCCTGAGAAATCCTCTCGCCCTGCCAGCAGGAACAAACAGCTCTCTGCTTTGGCCACAAGGCCGGAATATACTGAGAGGAATAACCCTGTGTCTGTCGTCTCACCCCCCGACACTCGTGCAGCCATCCCTCCAAAGGGCAGTTGGCATCTCTAACCAGACCGTACACCAACCCCAAAGCACTTTGCAAACCAGACTTTCCAGCTGGGATTAGGAGCCCAAGGGCTGTTTGCTTCCAGGCCAGGAGGAATTCAGGCACTGCATGGTGCCAAGCTCAAGCTGATGCTCCCCTCAGTCGTGCTCCTGCAGCCCAGGGTGACCCAGCCCACAGAACCAGGAATGGCTCAGCCTGGAACGGCCCTCTGAGACCATCCAGTCCAGCTGTGCCCCCAGCACTGGCAAGGAACGCCCAGGACTGCCTGGATCCAGACGAAGGGAAGCTAAGAAGCGTTTTCAAAGATACTCCAGTGGGAAAACCCAAGCTGTCTCAGGCCCAAACTCACCTGGCTCCCCAGGCCACATTGCCTGCTGAGCTCACTCCTGCTGACCTGTCTGAGAGTGAAAAGTCTGCAGCAAGCCCTGCCCTTCATTCTGCAAAGGCACCTCAGCTATGCAGAGGCCCAGGAGCACCACACTGCTGAGAAGCTGGCCAGTTTAGCTGACAACAGAAGATACACCCGCATGATGCTGGATGTGCTCTGCCCACAGCTGCCAGTATGTGCAGGGTGACAGTGACAGATACAGATAATTCCCAGGTGCAGCAGATACCTGGGATTGAGCAGTTTTTATACCAGGCTTCCTTCCCAAATCTGAACAGAGATTGGTTTTAAAAAGAGCAATGCAGTCAGAGCTGCCCAAACTATTGCAGGCCTAACCCTGTGCTCTGCTCTGGTACTCGGCCCCCAGAGCCTCTGGCAGCCGAAAGCTGAGATGGCCACATCAGGATTGGGGACAGGAGTTGGGGAGGTGCCTCTTTATGGAAGGCAGGCATTATAGCTATTACATATTCAGAGAGATATTTCTCTAGTTTTGTTTTCAAGGTTTCATGTGCAGAAATCCTGTAAAAAGACCTCATCAGCCAAAGGCAGGAGCCAGAGTCCCTTCCTGAGGTCCCACTTTCAGACACGTGGCGTGCATGTGGGTGCTCAGCTTGCTGCAGGAGAACCCAACAGCAGAGCCCAGCTGTGCAAACCAAAGGATCTTCAGGAAATGTCAGCCTGCCCATTGGTTTTAGTCCCTCCTTTCACCAGACCCGGGATTGCCTCGGCTCCAGTGACCCTCCTCCTGCCCTGCCGCCTCCCCAGGTGGCCCTGGTGCCTGGAGGAGGCTCTCAGGAGCAGGGGCTCCTGCCCAGGCACCGAGCCTCCAGCACCCCCCCTGGGCCGTGCCAGGCAGGCTGGAGCGGGCTCTGGCACCCTGTGCAGGGAGTGCAGGGACAGCTCAGGAGAGGAGTCCTGAGCCCTGCTCCCCTGCTGGGGCTGGCAGCAGATGCTCCACAGCCCAAGGACTCGCAGACAGGGAGCACAGGGGTGAGCTCAGTGCTGGGGATGTCTGCAGCTGGTGAGGGTGGAAACCCAGATAAACACCTGATCTGTGCTGGTGCATGGGACACCGAGCTACCAAGGTTGCCATGATTTATTCCATCTGCTCTTCCTTCCTTTAGGCTGGTGGGTTGGTCGGTTGGTTGGTTTTTCCGGGCATTAGCAGGATCATCTGAAGACTGAAAGGAAATCTGAAAATACATTAAAAAGCCCTTCAAGGCAGTGTGAAATGCTTCAGCAACTGTGCCTCAAGTTTCCAGCACGAGCTGGTGAGCAGGCAGGCAAGGCGCGGAGTCGTCACGCACTGATATCTACACATTAAATTACTCATCTTAATTGGTATCTAAAGCTTTGCAGTATTGGTTAATTTTATAAGATTATTCTGTGTTTTTTTTCCTTCATGGAAGCAAACAGCATTGAAATATTAGAAAAGGAAATAAAAAAATATATGTTATGCTCTTTGTTGTAAGAATATTCGCTGGAGACACACAAAGTTTTAATGTTAATGTCTCTGCATCACTACTCCCTGCATGCTAAAATAGGTTTGGAAATGCTTGAAAGGTTAAAGCTTTCACAAATGATGAAACCAGACCATTTTGGAGCTATAAATCCTGCTCATCTGGGAGAGTTGTTCTTGTGTAAAACCTCATGTTTTCTTGAGAGACTGAGCTGAATATGTATGCTTAGCATATCAAACACAAGGAAGGCACAGAGGTTCACTTGTCTGCGGTGGGTATTTAAGAGTTTACTGTTGATAATTAAATCTAGAAATTATAATTAGCCACTTATCCAAACTGGAGTGCCCAGTTTTTCATCATTTACCGTTCCAGCACGACACTGGTGTTTGCTCACTGGCTATCCTGGAGCGACAGCTTCATAACCCAACCATCATCATTTATGATTTCATCGTGCCCTGTGGGCTCCAGAGGCCCTTTCCTGGTGCAGAAGCTGCCTCAGACGGGGGCACCTCCTGCTGCAGGAGCTGACAAACCAGAGCAGGACACCGAGAGCCTCAGTGCTGGCCAGAGCCACGCACGGGGGCACAGCAGTGTGCTGCCAGCTGGGCACCGGCACTCACAGGGGAGGCACTGCGTTCACACATACACACCTCACACAGGGACACAAGGACCTGCCCCTCAGGAAAGCGAGGCACAGCAAGGTGAGCACAGGGCCCATGGGTGGGGCTCTGAGCCAACAGGCAAAAGGGGCGCGAGGACCCTGAGAAGTGAGTGAGGAGGTGTTGAGGATAGCCTCGGTGCCAGGCGTGCTGAGACACAGATCCGTGTTTTGAGAAGTGCTTGGGCTCTGGGCTGCTGCTGTAGCACAGCCAGTGCTGCTCAGCAAGTGGGGACGGTGGCAATTGACACAAAAACATCTGCTGAGGCAGCCTTTTTGGGGTAGCAGATATGCAGAAGCTGATGCATGGAGTGCAGGATGTGCAGGATGTGCAGGAGCACAGGGACATGCCCAGGGAGCTGCAGCAGGAGCACAGGGACATGCTCAGGACCTGCAGAGGTGCCCCAGCAGCCAGCAGTGCTCCAGGACTCATTCAGCTGCTGCAGCTCCTGTGTGGCCCCTCCTGGCACACCAACCCAAGTTGGGCCCAAAGTCAGCCCAGCAAACAAATCCTGGGAGGATGTGGCTCTCAGCCTGGGCTGAAACGCCTGGCAAAGGGAGAACGGAGTCGCATGGGCTCCAGACTCCTGCTGGTACCGAGTGTCTGTAGAGGGCACGGAGGAGACCTGGCAAGTGGTCAGACCTGACATCCAGTGCATCTCTGCAGCCTCAGCTCTCTCATCCCTCTCCCAATGCCTCGCCTCGAGCCCTGCTCTGCACCCCCCAGAACCATCCACGCTGCCCTTTAGCACAGTGCAGAGCAGCCGTGGCTGGATCCCCAGAAGTTCTCCAGACCTCTCTGCCACTATGTGCAATGCAATCCCACCTGCCCTGTAATTCACAGCTCCTGGGTTTTGTTTTCTGGGTTATACCAACACCTCAGTGCTCTCAACAGCAATTCTGTAGCAACCTACACTTACCAAAATACATTTTGTGCAGTTTTCATTTCTTCTTAAGTAAATAGCTTCCCCATGCAGTGAAATAAAATCCTGAGAGAAAAAATAAGACAACAAATAAACAAAAAAATCCCATCTTCTCCACAAACACCTCCACCAACCACCAACTATTTGTGGCTCTTTTGACTCTGATAAGCCAGAGCAGGATATATGGATTTATCGATTTGGTTGTTGCACTGGGATTTGTAAACATTTTCTTGGCTCAGAGCAGGTTTTCAGGGTGTCCCTGGGACTCTACATGTTGCTTTCCAAAAGAGAAGCAAAATAATTGAAGCCTCAGTTTGGAATGTTTAACCTGCCATGTAGCACCGTGTCCCTCTGCCACCTGGGCTGTTCTGACTCACACGGTTTGGGAGGGCAGGACAGCACATGCCCCTGCTTGGTTCCTCATGTCCTGCCTCTCATTGATCCAAACAGAACACGAGCAGAATATTTGCATGAAAAAGCACCTGTACACCAAAATCATCTCTAAACCCAAACGCCTCCTGTCAAAACTGCATTCAACCAGCTGCAGATAAACTCAGCTGCTGGCTCACCGTGAGCAACTTGTCTTCATCTGAAACAAATGATATTCTGGAACCACCTCTCACTCCTGCACTGTAAACCTGGGAGGACAACTTTCAAGACAAGAGAAATCCAGCATTGTCACCCCAAGATGTAGAATGGAGCCTCACACAACAATTCTGAACAAGCTCAGTTCCTTCTCACTGCAGAAGATGAGTGGAGAAGCATTTTCTCTGGAGGAAGGTGAAGGTTTGGCTGTGTGTGGGAAACCCAAACACCTCATCTGCGATGGGATCCCTGCTCAGCCAGAGCTGTCAGACTGCTTCCACCTCCCTTCCAAGATGAGCATCCCAACATCACTAAAAATAGAGACTAGTGGTTAGGTTTTATGCAAATGACAGCTGGAATAAGACATGGTTTAAACATAGAACTTTAGGTCTCCCACTGGAGAGGAAATGGATTGAGAGGATCCTATTTCCCCCAGTCAGGGCAACCCTGCAAAGCTGGGCCTTATCCCATGTGTTACCTAATTTTATGGCCTTTATAGCAGATGTCTTCTGCTCTCACCAGTCAAAGCAGAGCCCACCTCTTTCCAGCACCCCACACGCTGCATTCTTGGTTTTGTGTGCATTTGTGGCAGTTAAACAATTCATTGCTTTAGTTATTACGATTTTATACCAGAAGATTGTGAACTGAGATCCTGCTTTACTTGTGTATTTGTGTATCACAAAACGGGAGAAACCGGCTTGGCCACCAGAGCAGCAACAGCTGCAGATCCTGGCCCCCCTGAGCCGACTGGATATTCCTGCCACGCCGTGATTTCCCATCTAGGAATGACCCCAGATCCTGCAGCGATTTCACATCTGGGAATGGCCCCAGATCCTGCAGCGATTTCCCATCTGGGAATGGCCCCAGATCCTGCAGGGATTTCCCATCTGGGAATGGCCTGAGATCCTGCAGGGATTTCCCATCTGGGAATGGCCCCAGATCCTGCAGGGATTTCCCATCTGGGAATGGCCCCAGATCCTGCAGGGATTTCCCCAGGGCATGGCCCCAGATCCTGCAGGGATTTCCCCAGGGCATGGCCCCAGATCCTGCAGGGATTTACCCAGGGCATGGCCCCAGATCCTGCAGCATGACACAAGTGGGGCAGGCCATGGGGCTGCTGTGGGGTGAGGGGGAGCCCCGCTGTGCACGGAGACACCCCGACTGCCCCCTGCTCCCCCAGCCCCTGCACCCCCGTGGATGCTGAGGGAGGGTCCAGGCCAGGCCTGGGGAGCACCTGTGCACCCACAGCAGAGCTGGGCTGGTGGGGAGCCCCTCACTGCCCCAGGGCTGCCGTCTGCCTGCCCCCACAAGCAAAGGGAAGGAAAAACATCCAGAAAATAACAAATCACACAAAGTCTGCATGGGAGCACAGCAGAAACCAGTCCAGCTGTGACCTAAGGTCAGGGATGCTTGATTGCACCCATTAACACAGAGGTGTGACCTCAGCCTCTTCCCTGCTCTGTGTAGAACACCAGATATTTTTCTCCCTGTAATAAGCTCTGCCCACCCTTTGTGTCTCATCCCTCAGCTCCATCTCCTGAGCCGTGGCCAGCCTGGAGCCAGCTCAGCCTTTCCTCCAAGCTCACAAGACCATTGCCAGCACCATCCATTTCGCAGAGGGTGCTGAGTGGATAAAGAGCTCGCTGCTTTTGACCTTGCAGGGCTGCAGGAGCACGTGGAGTCCTTCTCCCTGGATTCTGAGTCTTTCTTCTTCCCTAGCCCCAGCAAGGTAAGGTTTCATGAGTTCAGCCCATGGGCAGGTCCCAGGAGCTCGTGATGAGGACGTGCTGTGTAATGTCAGGGGGTAGCAGTGACGGCTGCAGGGGAGCTGTTTTGATGGAGAGAAGGCAGCAGCAGAGATGGTATGAATCACTGCCAATTGCTAGGATATCTAAAATTACACAAAACATCTACACATAGTCTGGAGAATCACAAGCTGAGTACCAGGCAGTTCCCTCCCTGCTGCCAGCAAGTTACAGATGAGCTGATTTGGTTTTATCCTTTCCAAGCAAAATACATTATGATTGCTCTGCCAGGGTTGTCACAGCAAAAGCCTCTCCAGGCTGTGACCATTAGCCTGGGGGCAGCAGGCAGAGGTGTCCGTCAGGCTCTTCCTCTGCATTCACTCCATTTCTTTGGACCAACCTCGTGATTCTCCCTGATGTGATAAGAATGTCTTTTCTGAGCATCCAGGTGCCTTTTGGAACACGTGTTTCTGGGGTCTAATGCAGACAGACTCTATTCCCTGGTGAAGCTAAGAACTGCCCTCACTGATAAAGAGCACCCTCATACCTGACCAGAAATGCAGATTTTTCCTATTGGAATTCACAGCTGTTCCCTGGGCAGTCCTGAGCCCATTTGCCAAGGAATTCCAGGTTAAGGTCATAATAATTTGCCCCACCCTCAGAAACAGTTCCACAATAATGAAAAAGAAGAACTTTTCCTGGCATATATTCAGGTCAGTCAAAAGCATCAATCCCTTCCCATGAAGCTGGATAAGGAAGGCAGTGCCCTAACTCTGTGCTGCTGAACAGACAGGTCACCTCTGCTCCTGGCAGAGCAGGGGCACAGGGCCTTTGCTGGTGTCCCCTGTCCCTGACAAGAGCTCTCAGCCCTGGAGCTCCAGCAGGCCAGGAGGTGATGCTGGGCAGCGCAGTCCCAGCTCTTCTCTCCCCACAGAGTGCCCACCAGTGCAGCAGCTCCCATCCTTGCTCTGCGGAGGTTTGCCAGGCCCTCCCCAGGTAGCAGCTGGTGATGTTCCAGAGTTCACACATGTCCCAGGACACAGGCACATTCAGCCATTGTCCCTTCATTCCAGGATGGGCACCTGGCTCCCATTCTCATCCCGAGCTGGCAGCAGCTTGCCCCTCCCGCAGCTCCTCAGGAGCCAGTGCAGCACTGAGCCCAAGCTCTGCCGTGCCCTGCTTTGCTCAGACCTGTCCCCGACAGGGACCCCACAAAGCACGGCCCCAGAGAGCCGTTCTTTGATCTCAGAATCATTCCGTTTGGAAAAGCCCTTCAAGGCCGTCAAGTCCCAGCTGTGCCTGATGCCCACCGTGTCCCTAGCCCCAAGCACTGAGGGCCACATCCAGGCCTTCCTTGGACACCTCCAGGCACGGGAACTCCAAGCCTCCCTGGGCAGCCCCTTCAAATGCCTGAAAACCCTTTCTGTGTAGAAGATTTTCCTTAATTTCCTTCCTAGTGAAAGAAATGAGGAGTCTTCATTTAAAAGCACATTATTAGATTTTCTGGCATTGGCAAATATTTTCACCAGTAAACTGGAAACATTTGAAGAATGAGTTTTACAAAAAGAATTTTAGAAATCACACAGCAGCCTACAAATGGAAACAGAATATTCCAGGAGCTGGAGGCACCCTCATGACATCCCTGCCCAGATCCTTGGCTATTTGGGGGGGAAAAGATCTAGTCCTCGTACTATAGATTCAAAAACATGAAGGTCACTGAAAATAATATATGAAGAAAAAAAGAACCTATTTAATAAAATTGCACCTCTTTGCCAAGGAGGAGAAATGCCATTATTTAACATGCAAAATCAATTACACCATGGTAATAGCAAAGCTTCTGACTGCAGTGTTGTTAAAAAGTGTTTTCACATACCATGTGAAGTAGCTGCAAAAGCAGATTGTGAGTTTTTAGAAACATGATTCTTAGCAGATGAAATCTCAGCCAGTAGTAGGCAAGAGCCAAGAAGTAGGAGCATTATCACCATCAACCCTAATTTAGGAAAACATTCTTGAAAAAACTGCTCCAGCCAAATGTGTATAACATTTGGCTCCGACTGAAATCTCACCTAAACCAATATGTCACAGGCAAAGCAGGGTGGAGCTGGAGCTCTTTGGTCTTAAAACGACTGAGCTGCAGTTTCTCTCAGGCTGGCAGCCACCCTTGAGGCTCTAAGGGGATGGTGGTGGGAGCTGAGGGACCCGTGGGGGTTCGGTTCCCTCTGCAGAGCTCTCGGTCCTGCTCAGGGCTCTGGCCCTGGTGTGTCCCTCCGGCCTAAGAAGGGCTCTGCCCCCAAAAGCTCCTGCTCTACTGGAGCCCTCCAGCCCAGTTCTGTGTCCTGCACCCCAAGAAGTGACTGCCTTAGCTTAGGCTCCCACATGGCTCATTCTAGCTTCCAGCTCAAGCTCCAGCTCCGAGAACTTCCAGCAGCTTTCATAGCTCCAGGACAAATTTAGAGTTTTCATGCTTTCCCACACTGCAGAGCAATTAAACATCAGCAATATGGCAAAGGCAAATCTACAGCTTCTGTCTTGGGGACAGACAGCATTTCCCCACCATTCCAAAACCTGTTTTGTCGTACATGGCTCCTTCCCAGGAAAACAGGTCACCGTGAGCAGGTCTGTGGGATTCTCTCTGCATGATCCCAAGAGCGCACTCAGGCTTCTGGGTGTTCCCCTCACTGAGCACTGGGAGCTGGAAGCAGGCAGGCCTGATGAAAAACACACGGAGTTTCCCATTCCCTGCCACAACCTGAGTGCCCACGGGGCTGCCCAGAGAGGGGAAGCGCAGCGTGGTTGTTCTACAGCCAGCATCCACCCCCGGGCAGGGAGAGGGGCCAGACGGGACAAGGCTGACCCAGGGCAGGGGTGGGTGGGATACTGGGGAGGAATTCCTCCCTGGAAGGGCAGTGAGGCCCTGGCACAGGTGCCCAGAGCAGCTGTGGCTGCCCCTGGATCCCTGGCAGTGCCCAAGGCCAGGCTGGAGAATCCTGCCCTAGTGGAAAGCGTCCCTGCCACGGCTGCTCCTGTTCCTCCATCTGACTTTCAGAAGCCCCAAGGATGGACACAGGGATTAATATCTCCATGTGGTCAAGGGAAAAATTGTACAAGGCAATAAAATAATTTCTGCTTATGACAATTCTTACCAAAAATTAGGCATAAGAATCACACACATATGGGGATCAGAGAATTTCAGAACCTCACCTCCACCAAAACCATGGGCTAGTTACATCAGCCTTTCATGTTTGGTTCTGCCTACCATTTTGAGAAAAGTTGATTTAAAAATACATCATATCCATGCACCTCAAAAGCACTTACAAATCAGGGCAGGAAGCAGGTTCTAAAGTGTTAATACATAGGGAGCTCTTTTTGACATATAATTATCAATTTGTGCAGTGACTGCATAATTAATATGTGGTCTCATCTCATTCTCTTTTAAATGTATTCCCACACTGCCTAGAAGTTGTTGGCTAATGAATTAAACAGTTTGATGTTGATGAATCACAATTTTGCCTATCAATATTAAAATATTGCCAGAGGTATGTTTTCAGTTTGGGTCATGAAAGTTTAAATTGTAATACTGTCAGAAATGCAGCATCCTGTGTTCCCAAGCTTTGCTGCAAAATCAGAAGAGTCCAAGTTTTGTTTTCAGATTTGGGGGTTTTGAACTGTCTTTATTTGCTTTCTTCCATTGAAGAAGTGACAGGAACATAAGGTATCTTGCAAAACTTCAGACTTATCAATAACAGCATCTAAAACAGAAAAATCCTGTTACTCAGGAAACCTCGACTCAAAACTAGTTTGTTCCTTGGACTATGATTAATGCGGTAAGTGAGACCAGATGGTGAACACTTGGAGAAGCCTCTGTGCTCCAAAGAAGTGTTAATTATCTCCAGAGCTGCAGCAAAAGGATAATGGGGAAGAACAGGTCCCAGCCCTGCACCAAAGGGACAAGGAGCAAAGGGTGCCTGGGCAAGGGACATAGAGGGCAGGGCCAGATGGGATACTGGGAAGGAATTCTCCCCTGGGAGGGCGGGCAGGCCCTGGCACAGGGTGCCCAGAGCAGCCCAAGGGTCCCTGGAAGTGCCGGGGGGCTTGGAGCAGCCCGGGACAGTAGGAGGGGGTGGAACAGGAGGGTGTGTAAGGTCACTTTCAAACCAAACTATGATCCTACAAACAGCACTGCAACGTGGGGGGGCAGAGCCCTGCACACCTGCTCACCCCCCAGCCACAGTCACCTGCAGGGACAGGATCCACAGCACCCAGCCATCCCTGCTCTGCCCTGCATGTCCCAGCCCTGGCTGTCACAGCACAGCTCTCTCTTTGCTTTATTGCCTGATGAAACATTTCTTGCACTCTCACAAGTCACATGAGCTCACACAGAGCTCCCGAGGCTCTGTGAATGGTGCAATGCCCAGCCAAAACCCACACGAGGCACACGGCTGTGGCCAGAGCCTTGGGAGGGAGGGACGGGTTCAGGCAGCAGCTGGAGCAGCAGGGCTGCAGTGCAGAGCTCTGGATTGAAGATCTAGGATTGCAGCTGGCTGGACTCAGACCAAGGGCCACATTCAGGGTAGAGGTAAAGGCAGAAAATCCATGGCAGCTGGGGAAACTTGCTCCCTGGAGATCTCAGCAGGGCCCAGGCTGCACGGGAAGATGGAGGAGTGGGAGTAGCTAATGACACCTGGGGTGAGAAAAAGGTGAGCTGAGATTCCCTCCTGATTCTGTGGCCACTGAGGGCACAGACCTGGCTGAGGGTCACTGTTCCACCAGATCAGGTCTCCCAAGATCTTGTATAAAGAAAAAAAAAAGAAAACACAACCAAGACAAGATAAAGGACATTGAGAGCACCATCACTGCCTCTCTGAGCCACGCTGATGTTGTGACAGATGGAAACTTCTCAGAGGTGCAAAATGAACAGCCCAAAAGCGAGCCCAAGGTAAAGTAAATTTCGATTCCACAGCAGTGAGATTTTGCTGTTTCATTATGGATTTCCTGTAGGGGGAAAAAAAATACGAAACACAACTGCCTCGTGAGCTCCCACAAATAAACCATGGGCAGTAAACACGAGCTCTGAGGGCTCAGCTGCCCTTGGCACCCGCCAGCCCTGGCTGCCGCCGCTGCCGTAACACCCCACAGCACCGGCTGCCACGCAAAGGGCAGCCCCAGGGGACGGGCAGCTCCAAGGTCACGTAATGACTGCACGTGCAGATCCATCAGGCTGGCAGCTCACAGCCCCCAGGGAACCAGGAAGCTCCTTGCAATGATTTAAGACCAAAAGCGAAGAGTTACTTGGGTTATTTTACAAGCAAAAAGAGTAAGTCTTAGAAGCAAGTGTGATGAGAGCTCTGCTGCTTCGGTAATTTCGCAGCTGAAAAGGTCACATTGCAGAAAAGCCAGTTCTTTTAAAAACTCCTCCAGAGGTGAGTCTGGAGAGAGTGCCCAAGGAAAGTGGTTGTTAATGTACACTTAACCTCTGCACAGCTGAGAAGGTAATACCGGAGAGCAGCTGCACCACCAGCAGCTTTGAAAAACGGGAATTCAGCTCCACAAAATGTCACTTAAAACTGGAACAGTCCCATCAGCACCACTGGGGCTGCAGGATTGGCCCAAAAGCTGTAAAAGGAAAACCTCTCCAGGAAGTCTGGAAAGGGGTGTTTTGCAAGGGACAGCAAGGGATGGGACAAGGGGAAATAGCTCTAAGCTGAAAGAAAGGAGATTTAGATGGGATATTGGGAAGGAATTCTTCCCTGGGAGGGTGGGGAGGCCCTGAGAGTGCCCAGAGAAGCTGTGGCAGCCCCATCTCTGGAAGTGTCCAAGGCCAGGTTGGAAGGGATTTGGAGCGACCTGGGACAGTGGAAGCTGTCCCTGCCCAGGGCAGGAGTGGAACAGGATGAGCTCTAAGGTCCCTTCCAACCTAAAGCCCTAAGCTTTCCTACACAATGTACCACACAAGGAATTTTACCAGTCATGGGTGAGTGATGACTGAACAGTTTGTCCTGATGCACATTTCAGCCACTGTTCAAAGAAATTGTCAATACTAACGTTGTTGATCACTAAACCCAAGGAAAGAGGGGAACGCTGAAAAGCTAAGTACAGATTCCTCTCCTGACATTTCATAGGGTCTCAGAAGCATTAATTTTGGAAAAAAGCCTCCAAGATCACCAAGTCCAACCATCGACATAGCACCACCACCACGTTCACCACCAAACCATGTCCTCAAATTTGAGTGCCAATGGCTCTGAACCCCACAGAAATGACATCCCAGCCATCCATGCAGTCCTATGTGTGATATCCTGCCTGAGTTTGTCAGGTTTGAGCTCTCACTGATTGGCTTCTCTAGACTTTATTTCTGCTGGATTAAAAGAGCTGTTAGAAGCTGTTTGTATTTCTGGCTGCCAGCTCTGCAAACCTCTCCAAGGCTCTGACAACTGAGCCAAGTCTCTTCCTGGGAATAGGGGAAGCATGAGCTCCAGCTAATAGACTTCATATGCTAAACTTAATCTTCAGTGACACCTGTGCAAACAAAATGCCTTTGAAGACATTGCTAAAATATAATTGACTGGCCACAGGAGCAGAAACCACTGGAGATGCAGAAGACAGCTCAGCTTGCTGCTCCCTCAGTGGCGAGGCCGCAGCAGGATGAAGAAGCTCAGACAGGTTTTGTGTCACTCAGACCTCAGAACACTCCTCACAGAAAATAAATATCTCTAAAAATGTCCTTTTAGCATGCAATTTCCTGATCAAGCAGTGATGCACAGCCAACAAGGATGTGGGACTAGCACCTGAGCACGAGGGTTGCACGAGGATGGTGCAGCAGCATCACCCCTCTGTAGAACAAGAGGACAGGATCGCATGGAAAGCACTCCCAGGGCAGTTCCCCACACTTCTCACACCCAGTTTGGCCCTGGCAGCTGGCAGACAAACCCCACCAGTCCCAGTGTGCCCCACTGGGGCTCACAGCTAACAGGCAGCATCAGTCCAGCACGAGACATCTTTCCCACATTGGTTCCCAGGTACTTACCCAGGAAAGTGCAGCATAGCCAATTATTTTGTGGCTGCGGCTGTGTGAAACACTGCTTAATTGACAAATCGACCAGAAAAACAAGCAAGGAAATTTCCCCCTCCCCACACCTCCAAGCACCAGCTTGAGCACTCCTGCAGGAGGGAGAGGAGCCTTTGAACAGGGAGTGAAGTATCACCTGGACCTAGAAAAAATCTTAATTGGATACAAGAAAATATTTTATATATTCATTGTAAAGGAGACTAAACCACTTAGAAAAGGATCAAACAAATCCTCTGGAGTGGGTTGGTATCATTTGATCAGCACTTGGTGCCTTGAAACGGAGCAGAGATTTTCCCCTTTGGCTGGGGCAGGAGGTGATCTGGTTAATCAGCAGGTTTGGAGCCCCTTGTGCTGCTGTGAGAACATCAAT
The DNA here is from genome assembly GCA_013400315.1 of Bombycilla garrulus. Taxonomy (NCBI): domain Eukaryota; kingdom Metazoa; phylum Chordata; class Aves; order Passeriformes; family Bombycillidae; genus Bombycilla; species Bombycilla garrulus. The sequence goes on along the minus strand of VXBU01009879.1, from coordinate 108,888 downwards.
CCCTGCTGTGGAGCAGGAATTACCAGCCCCTAGGCACAACCATCCAGCAAGGACTCCTGTGGGTGGGACCCAGAGCACTGCTGGGCTGGCCGTGCTGAGGGGGGCCCGGTGTCCCCAGGGCTCTGCTCCTCCCTTTCCTCCACGGGGTGAAGAGGAGGAGGAGCACTGCTCTGCCTGAGCAGAAGGGAATGCCCTGCCTGACCTAGAGGCAATTTTGGTGGACACCATCTGCTCAGGACCCTGACAGTAGATGCCACAGAGCGTTCCTGCCTTCCAGCCCATCTGCACAGACAGAAACAGCTTCGCCCTGCAGAGCTGAGCCTGTTGTTGATTTCCTTTCACATACGCTGAGATTGCAGCCTGGCAGCTCAGCACAGTGCTGTTTTAGGAATGTCTTTGCTCCCTGCCTGAGCCAGGCCCTCTCCAGCCCCAGCAGCCAGGGTCCCAGATGGCAGCAGAGTGAGCAGGCCTTGGAAGCTGCCACACGCACTCAGGGCATCCTTTGGAGCACGCAAGGCTCGCTGCTGTCTCCTGATGTGCCTCATATGGAACTCACACCCAGCACCCCTGTGGAATCAACCTGCAGAGCCACGTTCTGGGCCAGCCAGGCTTTTCCTCACCATCACCCCTGTGAGGAGCTGTGGCAGGGCCAGAGCAGCCAGCAGGCTCCCAGGGCAGAGCTGAGGTTGGCAGGGCAGCGCTGTGACATTGCTGTGGGACACAGCCACGCTCCCGTGGCCCACAGGACCCTCACATGGACCCCCTGAGCCGGGCCAGAGGCCCTCTCTCCACAACAAAGCTGCCTGGGACAGGCTCACAGGGGCTCAGCAGAGATTTCCCACCCAGCCTGTGCCCTCCCCTGTGCCAATGTCCCAGTAAATCAGTTCATTCTCCAGAAATGCTCCAGTCTGTGTGTCTGTGCAGGACAGCTGCTCCCCTGTGCCATTATGGCAAGAGATTCATCTGGAGGCTTTCCCAAGAGACAAGGGAAAATGCAATGAGACACTGGCACAGGAGGTACAAAAGCAATGCCAGGCATCCAAATCAAGTGGAGCCCAGTTAGCTATTACTCATTTTAAAAAAACTGCAAAAAATCTTATTAATTGAGATAAAACTTCAATTTCTGTAAAACAGAAATTCTGCACGTAGAGCAAACGCCATTTCTAGAGATGAACAGGGCTGCTCTGGGAGGATGGAGGCTCACCTCTGCACCTGAACACAGAGTAAATCTGGTGACAAGTGGAAGATCTGCAGTCAGGGATGTTTCAAAAAAAACAAACCAGGATTTTGCCCACCCTGAGATGTCAATTTGCCCAGGCTGGGCCAGTGCTCTACTCTGTCAGTGAGCCAAGGTCATCGAGGGGACCTGAGGCTCAAGTAGAGTCCTTTGGGCTCAGAGGTGGGACCTGCAAGGCAGCAGCAGCACCAGAAAAATCCCCACACCAAGGCTTAAGCAGGGTCTTGGCACAGCCAGGGAGCTGCATCTTCTGCCCCTTTTATTTTATTCCATTGCCCATCCTGATCATCCAACAGTCACTCCATGTGAACAGCCCACCTGGCATTCCCAGAGCAGGAATTCCCAGAGCTTCCCGCAGGCCATCCCATACATTCACTTATCCTCCCTTTTCCTGAGACCAGAACCCTGCTGTTCCCCTGTGCCATCTCCTGTGCTCTCCACAGACATGGAGAGAACTGATCCATGCCAGTTTGGTGCAATCTGATCACGGGTTTTACATCAATAGGAGTGGAAAGTTTTAAAGGATTTGCAAAACATTAGTTCAGTGGCTGTGTCTGCTTTTTACGTGTTCTCTGCTTTGCATTTGTTTTCCAATCAAAAAACCTTCAACAAAAGCAGGGTAAAACACCCTCAAATGACAAATGACTTTTCTAAGCTCTTAGTCTTTACTTAAGTCAATGTAAATCAGACAGTGAATATGATTATTCATACCCTTAAAATGTGCTGTATTTTAAATCCCTTCTTCACTGAAACGCCAACAAGAAGGGAAAAAAAAGTGCCATCTCAAAGAGCTGTGCCCCTGGTACAGCTGTCTCACCAGCCTCTGAAACAAAGTTCAGTTTTTGTTTGTTTATTCCACAAGTATAAACTTACTTTCACATGTTTGCAAAATACTTCCAGTGAACGGATTACAAACCAAAGCTGCTGTGGGCTGGGGAGAACTGTCCTTGCAGAGAGTGGTGGGGCCACAGTCCCTCCTGAGCTCTCCTGTCCCCACGGGGCCATGGGGAGGCAGCTATCCACCAAGAGCAGCTAGGAGGCAAACGCCCTGCAGCAGGTGACAGCAGTGACAGCTCTTACCTCCAGCAGCAGAAACAATAGAGAAATGCCATACAGCAACCCTGGGTCTGCAGGAAGGGTGTCTGGCAGGGCAGTTGCTTTCCCTGCCTAAAAATCCTCATCATTTCAAATAACAGCAGAGTTTTCTCAATAATGAACTCAAGGACAATTAGCTGGAATCATCCAGTGAAACCCAAGATACCTCAGAGGAAGGGTTATGGCTTGCCATAAAAATATATCCACTTAATTTGTTCCACTCGGAGCGGTGTCACGGGCAGAGGCAGCGCAGTGCGAGGGGCCGGGGGTGCTGCTGCTGCTCCCATTAACGATTCACCAGCCTCACTGAAACAGCAGCAGCAGTCATTATCAGTCCAGTTACAGCAGCACTAACATTTACACTCCAAACTAGCTAACCATTATTTTAAAAGTCATTAAAAATGCACTAACATCACCCCAGGTGAATTCCCCAGTGCTTCTGGAAGGAGGAGTTCCTGGAGTTGGGGCCCACGGGGACTGGAGGTGCTGGCCCCCCTCCTGCCCTGCCCTTCCCACATCACACTGATGTGAACTGGGGGTCGCAGAGGGGTCCCACCACTCCGCAGAGCTCCTCATTGGCATGAGCAATGCTAATACTCCAGCCGAGCCTTGCCGGGTGGGCAGCGGGAGCTCCCACCGCTTCCCTGGGGCATGCCGTGCTGCAGGGCTGTCTCACACCCAAGCTCCTTGGTGGAATAATTAAGAGTTTCCTTTGGTTCAAAACCTCCAAAATGCCATGTATTCATGGTTTTGGCCCGACCGTCTTGGCAGCAGCTTTTCAAAGGACGTGCTCCGTGCGGAACAACTTGTCACATCCCAGCAAAGCCTTCAGAGCCGCCCAGAGGAACCTGCTTCCATCCCAGCTCCGGCTGCCAGCGCAGCCCTGGGCTACCCACAAACACAGGGCTAAATTCAAATTCTGTCTTTTAAGAAATTCATACTGTCTTGTACCATTGATATCAAAGCAACTGGATGCAAATTTGATACTCAGTACATATTTTCTTATAGAAAACAACTCCAAAGGGATGACTAAATTACTTCTCATTCCAACTTGGTTTCATGACTTTCTCAAATATCACATTGATGCATTTGCCTGTCTCTTTTTTCATCCTTCCAAGGTCAGGAAACTTCTTTAGCCTAAGTTTGTGGGCAAACAGCCAAGAATGCAGCATTTTTAGTGTTTTACAGCAAAATACCTATAACAAACAGCAGGACTGCCCAGAGTGTCTGAGCAGAACTCAAAGTAAAATACTGAAGCAATTTATCACAATCTGTTTGCAGCTCAGAACATTTGATCCAAGCCCTCATGAGGCTGCAGAAGTGTCGATAACCCAGACCCTGCCTCAGCTCAGCCAGGCACTGCTTTTCCCACAGCATTGCACCCAAGGATGCACCGGGTCCTCCCTCTGCACTCACTGCCCTGACTCTGGGACCAGGTGGAAACCTGAGTTTATTCCTTGGACTCCCATGCGGCAGGGAAGGCTGAAGCTGTGCAGAACAACAGGTCCAGCAGCCGTGGCCTGGCTTCGTCCCCGTATTGGAACATTTAAATAAACTGGTCACTTCCTCAGAAACGAGGAACAGCCGCTGCTGGCAAATCCGCTCTCACCAGCCGGGCTGGATTCCCTGCCCAGGGCTCGCCGTGAGGGATGTCCAGGCACCAGCACTTCAGTTCCGCGCCAGGGACCCACAGAGCCCGGAGCGACACTGACAGGGCTGATGACAAATGCAGCACCCAGAGGCTTTGGTCCCTCCCATCCATCACCTTTGTTGCCAGCTTTGAGTCTCCTCTCACCAAGGAAGGTGCTGGGGAACGCCTCACACTTAATGGGACTACCAAAGGAAAACCACGCCCAAAAAAAAGCATTTAAGAGGTGATTTGTTTTCTTAACACATTTAGATGGAAAAAATATATTTGAAATTACTTTGGTATTGGCAGGAACAACAGTTGGAAATGTATGAGAATTCAAGAAGTTCCAGCCGGAAAAGGGACAGGAGAAAAAGCGAGTTCTTTAAAAAAAAAAAAATCCCACACAACAACAACAACAAAATCCCAAAGCAAAGTAAAATCTAAACGCCCCCCAAAAAACCAAAACAAAACCAAACCAACCAAAACACACCAGCACTCTAAGTGTGCTGCTAAAATACACATTCTCTCGCATGCAAATCTTCCTTTTTCGCCGCCTCATTGATTCTGAATAGGGGTAAAGACAATTGACACCAAGATTAAATTGAAAGCAGAGATACTAGATAACGAAAAGTAAACAAAGCTTTGTTTTGAGGTGGGAAAATCAACAACAAATAGATGAGATGAAAAGGAGTCGCTAAAGACAATTTCTTTTTTCACGTCAGATAGTTACACTCCTGTAGCTATACAAAGGATGGATAATTTGGGAAAGCAGGAGGAAACACCAGCTCGTCCCTCTCTCTCTCTATTAACTCTTAGGTGTTTTTATTGCTCCAGACACAGACTCGCAGCGGGGAGAAGGAAAAGGGGTCCCGTGAGGGGCTGCAGCTGCTCCTCGGCAGCTGCTGGTGAGCAGGACTCGGGAAAGGCTGGTCCTGCCCCGGGCACAGCTGGGCACAGCTGGGCAGCCGCAGCTAAACGCCCAGAGCGGGTGGGTGCTGTCCCCCACCTCCCCTCCCCCTGGGGAGCACCGAGCCCGAGGATGCTCCCCTCGGCCTCCCCCGCGCACCCCGCGCTGCTCGGGCTGCTCCTCGGCACGGCACCGGGAGGGACCCGGGCCCCGCAACCCTCCCAGCCTCCCTCCCACACCCCAGCTCATCCTCTCCTCGGGGCCCTGCTGTGCTCCAGAGCACCCAGCTGTGCACAGCTGCCAAGTGAAGTGCTATCACACACACACAGTGGGATAAAGATAACGAAGATATAATGTAAAACCATGTTAAATGTGTTGCGGATTCCCTTCCCTTCCCCTTTTTTTCCTCCTTCAAAGCATCAGTACATGCTTAGAACTGGAGAGGTTTGCCTGGATCAGAGCAGAGCTGCGTTTTATTATTTCCCCATGCAAAGATGAAATCCAACAGAAAAAAAAAATCCAGAAACAAACAACAAAACCCAAACGATTTTTTACTGCATCCCTACTTCCTCTAAATAAAATAAAATTACCAACATAGAAACCTCTGCTCAGCTCTGTTCCTCTCCTTTCTTAAATTACATTGTAGGTTTTGATTTTGTTTAAGGAATTGTGGGGGTTTGGGTTTTCCAAAGGGTCCCTCTGTCTCAGCCGGCCATGGAGAAGAAGGGCAGAAGAAGGCACGGTCCTGGGGCTGGGGGTGTCCTGCCAGCACAAGGTCCTGGCAGAGCTGGAGCCACACTTCCCTCAGGCTGGGGATGCAACAAGCCTGAGATTCCTCTTACGGCACTGGCCAAGGGGAGAGGAGGAGGGAGCTTGTGGAAAGAGAAATCCTGGGCAGCTCCACTGTGAAGACTTGAGTGAAAGCAAACCATCGTTCTGGAGCACCCATTCTGCACCCACCACCCTTTGGATCCACCCAGCACCCTGTGGATCCATTCAGCACCCCCTTGGATCCATCCACCACGCCATGGATCCACCCACCACTCCAGGGATCCATCCAGCACTCCGGGGATCTATCCACCACCCCAGTGGATCCACCCAGCACCCACCTTGCCCTGCTTTCCTGCCCTCCCACACCCACCCTGCCCTGCTCTCCTGCTTCCAGGGCAGCAACCCGGAACCAGCACACCCTGACCGCAGGAGCAGAGCCTCCTCTCTCCCCTGGCATCATGTTCTAGATCCAGTTTGAGAATCTGCATTCAAATCTCTGGTCAGTAAAGGCTGGAAAGAAACAAATGATCTACCATTAGCTACAGCAACAGGAATTAGAGATAAGCAAATTTTTTACAATGAAGATGGAGATGCCCTGGCACAGGTGCCCAGAGCAGCTGTGGGCTCCCCATTCCTGGCAGTGCCCAAGGCCAGGCGGGACACTGGGCTGGAGCAGCCTGGGACAGTGGGAGGTGTCCCTGCCATGGCAGGGTGGGATGAGATGAGCTTTAAGGTCCCTTCCAACCCAAACCCTTCCGTGATTCTCTGAACACAACCTTTGCCATCAGCTGCAATGGATAATTAACCGGCAGGTCCCCTCTGCATCCCAGCTCTATTCAGGACATAACCCTGCTCTGGGTTAACCCTGCTCAGGTTAACCCTCTATAACCCTGCTCCCTGCACTATTCAGGACAGCCTTTGCCTTAGGGAGAGGGGGACAAGTCCCAAGGCTGCTGGGAATTTGGATACAGGGCAGGTACTTCCAGCACCACAAACCAGGCATGCCGTGTGCCCCTGGCAATGTCAGCGCACGATTAATAACCTTCCTCTGTGTCCAAATGAGAAACAGAATCCCAGCTCTCCTACACTGCAGGAATTTTTTTAAGCTCAGTTTATTGCAACCTGTCAAGACGCTCTTTGCAATTTGTACCCTGCTGCATCACTCCAAAGCACAACTAGCAGCCTCTCAGCCAAGCTCAACCAGCTATTTGTTCAGTTAATGTGAGGGAGCAATGGGGACAGAAAGGACACTTGTGCACCACATTTATCTACTGCATCAGCAAAAATACACCGACGGATCTCAACCCTGTTCAAGAAGCAGTACTGAGACTCCACAGAGCTCCAGACAGAGGCTTATCCAGCACGAGTAACCATGCAGCATGTTTTCAAATAGCACTGTCCCCCACTATGCTCGGGCAGCACCATTTTCCACCAGAGACTGAATGCAGAACGAAATTCTAAGCATGGATGTGCTCTGTGCAGGTGGAACTTGGAGCACGTGGGTGTAACAAGGGAGCTGCACAGCCCAATGCAGGATGCTAGAAGGAAGCAGCATCCTCTGCTGCTCCTGGACCTCACACACCTGGGACAGGTATTTGCTCTGCCCAGCTACTTTGCAGACCTCAGGGTCACCTGCTTGCTCCAAGGAAGGTCAGCTGTCCTGAACCTCACCAGGGGAGTCACTCCAGTCTGCAGAGAGAGAGGGGATGGGCCTGTGGACTCAACGTCCCCTGAACATTTTATTGAAGAGCAGTTTATGTGGGGTTCAGTCTCTTCCAGAATTTAAACCCCATTTGCACGGCACAGCAAGGAAAGGGAAGAGCAGTACCTGCTGTCACTATAATCCACATGAAATCCAGGCTGTGTGCAGCACCAGGAGCATCCCTGTTCAGGCTTCGCGAGGAAAAGATCGATGATCCAGCTCCTGATCAAAGCCTTGGCTTTCCCCTTGCATGGCAGGCCATGCACTGGATGGATCACGGAGCTCTGCCCCGGGTCTGTGGGGCCAGACCAGCACTGAATTTTTCACACAGGCACAAGCCTTGGGTGCCAAGCCTGGGGTCTCCTTGCCAATGTCACGGGGTGATCCTGTCTCTGCAGCATCAGAGGAGGAGCCATAGGAGGGGACCGGGTGGCTGAGGCTCCTGGCTCAGCTCAGCCTCTCCTCCATGGGCTGTCGTGCCCTGGGGAGGTGTTGATGTCTCTGCTGGTACAGACAAGCCATGGGCAAGTCCCTCAGGCAGCTGCCTGAGCTGAGGTCCATCATGAGCACAGCAGGACAGGGGCCAACAGTGGGAGCAGCCTCCACAAGGAGCCGTGGGCCCAGGAGAGCCCCACCTGGGCAGCCTCAGTCCTGGTGATGAGACACACTTACCAGAGCTGTGAGCTGTTCTCCTCAAGTTGTGTTAAGGCTGGCTGATTCACAGTGACTCTGAGGAAGCTCTAATTATATCTGTGAGCCAGATGGAATGCTGACAAGGGAGAGAAGAAAAAAAATCCAAAAAACCCCTTTGGTCTTGTCAGAGGAGCAAGGAGATGCCGTGTGGACCGAGGGACCGGGGCAGCAGGAGAGAGTGCCAGGCCAGTCCCCAGCTGTGCCGTCACCCCAGGCCGTCCTGTTAGGGCTGGCACTGCCCAGAGGTCCTGGCACGCTGTGCTCAGCGCTTTGCCGGCCCCAGGCACTCCTGGCACAGCTCCTGCAGCGCTGTTACCCACCACAGCCCAGGCTGCCCTCCTGGCACAGGGAAGGGCTCTGTGGGGCAGCACCCGGCACCCCAGGGCTTTCCCCCAAGGGCAGATGGGGCTCCCTCTGCCCAGCGCACTGCCCTTGTCACTGCCCATGTCCCCATGTCACCAAGGGGCAAAGCCAGGCAGCTCCCTGGTGCCACAGATGCCTCACCCACCCTGCCACTGGTCACCCCGGGCCAGTGGCACCAATGGCCACAAGCTGGGGCTGCAGCCGGGTACGGCTCACTGCTCGCCCTCAAAGACACAGGAACTGCCCACCCATGGCTCACTGCAGTGCCCAGTCTGACATACAGACACAGGAACTGCCCTCCATGGCTCACTGCAGTGCCCAGTCTGACATACAGACACAGGAACTGCCCTCCATGGCTCACTGCAGTGCCCAGCCCGACCTCTTACAGCTCAGCTGAGCACATGGACCCCAGGCAGCACGGGGTAACTCCATGGGCACAGACCCCAGGCAGCACAGGGTCCCTCCATGGCACAGACCCCCAGGCAGCACAGGGCCTCTCTGGATCAACCAGCCTGCCAGGCACAACCCCCTGGATCAACCAACATGCCCATGCCATTGTAGTAAAACATTTATTTGTTCAGGTGATTGAAGCTACCATGTTTACAGCTCGTGACCTCACCACTGGCGACATGGAACATGACCTGGGACTGCAGCTGTTGCCACCAGATTTTTCATCATAATTTTTAGTTATAAAAACCTTGGACACCAGAAAAACAGGTATTTTAGACTTCAAGTGGCAGATGGGAGATGGAAACCTGTGAGGGGGAAGACAGTTTATGGAGACAGCCGACCTTGGCGGCCAGGCGGCCTCGGCTGCAACTTCAAGTAAAGGTTTCGGTGGTGAGCATGGTGCAACACGTCAGTCCTCGCAGAGTTGGAACCGAATTGTTTTCTGCCGAGTAACAACATCGGTGGCAGCGTGTTCGGGGAGTGCAGAAGTGCTGGTGTCCTGCAGAGAGGCCCCGGCTTCTGCACAAAGAGACAGAACAGAGACAGTGAGGGGACAAGGAGCAGCACCAGCCTTTCCCATGGCCACAGCCACGCTGATGTGGGACCACAGCTAGAGCCCCAGGAGCTGCTGTGGGGCCAGTTTGGCACAGCACCCACTCACCAACAGCCCCAGGAGCTGCTGTGGGGCAGTGTGGGCACAGCACCCACTCACGGTCCCACAGTGCTGCACAGCCAGCTTGGCTAACGGGAGCCTGGGCTAATGGGAGACTGGGCTAACGGGAGACTGGGCTAACGGGAGACTGGGCTAACAGGAGACAGGGATAACAGTACCCAGTGTCCCCACCCACACCTCTGCCACACGCCTTGGCACCACCGGGGAGTGCAGGCACAGCACTGCTGTTTCTGCTGCTGCTTCAGGGAAAATCCAACTAAGAAGACAACCCTCAAAACCCCCAACACAGCCAGCAAAGCTCATTGCTCCAGAACCAGAGATTTCTCCATTTCCTAGATTTGCTTCTGCCCTTGCACAGGCCAAGCCTTTGCCCATGGCAGGGACTCCAACTGCGCTCACTGCCAGGGCTTCACGCAGAGCTGGGGACACCGGAGCAGAGCAGCAGGTGGCACAGACACAGCACTCACCTTCCTGAGGTGTGCAGGTACGAGCAGAGGTCACTGCAATGAGCACGGGCCCTGTGCCACTGTCCTGCCCCACATCAACCCCACGGCACAGGGACAGCCCACGGGGCAGTTGTTCCACCAGCCTGGAGCCACTGCACTGGCCTCAGCTGCCACCCAGCACAGCCCCGCTTACCTCGGGGACAGGAGATGTGCCACTGCCACATGCCAATATCAACCTGGCACCACTTCAAACTCATCTTTGGGTTGCTGTGTTTAAACTTTAAAACTTTAAACTTTTAAACTTTAAACTCATCTGTGGGTTACAGCTGCCAGACTACAGACTGGCCACGGAGAGCCCAGGCTCAGGCCAGGTGGGGGTCCCTGTGTGCCCACCAAGGGGGCTGGGCTCCAACCCTGACTGGTTGTCCTCATTCCCACTCCCAGTGGGAATTCCCCCCACAGAGGAGATGGCACAGCTTGCACACAGCACTGCGGGTGCCTCCAGAGCAGCAATCTGGCAGGGCAGGAGGAAAACCAGCTCACACCAAGCCAGGCACATCAGCCTGGGCTCACCTTTCAGATCCCTGACCCAGATGCTTCTAAAGCGCAGTTCTTGAAACGATCCAAGGTGACACAGCACCACAAAACCTGGAGCTTGTTCTGTTCATCTTAATACAAGCACAATATATTGTATTTAATACAAGCACACAGGGACGCATCTGCAAAGGGGAAATGGGAGAACCACGTCATTTGTGAGCAGGACCCCATGGACTGGCCACAGTTTGTTGCTTTTAAACCAGAATTCTGACCAACATTAAAATTACTGCCAGGAGAAGGCACCGTGCCGCTGGGAAGCTGCTGCTGCTGCTAGCGTGGCTTTTGGGCAGCGATGGTGCACCCTGAGCGGGCAGCAGCACCACAGAACAGGGAGGTGACTGTTCTGAGCAATCACAGTGCTGACAGGGTGAGCACTCTGCCAGAGGCACTGCTCAGGCTCTGCTTCCCCATGCTTGACGGGAAGAGCGATCCTGGTAGCAGCTGTAGCCATTACTCCTGGTTTGGAGCCATCCCCAGGAAGCAGCGTGCCCCTCTCTGTGCCGGGTGCCCACCGTGGCCTCAGGCACAGTGCTGCCATTGCACACGAAGGGCCCCGCTGCATCTTCTCGAGGGCACACACAGCTGCACACCCCTGTCCACTCACCACAGCTCCGTGCCACCCCACCGGTCTGGGATGCTCCCGGAGCAGTGCCCAGTAGGGCTGCCATGGTCCCCGGGAGGCAGGAGCATCCCTGTGCTGCTGGCACCAAGGCTCCAGCAGCTCTGCCAGCACAGGGGTGAGAGCAGCTCGTGCCAGGGCCTCAGCAGGAGCTCTCGGGCAGGCAGCATGGCACGCCCCGGCAGGGCCAGGCCCTTCCCAGAGGGTGCCCAGGAGCTGTGTCCCCATGCCCAGGACACACGGCCCAGGAGCTGTGTGCCCTCTGCCATGCACAGGACACATGGCCCAGGACACATGGGAGCTTTGCAGCTCCCTCCCCATGGCTGCAGCGCCACAGGGCACAGGGGGAGGACTGGGACACGCTGCAGGAAGGAAGGCATGCTGCAGCAGAGCGAAGCAGCACCGTGTGCCCACGGTAAGGACTCAGGTCATGCCTGGCCACAGGAGGAGGCAGCACAGACATGGAGACACAGCATAACAGCCAGCTCTCCATGCAGGCACAGCCCAGCTGCCCCTAACACAGCCCCAGCCCCACAGGAGGCCAGGGCACACCCATGCGTCCAGCACGAGCCAAGAACTCCCTGAAGCAGCTTCTCCTCCACCTGTGGCTGTGAGTAAAGACCCTCTCAAAACTGAAATCTCAGATAACCCACAGCTGAGCAGGAGCACAGAGCCCAGCTGAGGGGCAGGGAGGCACCCTGGGCTCCTGTCCCTGCAGACCCCTCTGTGGCTGGGGTGATGCTGGGCCACAGCACATCACACCCTCCTTCCATCACCTCCTACGGTGAGCAGTTATTCCAGTCTGGGGGAAATAATCTGGTGTTATTCTGATCCAGGAGCATCTCAGCACTTTTTCTGTCTCACACAGTTGGCAACCTATGGTTTCTGCACAACATAAAGGACAGAGAATTTCCTCCTCCATGAGGCTTCCCACACTTTGAATCAAGCCTGAATAAAACAAAATGTCCCACTGCGCAGTGATTGCAGTGGGAACAGATGAGTCCATGCCCAGGGCATTCCCAAGGGACGATCCTCTCAGCCAGGGAGAGAAGCTGGCACGAGAGGAACCCCTGGCTGCCCTGATCCCCTTTCCTGCACTATCAGCAGAGAATCAAACCCAACACAGGGCCATATGGTCCTGCATGCTGCTTGACACAGGCACCGCGGACAAAACATCAGCTGCAGTGCTTAGAAAATTATTCCCTTGAGTGAAAAATTACAAATATAAAAATAAACTTCCTTAAACCACAAGACACCATTAGTATTTCAGCACTTTCACAGAACATCACACAGATTTAGGTCCAGTTTTAGACAACATATAAAAGCATTTTCATTTGATGTTTTTAAAACGCGTGATTAAACCCAACCACTCCACAGCAAACCTCTGACACTCTCCCTCTACTCCAGCATGGGGGGAAGGTGCCTCTACCAGCACAGTCCCTCACTGGGGCTCAGACCCCCACGTTTGACCCGCAGTGGGCAAAGCCCTTGTCATCAGACTGCCAGACCTGGACAGACCCCCCCCTGTCCCTGACAGAACGTTATTTAACAGCTCCCTTCTGCTCATGCAGTGCTCATAGCTTGCCAGAGCAATCCAAGCAGGGATTTATTGTATTTTTTTAAACTTTTCCAACAGGAAGCAGGTTTTCTCATTTTGAGGCTTTGTTTCCTATTTGGTCCCTGTATTTCTTGAGGGAAGCAAAAAGGGTTTCTAAAAAAGAAGCAGCCTCTTTCTTTTAGGTCCTTTACACCACCCTCATTGACTTTATTCTTCCACGAGAGGCAATAAAATCACCCAGAGAAACCCACAATGGCCAAGAGCATCAGCCCCGCGCTGCAGAGCCCTGGTGGCAGAGTTGGGGTGCCAGGGGCTGCTCCCCACTGTGAGATGTTCCCCCACCCTGCCCTGGGGTCAGCTGCTGCCCTGCATGGAGCCAGGCTGGCCTCAGGCACCTGCCTCAGGTACGGTGCCCCCAAGAACAAGCATACAGGGTATCAAATTTAACTATTTTCTCACTTTTATGGCCACAAAGCCCATCTTGAACCTATTATTTGGCATCTGAGAATGCACAGTGCTCAAATATTCAGAGTTAAGCTGTCTCTAATTTGAATATGATGACCATATGAGTTTAATTTATATTAACTGCAGGCTTCCCTTTACAGTGAGCAGAGCAGCTGCCATCCACACAACGAAATGTGCACCTGCTGTCCCCTACTGCTGTGGGGTTCTGTCCCTAGAGAGTGGGCCAAAACCACTCTATCCCACAGGCACCACAATACAGAGCAGCTTAAAGGTGAGACCATCATCTTCCAGGCCCTTCAGTGCCCTCAGGAACTGAAAAGGACTGGATCAAACCATAAAGTTCAGAGTGAATATGACCCAAAAGTCCCCAGAGGAGAACCCTGGCCCCACTCAGGGCCCTGCTCAGCTCTGCCTACACCCCGAGGCGCCCCAGACCTGCTCAGGGCCCTGCTCAGCTCTGCCTGCTTTCCAAGGCGCCCCGGCCCCGCTCCCTCCCCAGGGCTGCGGGACAGGGTGATGCCCACACCACGGGATGCGGGCACTCTGGGACCGTGGGTCAGGCACTTTTCCAGGGAGAAGCAATGTGGGATCCCAGTGCTACAGCAGTGCCCCTCCCCGGCCAGCCAGACCCAGCACAGGGGACTGGGCCCCACACCCTGGTGCCTCCTTGTCCTCCTCACAGCCCCACGGTGGGAGCCGGGGAGCGCCAGGGCCCTGGCCCGGCTCCGGCAGGGCAGTCACCGCGAGGCTGGCTGGCGTACCGAGTGAATATTTTATTTTACACAACATAACAACACAGCGTTGTTGCTCCTGTACAGCATCTGCCTAAAAACAAAGGCAACACCATTGTCACGGAAAAGAAATATACAGTCTGACCGGTTTAAAAAATATCATTTTACTGATTGATCCAGAAGTGGTTATTTGTTAGCTTGGAGGAAATTTCATTTCCTTTATAAAAGGCTTTTTCTGTGAAAACTCTCTCTTTCGTTTTCTGCTACTGCAGAACCAGGAAGCCAGTCCTAGAGCAGGGAAGGCACTGGTGCTGTTTCGTGCTTTTTTTCGCCCCTTGATCTTTTTTTCCTTTTTTTTTTTTTTTTTTTTTTTTTAATCTCTGAATGTTGCCTTCAGTTTTGATATTAAATAAAACCAAACGAAAACTAAATGACCCCCCCGTGTGCACTGGGTGGCTTATACAGAACCCCGCATGAACAAGCCATTAATCAGCGAGACAGCAGTGGACATCCAAATCCAATTCCCTGGGAAAGGGAGTTTCACACAATGTTTGGTGTTTTGTTTTTAGTTAAAATAAAAATTAAAAAAAAAAAAAAAAGAAAATGGTGTTNAAAAGCAGGTCACACAGTGCTTTCCAATATCCACTCAGAACTGGAGAAAGTTGCTTTTCCACTACCGGCCCCGGCGCAGTCTGCCTGGAGCAGCATCCCGTTCATGGACAGGCTCCGCTTGGAGCGCAGGCCGGTGCCGCGAGGCTCCAGCAGCTCGCCACCCAGCGAGCGCCGCCGCTTGGCTCGGGCCGCATCAGCCGGCAGCGTGAGGAACTTACTTGGCTTGGATTGTGCTCTTTTGTACGAGTGGGCCGCGGGGGCCGTGTCGGGGGGGCGGCTCGCCAGCTGCAGCGCCGTGGAGTTATTTCTGTTCGAGTTCTGGGGCTCGGGGCTGCCGCCAGCCTCGCCCTGCTGCTCGCTGCCAGGCTTTGGCCCCGACTTTCGCTTCTGCTTCTGCGAGAGGGAAGCGCTGGAAGTCCAGGCGGGAGGCAAAGCGGAGGTAGTGGTGGCCGAGTCCTGGCTGGAGCCAGCATCCGGCGACTGCGTCACGCCGTCGCCGGCAGCCTTGCAGCACTGGATGCCCTCCTCGTGCCCGAGAGCCTGCTTGGACATGGACTGCGACAGCACCCCGCTGCAGCCCTGGACCTGCGCCCCGTTCGTCTGCGAGTACACGTTGCTGACCTTGGTGGCCTTTTGCTGTCCGTTGTTGTTGCACACCTTGTAGCGGATCATGAGGATGATGATGAACACGAGCACGGACGCCACAATGATCCCACCAATGATGATAATCATGGTCCCGCCCAGGAACTGGGACTGCATGAAGTGGCAGCGCACGTAATCCTGCTCGGTGGTGAACTGCGTGCAGCCCACGACCCTGGTGGCCGTCAGAGAGGTGATCCCGTCATCGTAGATGGCCAGCACGCACAGGTCGTACATCGTCCCCGCGGCCAGGTTGTTGACCAGAAAGGTTTTGCTCGTGGGAGGTATCATTCTGGAGGAGAAGGAAACCAGTGTGAATGAACCTGGGGGACACACAGGCACCTTCCCACCCTGTGGGGCAACCAGGCCATGCTGGGCACCACCAGCCTTGTCTGTCCTGCTTCTGCTGCAGCCCCGTGGGGATGATCTCCATCCCCAGCAGCTCCTGCCTGGCCTTTGACGTAGCAGCAGTCACTGCCAGGCCCCCTGGCACCGCTAAGCATGGCAGAGCCCCCCGTTAGAACAACCACATCAAAAACATCACAGCATCACAGGATCACAGAATGACGGGGGTCAGAAGCAACATTTAAAGGCCATATAGTCCGCCCTCCTGCCATGGGCAGGAACACCTTCCACGAGACAAGGCTGCTCCAAGCCCTGTCCAGCCTGGCCTTGGACACTTCCACAGACAAGGCACCCACAACTTCTCTGAGGAACCTGTGCCAGGGTCTCACTGTCCTCATAGGGAAATTTTTTTTCAGTTATCTGATCTACATCTACCCTCTTTCAGTTTAAAGCCAGCACCCCTTGTCATAGTAACAGATAAAGAAATTCACAGAAGAAATGACCTAGCAAAGCCGGGGCTGAAGGGTGTAACAGCTACACCAGGCAGCACAGAACCACCCTGCACTTACCCAACACAGGCACCAGCAGAAAGCGCTGGGAGGAACACGGTCACAGACACTGTCCTCCCTGTGCTTCCATAAAGCTGAACACATTAGGATCCATTTAATCCATCTACCTTCACAACCTTTCTCAGATCAGTTCAGAGGATTAGAGATCCATTTGGATTATCTAAAAATAACACTGTTCTAAGTGATTTTCCCATTTGTGAATAGAAATGGCATGAGTCCTTCCTGAGGCTCCCACCATGAGCTGCAGGGGCTGGGCTCCGCTCAGCTGGCACAGCATGGCACAGGAACTCCAGCAGAGGGGCTGCCCAGGCCAGGGGTCCCACGCCAGCACCAAACACTCAGCATGATCCCACACGGGCAGGCTGCAGCTGCCTTACCTGTAAACAAGGGAGTCATCATAAGTGCCATTGTACTGGATTTGAAACATACGTATCCCAGGTATATTCCTCTGAAAATTGAATTTCAGCAGGGCCGTGGAGGACGTCGCTTCCGCGACGACCACCTTCTTATCCTGGCTGACTTTAGTATCCCCGTTGCTACTGCTCGCATTGGAGCCCGACTTGGTGGATGTGGAGATATCCGAGGAGCCTGGGTCAGGCTCATGGATGTGGTTTGTGCTGTTCAGCAAGTGGGGCAGTTTGATGATGTGTAGGTCCACCGTCTGCGTGGCCTCCCCTGCTGGGTTGGAAGCAATGCAGGTGAAGGAGCCCGTGTCCTTCACCGTTGTGATAAGGATGTCGAGCGTCCCGTTGTCGTACACCGTGGACCTGGTGGCGTTGGAAATCAGTTTGCCCTCGGGCGAAATCCAATGGATTGCCGGCTCGGGGTCCCCCCGGGCCTTGCAGCGCAGGGCTGCCCGCTGCCCCTCCAGCACCCGCAGCTCGTGGGTGTGCCGCGTGATGAGCGGCGGCTCGCAGAGGAACTCCTCCTCGGGGATCGACCAGAAGTACCGGCCAGACAGCAGTGTAGGAGAGGCACAGGTCTCCAGGTCGTCCTCCCTGGAAAGGCGCCTCAGCCACAAGAGCTCACAGTTGCAATGCAAGGGGTTCCCACCAAAGCTCAGAGCAAACGTTGAGGGGCTGATAATTCCTGAGGTGGCCAGCACCTGAGCGCGCTGGAAGAGCGGGTCAGGCGGTAGCTTCTGCAGTTTGTTGGATGTGACGTCCAGCCTGGTCATCTTGTGGAGGTGGGAGAAGGTCCCCTTAGGAATATGGTCAATCATGTTGTGGTCAAGACTGAGAGTGTGCAAACTGACCATTTTCTCCACGGCATCCCAAGGGATGGTTTCCAGATTGTTGTAAGACAAATCCAATTCCTCGAGAGCTAAAACATCATCGAAAGCTGTGGAAGAAATTAAAGTCAGCTGATTATTGTTCAGTATCAAGTGGTGGAGATTGGAGAGCCCACTGAACATGTCGTTAGTGATCTTAGTCAATCGGTTGCTGTTCAAATGCAGAGCCCGCAAATTGCGCAGGTCGGCAAACGCGTGAGGTGTGATAAAACTGATTGTATTCCGGGACAGCGTCAGGTCCACCAGGCTGGTCATGTTGGCAAAGTCTTTCCTTTTAATGTTCGTAACAAAGTTGTCTGCCAGCCGCAGCTCCACGGTCCTCCTGTCAATGTTGGGAGGAACAAACAAGAGCCCTTTCTTGGCACAGAGGGTGGCGAGGTTTGGAGACAAGATCTGACAGACACAGCGCTTGGGGCAGATCTGAGCTCGCACCGCTACGCCAATGAACAGCAGAAACAAAAGCAGTTTTTCCATTGTAGAACAGATTCAAGAGCCTGCAAGGGAGAGAAAATAGCGCTTAGCCTCTGTGGGATAAGACAGACATAATGAAAAAGCCAAGACAGTCTGTGGTTAAACCATGGAACTGAAGTTCAGGTAGCAGCGGGTCACCCTCACTGTGTTACCTGGTTGTTCTGCATTCCCCATCCCGACACAGGAGGGCCTGCCAGGAGCACAGCTGAGCATCAGGGATGCTTGCAGATGCACGTACACACATCCCCGACACTCACACACAAAGGACAAGGCGATTGGGAAGCCACTTGCCGCCCCTCGGGCCTCTCCTGCTAGAGCCCATTCTGCTGCCCAGCACCCCTCTGCATCCCAGCAGAGCCCCTGCCATCCCAGGCTGTCGGCCATAGTGACTAATGTCCAGGTACAGAAAGTGAGGAGCGGTTCATGTGCACTTCACTTGCTAAGCTGAACTCTCAGCGGCCTTGAAATCGCAGCAGCTCAATGGGTTTACAGCCATCTCCACTAAACATTTAAGCTCTTAATGCTATTTTCAGAATAAACTCAGAAGGAGCTAATTTCATGTCATTCAAACCCCAAAAATGCAAATAAAACAAGACAAAGAAAAAAGAAAACAAAAACAAAAAACCCACAACAAAATAAACTCAAGGAAAGCCCCCACAACAGAGATCTAAATAAAAATGGATCTTGGGCTAATTTTAGCTGATCACAGCTTTCCGTCTCCCCCTGGAAAGCCCAGCGGCTCAATCAGCTTTATCGCTTACACTGCCAGCCCCGGCTCCTCGTGGCAAGTGGAGCAGGGCCGGCAGCAGCCGTGCCCACGCCAGCTCAGGGAGAGCTCAGTGCCAAACGATTCACGGCACGGGCAGGGGAAGGGCTGGGGGATGTTGCTCTGTGGTATGAATGTGATATGTAAAAGGAGATTCTGGGATCTGTGGCATTCCAGCTGCTGGGACCCGGGCAGTGAAGAACAAGGAGCCATCAGTTTCACAAAGGTCAGTGGCTGGTAAACAGATCCCCTTGTTTTGCTGAATTGGAAACAAAGTACCTGAGGAAGAAAACATTTGAATCAAAAAAACTCATCCAGAGGTTTGCTCCGGGGGCTGGGCTAAGGCACCCAGTGCTGAGGTGGCCAGGAGCACCAGCCAGGAGCACCAGCCAGGACCACAAGGCCACCATGTTTGACACTTGCTATAGGACTGGACAGGTGGATCTCCATGGGGAGCCATGAGCCTGGGAAATCCTTTATTCTGGTCCTAGTCAAAGGGCTTCAAACAGCCATGAACCCCTCAGACCTCTGGGAATCCTAGAAGCACGAGCAAGCGCAGACCCAGGTCCAAAGAGAACACCAGGGGCAGTGCTGCCAGCTCATGCAGGGATGATGCCTCTCCTGACATAATGTATGTTCCTTCCTCAAAAGCTCAGTTTCTGGATTTTTGCTGGGTTTCCCGTCTTCTACACAACAAACAGCTTCAGCACTTGCCCTTGCAATACACAGCCTAAAAACCTGCCCATAAAGGTCAGAAATAGAGGAGAAAAATAGAACATTCTTCTTTTAAAAGCATTTTATTTTAGAATTGCTTCACAATGTCTGGAGCAGACAACACTCAACAATGCCAAGTGCTCGGAAAGGTAAAAAACCCATGGGGTTCCTGCAGCAGTGCCCATGTCACAGCTGGAGCATTTCCAGCAGAAGCAGGGACAGGGGCACATTCCAGGCACAGTCCCTTCACTCCTGCTGACACAGCCTCCCGTGTCCTGCACGCTCACAAGAACGCTGGAGCCGTCCCAGGAGGCACGGGCAGGATCAGGCTGGCTGCCCCAGGGAATGCCCAACACTCACCACCCTGGCCCTGGCCCTCGCCTCCAGCACCGCTTGTGCTGCCTCTGGGACAGCACAGACAGAGGGACAGTGACCCTGGACTCAGCACAGCTGGAGCAGCAGACACACGGCATTCCCAAGGATTCCATTCTTTCCTTCTCATTCTGCTCCCTGCCGTGCCCCACGCTGTTTCCACCACACAACAAATCGCAGTGAGCTGCTCTGAGCACACAGGACCAGCACCCCAGCACTGCTGCCATGCCCTGACCGTGGCAGACAGGGTGGCAGCACGCTTCCAGCACACTCCCAGTGTGCCTCCTGCATTCCTGCAGCACTCCTGCAGCACTCCTGCACTCCTGCACTCCTGCTGCACTCCTGCAGCACTCCTCCTGCACTCCTGCAGCACTCCTGCACTTGTGCAGCACTGCTGCACACCTGCAGCACTCCTCCTGCACACCTGCTGCTGGCACAGCCCAGCCCACAGCCACACATGAGCGCTGCCCTGACCGTGCCCTGACCATGCCTGCCACAGCTCGGATTAAAGGCTGAGGGAGCAGAGCATGAGGGGGCTCCCACACGACGTGGGGCTGCTGGAGGCGGCTCATCAAGGCTTTGGTATCACAGACAAGAGCCCGAGTGATCCATGGGATGAGTCAGGGCAGTGCAGAGCACGATGCAGCTCGGTAAGGTGTTTATTCAAAGCTGTGCCGTGAGGAAATGCCGGCTGATGGCACAGCCCCCAGGCTGGGGGACAGGGGAACTGAACCAAGCACGAAACAGCTTGAAAAACATCCTGTGATGAAAACTCACATGGAGAGACCAGCTCCCATTTCTGAGGGACAGCTCTGCACTCCCATCTCGCCCACTGTCTAACCCCGCAAGCTGTTTGAGCTGTGTGACTACCTGGGGCTTTGCAGGCACAGCCAAAGCCTCTCTGGGCCCCTTCCATTGTATCCTCCTGCTCCTTGGGGCACAAAGCCTCAGCAACGCAGCTCTCAGAGCAGCAGCAGTGAGCACCAGCTGCCCAAGGCTGCTCTAACCCCTGTACAAGCAGCACATACACTGTCCATCACCACTCATGACTGTCCTTGTGCCCTGATGAGCACCAGCACCCAGGGCTGCTGGTCCAGTGCCGGCCAGCCAGGCTCTGTGGACTCCACAGGTATAGACAGATGGACAGGCTGCTCCACCTCCCTGGCCCCCTCTATAAAATGTGCATTAGGAATTCCCTCCTCTTCCTTTCCTCCAGCCCCAGGAATCATCCCTACAGCGGTATGAAACACTGGGAACGCAGCATAGCCCCACTGCTGGCTCTCAAGGGCTCCCAGTCTGGCTGCAGCCCCCTCCCAAATCTCACCCAGGGCTGCCAGTGCCATTTGAGACAGCTCCAGCCTGATCCCCCTGAACCCACAGACCCTGCACCCACAGCCCCCGCGCAGGGCAGGAGCCAGAGCCACAGCCCCACACAGGGGGATGCCACTGAAAGGCATCTCAGGTATAGTGGCACACACACTCTGTTCTAAGGTCAGAACACCAAGACCTTTAAGGTCCCTCCAACCCAAACCATCCTGTGATTCTACACAAAGCTTTCCAGCTCCTGAGGAGTTCCTGCACCAAACATTACACAGATATGTCAAACACTGACACCAACATCAGCACCAGCCAAGCAGCTTCCAAACAAGAGCAGGCCTAAGTGAATAATTGTTTAAACAAGGCAGCTTTTAACTTACCAAAATATTTTAATTGAATTGGTGAATTGTGGCATTTTAAAAACTGTTTTTGCAACATCAAAACAGAACAGAAGGGAAGGGATGTGAAGGGATTTTCTCTGCCACTCCTCTGTCCCTCTGTTCCACAGCCATACATTCCCAGGTGGCATGGGAAGGGGAGGTAGCTGTGGTGGCCCTGCACGGCCTGCCCCACACCCTCCAGGCACAGGTCTCCCTCCCAGGGACATGTGTCGAGCACTGGTGTGGGGGAAGAGGCTCCTCAGGGTCACCATTCCCTGGCAAGTCCATGGCATGCAGCCTGCCCAGGCACAGGCACACAGGGCACGGGGGTGGCAGAGCACCAGCCCCATCCTCGCATGAGCAGACGGTGCACCCACGTTCAGGGTGCACACCCGAACTGCTGCTACCTGCTGAAGGACACCAGCTGTGCCAGCTGTGCCAGCCATGCCAGCTGTGCCAGCCACTCACCCCTCCTGTCCTGGCACAGGCTCGCTCTCACCTGCACGCTCTCCCTGCAGCTCCTCCTGCCCGAGCACTCCCACAGCAGTGCTCCACTGCTGCCAAGTCACCATGAGGAAATCTGGGATTTTCACCTCATTATCAAATGCCCACTAGTGCCTGGCAAGTGCCAGCTGCCAGGCTGCACCACCAGGGGGGTGGGAAGGGCAGCAGGTGCTCCAGGGCCCAGCACAGCCAAACCATTCCCTGGCCATGTCCTGGTTGTGCCCTTACATCCTGACGCTGCAGTGACCAGTGCTCCAGGCCTCCCCATGGTGTGGCTGCGTGATGCTGAGCTTCACCCCTCTCACCTGTGCAGCCCATTCCAGTCCCTGGGACTGCCACCCCTTCCATCCACCACACCACACCACACAGCCGGCTGTGGCTGCCAAAGCTGCTGAGGGGAGCATGGAGGGCACAGGACAGTGACTTCAGAAGCAGTAAGCGCACGGGCCCAGGACACACCGGTGGGTATACAGCCCCCCACACACCCCAGACTCCTGCAACTCTTACCCCTGACACACCCCACAGCAGTACAGGATACCCAGCACCAGCCATTTCTAACTTACTGCTGTGATAAATACATAATAATGGAAAAATGAGCTAATGGATCCCCAGAAATGTTCCCGGCAAGACTGGGCAGGACTCGGAGCAACCTGGGCTAGTGGAAAGTGTCCTTGCCCATGCCAGGGACATGGAACAACATGAACTTAAAAGGCCCCTTCCCAACCAATTCTGGGGTTCTTTGAGTCTATGAATAAAATTATTCTTAGGGCTTCCTTTGCCAACAAATGCCACTCTTCTCAATGCACCACCACTCTCATTCCTCAACGTGCACTGGGAAAGGGATGAGGGGGAAGGGGGACCCAGGTACTGGGCAGGGCACTGAGCCAAAGCCAATGTGCCCACAAACATACACAGTTTAACTAGGGGAAATCAGCAGCAGAGGAAACAGCACTGTGAAGGGTGACATTGTCAGCACGACACACCAGAGCAAAACAGGGGATTAACCATAAGCAGATTTCCAAGCCTGAGCAGTTTGCAGGTTTTATCAAGCACTGTAAAAATAACTTATTTCTTCCATGGACTTGCTTCTTCACAGCCCACCAAATAAAATGAAAAGTAAACTAACAATGGTTTACTCCAGACGGACATTTATTATCTATGTAATAATATCTTGTAATTGTCGCAGCATTAACTGAGGCCAACTTTTCTTGGTCACTGTACTCTTACATAAACACTTAGTAAATTAAACAATTTAAAACCAGGCATTTACTAGGGTTGTCTCTACAGTTGCCTGAACATCACTTGAGGATGTGAGTCACTGGGCTAGCTGGATTTTGAGTTCTAAAGTTTAATTTAATGTCAAGGAGTATTGGGTACAAACCATAGATCGCTCTCGTGGAAGAACACCTATTTAGTATTTAGGTCTGGCTTGTTAACTGGTAAATCAAACAGATGTGGCCAAATTAGCTACTGAGATGATCTAAGATGTGCCATGTCTACAGCAGCCCTGACACTTCAAAGGCAAACCTAGGGAATCTCAAGGAGATAAAACATTTCCATCACAATAACGGGTGACATGCGCCGGCAGGATACGTGTAATAAAGGAAGGACAACAAGAGATGAAATGGAAATTTGTTTTGCAGAAGCCAAGAATAGAACATGATTTATATGCACTTATTTTAATTTATTTTGGGCTGAATGCAATTTATCTAAAGTCATCAAAAATTAATAGGCCATACAGAAAGTAGTAGTAATAAATCCAAACTTGGGGCACACAGCAAGCACATCTCTTTTCAATCGCTATTAGCACTCACTATCTAATTAATCCAGCGTGTTATCTCGTCTGGAAACCCAGGCAATCCTGCCTGGCAGGACAGGCACTGACTGCATGGCTCTGGCACAGCCCCCAGCACGGCCCCTGTGAAACACTAAGGAGACAGAGGCCAAAGTTGTGACCACCCTGGAGAGGAACCCCCAGCAGAACCCTCTGCCCCGGGACCGGGCACCCCAAAGCTGCTGCTGCTGCTCCAGCCCCAGTGTCCCACACCGTGTGCCACAGCCAGAGCAGTGCGTGCCCCCAGGAGGGAGCTCCCCGGGAGGTGACTGAGGTGACACTGCCCCAGCAGCTGAGCCCCTGGCAGAGGCTCTCACCAGCCCGGAGTAAATTCCATCACCACACGCAGCCGTGTCCAGCACCAGCAGCACCAAGACAGGGGAAGGGCAGGGCCAGGGCAGTGCCAGGCCAGCCCCTGACCCCAGCCCAGGCAGGAGGAGCAGCACATGTTCCATCCCAGCACCTGCTCCGTGGGACTCTGGAAACACACGTGGGGCAGGGAGCAGCAGCTGCCTCCTCTCAGCTGAAGGCTGTGCAAGAAGTGGGGGTCATGCAGTTCCCAGCCCAGAGCGAGCACGGAGCAGAACTCCCTGCCTGTCCTGCTCAGGGGGCTCCGAGCCCAGCACAGGAGCCAGGGGCAGCCCAGGCACAGGGCTCGGGGCACAGGCTGAGCTCAGAGCCAGCCTGGAAGAGCTGCTCAACACAAACACGGAGCTTACTGACCACACGGCTGCGGCAGGAACCCGACAGACCTTAGTCCGGATTTAGATCCAAAGGAAATCAATGGGCATACCAAAAGGAATATTTGCCTTTACCGAGAATGACAGTTTAAGTGAAATACTGGGACTCATATTTTTTAAAACTTCAGATACATCTGTCAGGGTTGGGCAATTTCGCCTAAAAGGGAAACTTTCAATGTGCCATAAGGGAGAAACTATTTTTGCAATCTTCCCTTTGGCTCAAAATCTGCTGCTGGGATTTTTCAGGAGGCAGCACTCCACACGCTCGAAAAAACTGACGGCTCTAAAATACATATTTATGGTTTCCTGATATAGGGAATAAGAACAGAAGAAAGTAGTGATAAGCTGCAGGAAATGTTACAGAGCTCTGGCAGCAGGACAGACAGCAAACTGGGATCAGCAGCGGAGTCGGGGGAGGACAGGAGTACAAGCAGGTGGCAGTGATGCCTAGGCACTGCTCCAGGGATTCTGACCAAGGACAGGACAGGCTCAGGCACGGGGCTGCTCAGCTGCAGACACACAGATGTGCCCAGACACACGGATGTGCTCAGACACACGCGTACTCCAGCTCAGGGATGTGCTCAGACACACAGATGTGATCAGATACACGGATGCGCTCAGACACACAGATGTGCCCAGACACACGGATGTGCCCAGACACACAGATGTGCTCAGACACACAGATGTGGTCAGACACAGCTCCAGCTGGCACCTCCCATGCTGGGGACACCAGAGGTTGGTGCAGGTGGCAGAGGCCATGGGTTGTGGGACTGCCATGGCATCAGTGTCCAGGATCAGCCTCTGTCACGCAGCCTCTGATCAGCCAAACCACTGCCCAGTCACCAAATGTGCCAGGACAGGGTGGGAGACAGGCCGAGCATGGCCATGCTGTGCCAGCAACACATGCAAGAGCAGTGGGAAGGACAGGAGATCTCACTGCTCTCTGTGTCCAGGTCTGCAGGAAGAGCCTGTGGTGCAAACTCTGAGGGATGCGAGTGGGAGGAGAGCAGAGCCAGCGGGAGAGGGATCCAGCCCAAGAGGAGCGGATGGCACAATTCCCCCTAGACCAAATCATATTTAACTTTTCTATCAATTTTCATTAGCCTTTTCCCCCTGCCTCTGGTTCATCTTCAGCATTTCAGGATTTGTTAAAAATAAACCATTACTGTCTCAGGGAGCTCCTTGGCCAATTATTTTAATACTCCTGGGTACCAGTTAACCAGCTCTGCCACTTTTAAACTGCCTTACTTAAACTGTCACTTTTTAACCTTTTTCTTAGCTCCTGTAGCAGTAGAGAACAGCTGCCATGAGTTTGCATTTTGCTACTCCTTTGCAAATAACAGAAATAATCACAGAAAACTTCTGTATCACTCTGCCATGTGAGGTCCAGCCCTGTAACAGGCTTATGTTTGTATCTCAAATGTAGGCCTCCTCCTGCACCTGGTACCTGACCCAAGGATATTGAATATTTTAATCAGAAAACTTCCACCAATCTCAGAAGACAGGTATTTATTCACAAAAAAAAAGATCCTCAGTGTGCAGACACATTTTTGGAAGATCCTCAGTGTGCAGACACATTTTTGGGCAGTGGAGCAAAGAATTAAACCCCTGGCCAGAGGAAGAATTTCTTCATGGAAAGGGTTGTCAGCCACTGAAATGGGTGGCCCAGGGAGGTTTGGAGTGCCCATCCCTGGAGGTGTCCGGGGAATGACTGGACACTCAGAGCTCTGGGCTGGGGACAGGGTGGCAATGGGGCACAGCTGCGACTCGAGGCCCTTGGAAAGCTCTTGTAGCCCTGATGGTTCTGTAGTTCAGTGGTCAGGCAGAAATGTGGGTCTTGAGATGGTGGTGAGAGGGGCAGCTGCTGCAGCAACTCCAGCCCCTAATCCCATCCAGCCCCTCAGCCCCTCCAGCCCCTCAGCCCCTCCAGCTCCCCAGCAGGTGCTGCAGACCCACAGCTTTACACAAGCTGCCACCAAGCAAGTGCCTCATTATTTCATCTGATAATTAGCCACTCCTCCGTCCCCCCGTCACCTCCCATTAACAAGCCCTGCTGTCAGGGCACTAGGGCAGTGCCAACACTGGTGTCTGCTGGTTGTTATGATGGAGGCCTTGGCTAGAAAGCACAGCTCAGAGCTGAGTGGAGCTACTCCCATTAATGAACCACAGCTCCCAAACTTGCAGAACGTGGATTAGTGAGGACAGCATCACCAACACCAGGAGAAGCTGCACCACGACTGGTTGTGACCTCACCTATATTAGAATGACAGTTCTGAAAGGTTTGTGAATGTGATGCCCAGAGATGGTGTGAACTGCTCAGGCAAGGGCTGACGGATTGGCACTGTGTCCTTTCCTCTGCTTCCAAAAGACAGATCAAACATCTTGTAGGACAGAAAAAGTAATATAAGCAAATAAAATGGGTTTCCCTTCAGCTGGACAAGATCAAAACTACTTTACACAGATTTCTGGAAAAAGAAAAGACAGACACTTCCAAAACTTCTACAGCCCAGAGAAAATATTCTGAAAGGTCATCTTCCTCCTGTACATCTCACTGCATGAAGCAGATAGCATCAGATCTGCCACATGCGATCCCATCAGTTTGCAGGATTTATATCCTTCGCCTGTGCCAGAAAATTTAATGGGTCTCTTGGTCCTAATGTTCTTCACTCAGCAAAGAGTCAGAGCGTTTCAGATAAGACACATACTCAAGGCTTTGGCAAAGAAATTTAGATTTTAATTGCTGCTTCAAAATTTGATCAACTGAGCTGCTGTGGCAGGTTTCCACAGAACTCAAGAAACAGATGCCACCAGACGGCCACCCACAGCCCCAATCCAGCTGTGACCTGAGGCTGATCCTGCCCGAAGCCGAGGCAATGCCTGCACACCTGCAGCTCCTCGGCTCACACCACAATCCAGCCGTGGGCCAGCTGTCCAGGAGCTGCACAGCAGCTGCAGGGGACCCCGTCAGGCCCTGCCCATCGCACTACATGCCTGCAACCGTGCTGCAGGAGTGTCCACCTTGCATTCCAGCCATGGCCTGCAGAGCGCAGAGTTCTTGAGAGATCCTGATGACCTTTTCCCACACTGGCACACCTAAACCACCTCCCATGGCTGGCAGGAGCAGCGCTGCTCTCTGAATCAATTCAAGAGGCAGCTCCTGAGTCCCATCAGGTGTGAGCAGCACACGGCTCTGACACACAGCACACAGGACACAGGATCAGCACACATCTCTGGCACACAGCACACAGGATCAGCACATAGGATCAGCACACAGCACACAGCTCTGGCACACAGCACACAGGATCAGCACATAGGATCAGCACGCAGCTCTGGCACACAGGACCAGCACACAGCTCCTCCTTGCTCCTACCCAGAGCTCCCAGCCCTGAGCAGATGGAGCCCACGTGGTGTCACACTTGGACTCGCACAGGGCCCTGTCAGTTGTGGCCATATGCACCTGCCCCGGGAGAGCTGTTCACTCACACAGGGCCCCGAGCAGGGGCAGGGAGGGGCTGTGCAGGGCTCCTGAGCTGTCCATTCCCTGGGCCGTGCAGCCCCCGGGCTGTGCAGGGCTCCTGAGCTGTCCATTCCCTGAGGTGTCCATTCCCTGGGCCGTGCAGGGCTCCTGAGCTGTCCATTCCCTGGGCCGTGCAGCCCCCAGGCCATGCAGGACTCCTGAGCTGTCCATTCCCTGAGGTGTCCATTCCCCGGGCCGTGCAGCCCCCGGACTGTGTAGGGCTCCTGAGCTGTCCAGCCCCCGGGCCAGCAGAGCAGGATGCAGGGAGCTCCAGGGCAGACATGCTTCAGCTCATGGTGGCCACAGCACAGCCCCCCTCTTGCATCCCCTCCCTGTGGGAGCCTTCCCTGCTCACCACGACTTTCAAAGGCAAATGAAGTCCAGGTGGAAGCCAGGCCAGGGACTGTGATCTGGAGTTTGGGCATGCTTTAAACTTATTTATTTCCCTTTTAATACATTTTGGTATAATTCTCTCTTATCTTAATAAATATCAGGAAAATTACACAGTTTCCCTCTCACAAGAGGAGGCAGAGCAACATTGTGCAGGGAAATGCTTGTAGAAACAAAACAAGGAACCTCAAACTCTTACCTCAGGTAAATCAGCATGACTTTACTGCAGCTAATTGAGTTGTCTTCAAATTATGCCCAGAAATCAAAGTAGAGAAAGAGAGAAACTTTGCCCTCCACACAACATTCTCTTTAAAAATGCATCACTGCTCCTCATCTCTCAGCTCCATGGCACAGGACCATGTCTGTGTGACATGTCCCTGTCACATCCCACCCACTGACCCCGCAGGTCTGGCAGGAAGGGACAACGGGAGGAAGAGGGGACAGAGGGGAGAGCTCCAAGCTTCAAAAGGTAGAATAGGGTCCCAGGTGCCATGAGCACAGTTCCTGCATGCCCAGAAGAGCTGTACCTGCAATTAAATTCACGGGGAAACAGCCTTTGTGCATCAACAAGAACGGATGTTCCAAAGGACCCAAACTGCATCCCACAGCCATGTGACTCAGCTGTGCCAGTGCACAAACCCTGCTCGGGAGCAGCAGCAGCTGCAGGTGAACAGACAGTCGGGCACTGCACGGCACCAGGACAGAACAGGAAACACGTCCGGAGAGCGGATCACTGCCAGCATGAGCATGACAGGAGAGCTGCCAGCCTGTGACTGAGCACGGAGATCCTGAGCCTTCGCTTCTGTCCGCCAAGAACGGCAATTCAAATCCTGTAGTTCTGGGAGGACTGGAAGTAGCTGCTCAAGCCTCAGTGACAGAAGCAGCACCCGAGAGGTTCCACACTATCACAGGCAGCAGGCACCATGCTGGCTGCCTCAGGAGCAGCGGGCTGCTGCAGCAGGCACCGTACTTTGGGCAGCCCATGCTGCCTGTGCCACTGTCCCTGAGGGCAGGAATGGTCTGCTCAGGGCTGGGGCTCCCACTGCCCTGCAGTGAGGGCCAGGATAGCTCCCCCTCTGCAGCATTCTCAGCATCTCTGCCCCGCTGCACTCCCCTGGCCCCTGTGCCTGTTGCTTTCTTGTCAGGGAAAGAGTTCACTGCCAGGGCTGGACCCTCTGCCCAGCTCAGAGCTCACTAGCTGCCAGCCCCCAGCAGTCCAGGGTTTCCACCTGACAAACAGGAATTGCCAGACAAGCAAAACCCTGTGAAGTGCAGCTGAGCAAGTAAATGCTACAAAATAAGAGCAATTTATTCAACAGTTTACAAGTCAGTCTGTGGTCATCAGAGATAATTCTGCTGTCAGGTGCTTATGTTCTTCCAGCAGTGCCAGGCTACATGAGCTGCTTTTTGCCTCTATTAGCCCACACATGTGCAGATCCTCCTTTTCCGTATTATATTTGCACTCAACACATAAAGTTTTGCTTGATCTGTCTGCAAACTAAGTGCAATTCTGACAGGAGATTGCATGAAAAACCAAAGCGGGCTTCTGACCACCATTTATTATTCAGGACACTGAAACATACTGGTTTTTCTGGGAAGGTCTGGCAGTCTGGAAACACCTCTTGTACTCACTTGTTCCCAACCACACACTGATGGTGTGCTGTCCGAGTTGCACTGTCTCTCACCTAGGAACAAACCACCCCTTACTGAGATTTGAACTTAAATTGATTCTCCAAATCTGCTGAATCAGTCCTGTTCTACTCCAGAGTCACTCCTGCACACTTCCTAACGTACAGGGTATTTTACATTTCTGCTTCTCCCCATCTTTCCTGGCAGACAGGAGCCCAGCCAGTGCTGTGCTCTGATGCCAAGGCATTGTGAGTTGCCCACAAGCCCCTGAACTCCCCTTTCCAGAGGGAAACACACCTGCAGCCCTCTGCCTCCCCTGGGCTGTCACAAGGTCCAGAGCAGAGGGATTTCCTGTGGACAGGACTCTTGGCACTGAGGACCTCACCCAAGGGAGCAGATCCTCACCCACTCCACAGCATGGCACTCCTGCAGCGTGCCCGCACCCAGACCGTGGTGCTACAGAACGTGGAGCAGCACTTGGCAGAGCCTGAGCTGGCACAGGGCACAGGGAGGAGACTGCAGCTACCCACAGTCACCTGCACCGAGGCACGGGGGACACAGCCTGTGCTTTGGACACTGTTTGGTGACACAGGGCTTTCTGAGCCACACCAAACAGCAAACGTTCAGCCCAGCCTGAAACCATCTCGTAATAATAAACCATTTCATTTCTATGGAAGAACTTCTTCCCTGTGAGAGTGGTGAGGCCCTGGCACGGGTGCCCAGAGCAGCTGTGTGTCCCTAGATCCCTGGCAGTGTCCCTGCTTGGAGCAGCCTGGGACAGTGGGAGGTGCCCCTGCCATGACAGGGGGTGGAATGAACCATAAGGTCCTTTCCAACCCAAACAATTCTGGGACTCTGGGACTCTGCAAAGGAAACATGTCAATAAAAGCCATAAAAAACTCTCTCGATTCCATGTTGGCCATGGGGAGCTATAGGAGGGGCAGCTGCTCCCCTCAGCTCCTGCTCCTCCAATCTGGGGGTGCAGAGCTTGACACCAACCCAACTGGCATCCACATCTGACATCAGCAGGTCAGCCTGTCACTAATTGAATTATACCTGCATTACTTAATAAACAAAGAATACTCTCCACATTACAAGGATGTAATCCTTTAATTGGTTTATGAGCACAGAGTCCCATGGGAGGTGTCACAAATCCATCAGGATGCCCTGAGCACTGCGTTCCTGAGCCAGAGAGATAACACGTGTCATATGCCAGCAGTCGGCTCTGGGCTGAGCTACAAAGGGAGCTGAGCCAGCACAGCTCTGCTCCCCACCACCATCCCCAGCACCAGAACTCCCAGAACAGCTCCTGAGGGATGTACAGCTGCCACCACAGCAGGAGCTGGCAGTCAGACCCCATCCTCCCAGTGCCCCAGCCCTGCGGGCCCCTCCTCCCAGGCTGCTGCCCACCCTGTGTGGGGTGTGCAGGCTGTGGAGTGACCCCCACGCCACCCCAGAGGGCACACAGTGCCCCTTCCAGGCACCACATGGTGGGCAGGTGAGCACTGCAGCCCCCAGCAGTGCCTCCAGCCCCCTGTCCACCCTTGATTCATCGGGCCTTGCCAGCACAGTCCCACCTGAATTCCCAGACACACATGGAGGGGACGCGGGTCCTCCTCATCCATCATGTCACCCTAGAAATCCCTTTCTGCTGCCTCACACAACTTGCTACTGTAGATGTAAACCAAACCCATACCGATGACACTCAGCAACCTTAGCAGAGGGAAAGCACGCTCTGCAGGAGGCAGGTATCCTGCTCCATGATGCCTCACACACACAGGAGGCAGGTATCCTGCTCCATGACACACACATCTTAACTCAGGATCGAGCCTCTGCTGTACACAATCCACTTCAGCATCTGCACCACCAGCACCGCTGCTCCAGCTTGCACTGCTGGCCATGCTGAGGGCAAGGACGGAAGGGGGCATGGACACAGGCTGGCCACACTGGAGGGCACAGAGCACAGCACTGCTGGCCATGCCAACAGCATGGAGGGAACAGAGCATGGGGCGTGGGAGTGTGGCTGGACCCACATGCTCTATGCTGTCCCTGCCCCACAGAAGTGTGGGCTGCTCCCCAGGTGCTTGGGTTAGATTTTCTGTGCCTGGCATCACAGGAACACCATGCTGTGCCCCTGGAGTACGATTCCTCTGATCTGTGTGTGGTAGCTGTCATACTGTTGTCCTTCACTCTCCTCCTTTAGCCTTCACCTCTCCTCACATTCCCAGTACAAACCAGGGAAGCATTACTGACCATTGGGGAACCACTGGGTATCTTATTAACACCTACACCCAAATTCCAGATGGCAAGGAGCAAGTCCAGCCTCTCCCCAGCATTCCAAGTCTCACATCCTGCTGGTCACACAATTTCACTTCTCGTTATTGTTCTTTATTTACTGTTATTCTAACTTCCCAGTTGGAATTTAAGTGCAGTCACACGCTCTGTACATTGATTGGCTTCTTTAATGCTTATTAGAAGAAATGAAGCTCATTCAGCTCAGCCCTTTGTGCTGCTGGTGACAGCACAGGAGGCCGTGGCAGCGCTGGTGCAGCCAAGGAGCTGCTGCGGGCACGCAGCACCACAGCCACAGGGCACTCACCTGGGCAGCTCAGCTGGTACCCACCTGGATACTCAGCACAACCTCATTTAAAAACTACTGTCCTCATCTGTTCCCTTGGAACTTAACACAATCCTCATCTGGCACTAACAGCAGCTGCAGCCATCTATCCTGACCTACCGTGTCTTTCCCATGGTGCTTAACATGTTTTCCTTCTAGATCAGGGAAGGACAGGGGATTGCTTCAATCCACAGAAGCTGCATGTTTGCAGAATGCTTCTTAAACAACACAGGTTAGGTGTGTCCAGCTCAGGGCAATAACGAACACAACAGGAATGCCAGCCCTTGGGGAGGCAACCTCTCACTTCAACCACATCAGAACACCAGGCCCCAATGGAGGTATCCTCGCCGCTTGCCCAGGGGGAATGCAGAGAGGGGAGGAGGATGTGGGACACCTGTGGGATCCGGCTGTCGATGAGCAGGGGCTCTGTGCAAGGAACACGGAGTACTGGAAACAGGCTGCACCCTCCAGTCACTAAATGCAATCCTTGCCATGTACCTGGGGACAAGGACACATCTGTTTGCAGTGGCCCAGCACGCCAGGGCAGCAAGTGATGACTAGCCCACAAAGGAATGCCCATGCAGGTGCTCTGCTGACTGAGCCTCTGAGGCCACATGTCACCAGGGTGGCTGATTGTCTCATGTTCATCCCCATCCCCGGTCCTCAGCACAGCATACGGGGCCTGAATGTTACAGACCCACATCATGAGGACAGGTGGGTACCTGGAGGCATTTGCAGCACATGCCCAAGCCACCACAGGCCATGCCAAGACCCCTGCACAGTGCCTGCTGGACACCTCGCTGCTGGGCGTTGGCAGACACCACTGGAACCTAGACTGGGGCTTGTGCTGTTACCCTGGCTCTCTACACCACAGCTGAAAGATGCCTGTGTCAGCCTGCCCAGGCTCAGCTGTGGCATTCAGGCCATGGTGCTTGCCTGACCAGAGTACCAGCGGTGCGCAGAGCCCTCCCTGCACGCCCGTGACACAGCAGCCTGTCCCCAAAGGCAGCCACTGCCAAAGCTGAGGCTGAGAAGCAGGAAAGCAGCAGTCAATTCTCGGGAACTGCAGTTTGGAGCCTGGTCCCCAGGAGCAGTGTCACTGCAGCTGGGCGCCGGCGGAGATGAGACACAGGGCTGACGTGTCAGGAGGAGCCACGAGCACAGCAAACCTGCCCACAGCACAGCAAACCTGCCCATGGCACAGCGACACCGAACTTGCCCATGGCACAGTGAACCTGCCCACGGCACAGTGAACCTGCCCATGGCACAGTGAACCTGCCCACAGCACAGCGACACCGAACTTGCCCATGGCACAGAGAACCTGCCCACGGCACAGTGAACCTGCCCACAGCACAGCAAACCTGCCCACGGCACAGTGACACCAAACCTGCCCATGGCACAGCAAACCTGCCCATAGCACAGCGACACCAAACCTGCCCACGGCACAGTGAACCTGCCCATAGCACAGTGACACCAAACCTGCCCATGGCACAGCAAACCTGCCCATAGCACAGCAACACCAAACCTGCCCACGGCACAGTGAACCTGCCCACGGTACAGTGAACCTGCCCACGGCACAGTGACACCAAACCTGCCCACGGTACAGTGACACCAAACCTGCACACGGTACAGTGAACCTGCCCACGGCACGCACGGCGCAGCAGCGCCGGCTCCACACGCACTCCCAGGCGGAGCAGCAAGATCCCTGTGAAACACCACGTACCCGGCAGCACCACTGACTCACAGCTGACAGGCGACAAATCCCGCTCGCGTTACTCAGAGCCGCTCCCACGAGCCCGAGCAGGGAGCGTCACATCAAGGGCTGCACAAGTGCGGTGGAGAAAACAGGAACGAAGCAGCTCCCGGAGCCCCAGGAGCACTGCCGACAGACAGCACCTGCCTTCCTGTGCCCAGGATACCTGCCTTCCTGTGCCATGGCACCTGGATTTCTGTGTCCCTGGCACCTGCCTTCCTGTGCCAGGACAGACACTGCACATCCCAGGCAAACTCTAGACTCTGGCTTAGCACGCAGAACTGGTACCTCCCCCATATGAGCATAGTGCCTCTGCATGGCTCCTCAGTGGTGCTAAAGCAATCCCAGCCCAATCCCAGGCCCAGCAGCACCAGGGGACTAAGAACATGTCCTGGGGACTCCTCTCAGTGTGACTTTCTCCACCACCTTTTCCTCTCTGTTTGTGTTTTCCTTGTACTGTCTGCTGTCCCACAGCTGCCGAGCCCTGCTGCAGGAGTCAGAGCTGTCACAGCTCACTGTGCTGGGCTCCTGTTTCTCCATCCCCCATGGCCAACTACAGAGACCAGGAAGTACAAATAATTGGAAATAAATACACAGGGAATATCAGCTCTCTGGCAACGAAACAATGCTGAGGCAATGAAAACTAAAGAGTTTTATCTGTCTCCAATACAAAAGAATTCCAACATGATCTTGACAGAGAAACCTAAATAAAAACTTCAAGGGAAAAAGATATTCCACTTTAAAGCAAAGCTACCTAATATTATGTTTTCATGGAAATGTTTTGCCATAAGACAGTTCCTGGGGAGAAGCTTCATCTACAAGAGCAAACTCAAAACCACAGCACTGGACAAGCTCAGCAGCACTGGGAACTGGCTCAAATACTCTGAGGTCCCACGTGCTATTCCATCAGAGGTACCCACCCAGGCTCCCATTACCTCCTCAGTTAGCCATTTGACAAACCACCTTCTACATTATCCATCCTGCTCCAAACAAATATGACTTGCAGAGCCATTTATTCCATAGAAACACAAAAGCTGCTGCCCAGCTCAAGCAGCAGGCATGGCATGCCCAGCCTACACCTCAATGGCCAGCAAGCCAGGCAGGATGGGTCACACGGGCAGGGAGCCCTCAGACACCACAGTCACCCTCACACCACCCAAGTGATGTGTCAGTTAAAGCAGCTGTCAGGTAAACCTGTGCCCCGGGTCATGGGCAGGACACAGCTCCTGGCACCACACCATGTCACCACCCTACAGACCTCTGGCTCGTGGAGCCCAGAGCCCCAGCCAAGGGCCCTGGGGTGGCCTGGGGACCAGCACCTGGCTCTGGGCCAGGGCCCTCTCCAAGAGCCCTGTCTTCTCCTCTCCTTGTCTCAGCTGCTCCCCTGTGAATACCAACCCCTTTCCCTTCCTCTGCAGCCTCTCAGTTCTCCAAGAACCGCCAGCAAGAGCTGCAACAGAAAACAAAATGATGGCCATGACTGTTCCATGTCGGGCTGCAGGCCCCCAGCCAGCCATCACTGTCACTGTCACCAGCAGCCAGCCAGCCAGCCCATGGGCTACTTGGCCTGCAGCCCTCCTGGGGAGCCCCGCTCAGACCAACACAGCTGCAGAGCAGTGCACACCGGGACACGGACCCAGCCTGCAGCAGGGCTCTGTGGAACACTCTCGCAGCCTGCATCTGGGCACTGATGAGGAATTCCATAGCCTACGGTACTCCAAGATTTGTCATTTTGTTTTCAGAATGAAATCTCAAACTCCAGAGTACCAGAAGGTATATCTGACTAATTTGAAGCAAATGTTTCTATTTTGCTCCAAAGTGCATGATTATTTGATAAAAAATTTCTAGAAAGAATGGCTCACTCTTCAGCAACAAAACCTTATACTTTGGATAAAGTTTG
Source organism: Bombycilla garrulus (assembly GCA_013400315.1). NCBI lineage: Eukaryota > Metazoa > Chordata > Aves > Passeriformes > Bombycillidae > Bombycilla > Bombycilla garrulus. The sequence continues at coordinate 72,591 of VXBU01009879.1, read as the reverse complement.
GATTTGGTTTTCCAGGCTTGAGCATGTCTCCAGTGCTGCTTCTGTTCAACCACATTTCTTCCTGTTGCCCAGACACACAGACAAGAAGTTTTTGTTTCCAAAGCATTTTAGGTAACTACTTCAAGAACAGTTTTTATTTAAAACAAGCACACGCACATAAGCCTCTCCTAGCACAAACTTCATCGGATAGTGTCAGCAAGCATGTTTTAATAGCATGATATTGAAAAGTAATTTTACTACTAGCTAGAAAAGTCTGAAGACTGCAGAGGATATATTTAGATGTGTATAAATAGACAACACTCAGTGATGTCTGGTCCAAGGAGTACAAATCTTCCCTAATGCATGGAATATGCCTGGCCCAAAACGCTTGAGCAGCACTTATACAGCCTTTTCAGCCTGGCTCGGGTTCTGAGCCCGCTAATAGCGAGGCCATTAGAGCGGCGCTCAGGCCCAGCTGCTTGTGCAGGGAATATGCACAGATTGCTCTCTAAAACCCAGCCCGTCACCACATCTGAGAGCACAGGCAGGATCGATCAGCACTGGAAAGCCATTAGCTCTCCAGCCTCTGAACTCTCTCCACGTGCCCCAGCAGAGGGACAAGCCCTCCAGGCACCTCAGGATGCTCCACCTACCCAAGACAGGCACCCTGTGTGCCAAGGCCGTCCCTCCTGATGCACCCGCCTCGCATTCCCTCTAATCTTTTTCAAAAAACTGGGGAAGATCTGGTTTTTCCTTCCATGCTGCTCAGCCACATCTCTTCTTGGGTTTCCCACATTCCCAGACAGCCCAGATCCTGGGCTGGGCAGCCACCTCTCATCCTCCTCCCCCTAGCCCACTCACACCTTCGATGGCCAACAGGAGCCTCTCCAGACAACAGACCTGCATGACAAATTCAAACCAAGCCCCTGAGATGCCATCCTGAGCAGTGCTGCAGTCGAGTGCAGCTTCTCTGGGTTGTAAGGATGACATGAGTGCCCAGCCCATGTTGTAAGGATGACATGAGCCCCAGTGAGATAGAACAATCTGGAGTCCACTTCTGCAGCTGCATATGCTTGGTGGAACAGGACAATCTGGAGCCCACTCCCACATCTGCATGTGCTTGGTGGAATGGGTCAATCTCAAGCCCCCTCCTGCAGCTGGAAGTGTTTGGTGAACAGGCAAACTAGTCCAGCTTTAACTTGCACTGGGTACCTGAAATATCCAGGATTTGCTTCCACTGACTGCCCTGCCATGATAAAACCAGGAACTGCTCTTTCTGAAAGCAGAAAGATGAAGTAATATGCTAGGAGATGTATCTTAGAGAGGCTTGTAACTGAAGGCCAAACTGGCAAGCTCTGGTGTGCATTATGATCCAGTCTTACGCATTTAAACACATTTATTATGCATTTAAACAAATGCATAATCCTTTGAGTACAGTATATATTTAGCAATGGGGATTGGGAAGGTGTTGAGCACTGAGAACACTCAGCCTCTGGTACGGCTGCCTGTGCAAAATCAAACCTGACTCCCCACCAGCAGTGGAATTGCCAGGCCTGGCACACCTCTACCCACCAGGACGACTCTGGCATGGCACAGTCCAGGGGCCAGCCCCCAGGTGTGGCCTGCACTCAGGAGCAGGGTGCCCACCCAGAGTCCATGTGGCAGCACACCAAGCACGCAGGGGCAGGCAGCTGGGGTGCAGCCCTGCCACACTAGCACAGACCGGCCCTGGCACACACAGCCCACTCGGGCAGCACTGCCCCGTGCTCCTGGACACAGCCACCTGTGCCAGAGCCAGGACCGCTGCCGCCAGAGCCAGCCCAGACTCCTCCATCTGCAGGTGCACAGCTGGAACCAGCCAGGTTTCAGTTCCAGGGTGGGTTCATTCCGCCTCGCCAGCCGGGCGGTGCTGGCCCAAGCAGCCCCGACACGCAGCGCTCGCCGAGGATGCTCAGAAGGAACGAGCTGACACCACGTGTCACACAGGAACAGGCGAAATGGAAGCGTGGGTGGGAGGATCAGCAGCACGACAGCACGACGGCCAAGGGCAGGGACTCCGAGCCTGTCCAGTTCCACGGCAGTCAGCCAAAGGCCGCACAGGGCTGGGCTTGGCTGGGGGTACCTGCTGTCCCACCCCTGGTCTCCAGGACTGGTGAGGCCGGGTTCATGACCACAGCTGGGACCAACACATCCTTCTGCTCCTCACACACAACACTATGAGTGCCCCGGAGATGCAACAGACTGGGCGGGAGGAGGCGAAAGTGCTGTCCCAGGATGCAGAGGAACCGCAGAGCCAGTGTTCCCCAGCCTACGCCGGGACGGACCAGCCCGGGAAGAGGCTCCCCCACTACACCCGGCCCAGACATGCCCGTTCCCCACCCGCCGCCGGCCGCAGCTGGGTTCCCGGAGCCGGAGGGATGATGCTCCGACACCAACATGGCTGCGAGGCTCCGCCGGCTTCTCCGCCGCTGTTCTGCCATCTCCCCAGCGGGAACCTTCCGGCGGGGAAGGTCCATTCTGTCCTACATTCCTTCTCCCGCACACAGCGGTGTTCGCCACGGAGGGGGCGGAGGGGACAGAGGAGAGGGGGGCGCAGCCGCATCCTGGGACGCAGGGGACCACGGCGGCCCTGGGGAGAGAGCCGCGGGGAGAGCGGTGTGATGTGGCGGCCGGGCCGGTGGGACGGGGCGGTAGGACTGGGGCGGGGGGAGCCGCGGGCTTCCTGCGCCCTCTGGCAGAGCCCCGCACCCCGTGAGCCACCCGCGAGAGAGCCCCGGGATGGCTCCGCACACGGCAGCGCCTCCGCCCGCTCGGGCAGCGCCGCAGCGCCAGCGGTGCCGGTAACCGGGCGGCGGCGGCGGAG
>VXBU01009879.1:33532-68614 GCA_013400315.1 Bombycilla garrulus | reverse complement strand
CCAGCCGCCGCCCGGGGCCCCGGGGCCCGAGCGGGCGGGCGCGGGGGCGGCGCGGCTGCAGGCGGTGCCCGGGAGTTGCCCTGACGATGGATCCGGTGGCTGCACCGGCGGAACCGTCCCGGCGACAGCTCCGCTGCGCTCCGCTCCGCCCGGCGTGGCGAGGACTCCTGTCCGCCCTCGGGGCGCGCAGCTGCCCGCATCCTGCCCGCGCCCTGCCCGCGCCCTGCCGGCCCCAGGGCAGGGACTGCAGCACCGGACTTCTAGGAGGGATGATCCTGGCAGGAGAAGGAAAGGCTAGGTCATCTGTGGGGCAGTAAATTGGAGCGCTTTTGGGGATTGCGGCATCGTTACCTGGCTCCTGGATCTCTAACAGGGAGGAGAGTGCATTTCGTGCTATGGAACACTGACAGCCTTTTCTAGTGCTCTTTTGTGGGAAAACGCCGGGGAGGTTGCAGGACCCGAAGAAGAGGAGCAGTGCCTGGAGGAGAGCCGGGAAGAGGAGCTAATTAACGCACCTCGTCAGCGGCCGGTGACCCCGCACCTGGAGCGATGTGCAGGCACGTGCCCTGCCACCGCTGGGCAGTGGCCCCGGCTCTCCCGACACCCTCCCGCCGGGACGGGAGGCAGCTGCCGGCTCCTCCGGGGCTGCCCCGGGACTCTCTGCAGCCGGACTAACCCGCGTGGCCGCTGCTGCTGAGGGTGCAGGAGAAAACCCAAGGAATCAAGGAATGGTCGGCGTGCCTGGAGGCAGCGGGAGCGGTGCTGCCGGGACACACCGGCATCTTCTCGCTGGGCACGCACGTGGTAGGAACCCCGCTCCAGAAACGGAAAGATGCAGTGGCAGCCCTCGTGCCTCTGCTGATACCGTGCCAAAGTTTTGGTGCCTTGGGATGCAGCGTCTGGCATCGGTAAGGGTGAGAAGAGGGAACACATCAGTATTCCTGGGCTCAGGGCCGTCCATGTGACCTGAGAACTTTGCAGGGGTCTCCAGAGCAGCCTGTGACCCTGGTCTCGCAAGGAACACAGCTGCCAGAGCCACGTCATCCTCTGCCCTTCTGACAGCCTCTGAAGCTGTCAGGGCTGGGCTGCCAGGCTGGGCCTGAGTTTATCTCTGTTTCTCACAGCTAGAGAGGCTGGAAGGAGGAAATGGGTCTAAATCTTCTCTCCCTCAAAGGAAAACTCATGTCGGCTGTTTTTGCTGGGGTGGTCCCTTCCCTACACTCACTTCTAGCACTGGTCTCCTTTGGAGCTGAGGCAGTGTCATCTCAGGCGTGATTTGGCGTTCACAGTGTGCTCCCCTGTGGACAGGGGAGACAACAAGATGCTCCCTGGTAAAACATCCGTGGTCTTGGCTGGCATCCACCAGTGTCTTCAGCTTCAGGATCAAGCATTTGCTGCTGTCCGTTCTCTGCTGCCCCAGAAGCAGGGGCACTGGCATGCCAGTGATGCCAGCAGTGTGGCTGGCATTGGAATAGGAGGCAGACATCGGGGTACAGCTTCCCTGACCGTGGGAACAGGGAGAAGCTGGGTGGAAATTCAGTGGAAGCTACTGCTGGTATGTACTGGGGGTGCACTGGTTTGCACCATCCAGCACAAACACACCGTGGGGGCTGGTTCAGGAGCACTCTGAACTGGTACCAGCACAGCGCAGCCCAGGAGCTCCACAGCCTTGCAGCTAAAGCAGTGTCCTGTGCTCTCTGGCCTCAGGTGTTTGAACAAGGGCTGCTCCATCTTCTTGGTCAGCCTGAAATCCTTCCTGGACACAAGACTGAGATGACAACACTGCCTGGTTAATGTGCACAGTGGGAAACCTGCACTCCCCTGGCGTGTCTAGCGGCGTGGGAGCTGTGGGTGTGCTGGGGAGGCTCCCTCGCTGACGGCTGGGGTGGAAAGCCTGCTTGTCTGATCCTGGAGCCAGGCCGAAGTGACAGTGTGTGGCTGCTGTGCCATGCAGCTCTTACCCTGGAACTGTTCCCCTCCCTCTTGTTCACCCCTCCACTGGAGCCTCTCCTGGGATCTCTCCTGGGCTGTTCCTGGGATCATTCCTGGGGTCTCTGCTGGTGGCCCTGGTGACTGTGGGGGTGGCTGTGCCTGAACACTCCCTTCAGTGCCCAGGGACAGGCTGTTTTGGGACAAACCTCCCTGTTCCCAGTGCCCTGGGAAGGGGCAGGTGTGTGTCCTGGCATGGTTATTCCCCGTGCCTGGCAGTGTACCTCGTAGACAGCACTGTCCTGCATGGCCTGGCACTGGGGATGCTCAGGATTACACAGGTGAGCTCCCACCCAGCTCTGGCCAGGATTCACCCTGCCCTGGGGACCTGCTGGGGCTGTCACCTCCCCTATTACTCTTCTGAACAAGCCCTTGCATGGGGTTTTGTCTTGCTCACACCAACTAGTGTTAAAATGCTTTTTTCCTGACAGAGCCGGTAACCCCTTAACCTGAAATCTTCTTCCCCTCACAGGTATCATTTTACAATTATTTCATAATTTCTCTTTTTTTTGCTGAAATAATGAGACCTTGAGGAAAAGGCTTTGTTTAAATAACAGAGAGAGCTCTTCCATGCACTTCCTGACCCTTAGTCACGCCCGGAAGGAGGGACCCGGGGCCCGGGCACAGTGCCACACGTGCTGCAGCTGCTGGCCGCAGGGTGCCACGCTCACCCAGCCTGCTGCCCACAACACCCCGCTGCCGCAGGGGCCTGCCCGCCCCTCATCCCTCCAGACCTGTCCCCAGCCCCATCGCACAGAGCCGAGCAGCTTTCGGAGCTGTGGCGTCAGCCAGCAGCATCCTCGGGAGCTGCTTCCGGGCCGGAGGAGCAGCGGGGTGCTCCGTGTGCGCCAGGGAGCGGAGCGGGAGCTGCTATGGGATAACGTCACTGTGCACCGAGCTCGGTTTTCCACCAGCGAGCGCCGGTACCGTGTGCTGCGTGTACACCCTAAAGGAGAGCAGCAGCAGTGCAGGGCAGCGGCGCCCCGGCACCGGCTCCTGACAGCCCGGCGGAAAACATGTCAGGAGGAGTACACGGTGCTGCTTCACAGACACTGCGGTACCTCATCAGAAAGTGTCTGGAACCGGCAATGCTTATCCATCCTCGCAAGGGCAAAATTCACTGCCCTAATTGCTGAAATGTCAAATGTCACGTTGCGTGAAGCAGATTTCTCTTCCCCAGGGCACCTTGGAGACACAAACACCTCAGGTTCCAGTGCACGCCAGTCTCTCCTTCCAGAAGAACAGGGGAAGCATGTGGAGTTATCCCAGCGATCGTTTCCTGGTTTTCCATGTTAAGTTCTTTAGTCTGTAAGATGGGGGAGCTGTTGCGTTGTACAAAAACCGGCCGGGAGCGATCCTGCTCCATGCAGAGCCCGCTGTCCCCTCGCTGCCAGGCCAGAACGCTGCCCAGCTGTGCTGGTGCCCGCAGCTCTCACCCTGCCTGGCCGGGCAGGCTCAGGGCGAGCGGTGCTAAACCTGGCCCGGGTCCTGCAGCACTGCTTCCGACCGTGTCCAAGGTGAGCTGGTACGACTTTTCTCCCCAGGGTGCGTTGGTGGGTGGTGAAGGCCCAGCACGGGTTGGTGCCCTGGCCTTCATTTGCCAGCCCCACACTGCCTGATCCTGTCAGCGAGTCAGAAACCACCCGAAACCAGCGCAGGGCTGGGGGGCTGGTAACAGGCTTATCCTCAAACACACTCGGTTCACCTGGTGGAACCAAACCAAGATACTTAATAGCTGGAGTGCACCCTTTTTTGCATTTTTAATCAGAAAATAGATTAGATTTAAACTCATGGGTAAAGTAATTGTAGTGTCTCCTTGCTTATTATTTTAACAGATTTGTTCTTTGAGAAATAAAATAATGTGCTGATTTTTTTTTTTTTTTTTTATTTCTTGCATGATTATATGAAGACTTCTAGCTGTTGGTACCTGGCTTATTTAAAAAGTGCTTTAATTCTCAGGCACAAGCTGGCAAATGAGCACGGCTGAGCGCTGAGTGTCACAATCACACACCTACCACAATTCTGCATTGCATGAGCACAGTTTTGTCTGGGAAAGTCCAGAGACACAACTGGGAAAAGTTTGCTGTGCTGACAAGGAGCCTTGTCCGCCTCAGCCCAAACCTGATGGGCAGGCTCTGCCCGCCCTGGAGCGAGCACACGAGCTCAGGGCTCTCTTCAGCCAGCTCTGTGCCCCTCACAATGGGTTTTCTCACCCCCATGGTGGCCTGGTGGGGACATGAGCTCGCCCAGAGCATGGCTTGTTTAATTTGGAAATAGGGGTGAGAGGAATATTATGGGAAGAAACAGACGTATTGCAGGGCTGTGAATAAAAAATCTAGACTAAGCCCAGTCACAATTTAGAAAAACAGCCTGTCCAAAAAACCCCGTTACCTGCAAAAGGCAGTTTCCTTCCAACAAGTGAAATTGTCACCTCCAGGCACTGGCAAGCAGAGGCCAGAGCAGTCAGGGACTGCCAGGGGCTCACTGTGGCTGCCGGGCAGTGCTGCTGTGTGGGATGGAGCTGGGGCAGAGCCCACAGGAGGAGAGAGCTGCTGACACCATGGGCAGCCCCATCCTTCCACCTCAGAACACAGACACACCTGTGTACACACCTGTGTTCAGCCAGCCTGCACTCCAGGGAAAGAGCCAGGGCTGCTGGCAGTGCTGTGGTCTGATGAGCTGCTTCAGGGGAAAACAGCTCCACATCTCTCTCCGAAATTCAGCCTGCTGGATTGAAGAGCAATGATTGCCCATCCCTGAGTGTGGCTTCCAGTCGCTGGACAGCTTGAAAGTGCTGGGAGAATGGTTGGACTCGATGCTCTCAGAGGGTTTTTCCAATCTGAGTGATGCCGTGATTCTATGATTTCAGCAGGCAGAAGTGTTGGCCATGCAGATGGGATGGGCATCATCTGACAAGCAGCACAGCACCTAATCCTGTGCCACCAGGGCTCAGCACCCTCCCCCTGCCTGTTCAAACCCAAAGATATGCTGCATTGCCTCTCCTCCTCCTTGCTTCTGGAATTTCAATGATGTGCTCGTGCTCCCTTAACACTTGCACTGTCTTCATGTTGCAGTTTTGGATCTCAGCCTTTTAAAATTGTTCCTTATTCACATTTCTTTCTTACACAATTTATTCCTTCTTTGTCCAGATGACTTCTCAGTAGAAAACAGCAAAGTCTCCATCACCAGCCTGCCCAGTTCCCTCAGCACTGCCAGAGCCATGTGCAGAGCTCGTTTCCATAATAGATGGGAATTTGTTGTTCTACCAGTTGCTGATTTAAGTCTTTTCCTTAAGCCAAATTTTGCATTGGAAAGAGCTTCCAGTAATTCAAACTATTATTCTTCTGGATATTCCATTACATCCAAGCAACATTAGCTGAGGTCTAATGTTCAACTCATCATGGTGGGAGAATGAAGAGCTACCCTACGCCTCATTTGCACACAGAAGAAAGAATAAACTTTTATTTACAGCCTTTGCAGTCTTCAATTTATAATGTTTACAGTCTCTACAGTTGCATACAGGAGCTCACCACTGCCATAACCACAATGAAAAGATTGCACCAAAAATGAGTTAATTTTCACTGCAAAAATTACTCTGGAATGCAGGCTGGAGTGTTGCTCCAGCAGAGACAAGGAATACAGTATTCCATTGGAACAGGAGGAGAAAGTGGATTTAGTGATTATTATGCATAAGCATCCCAAACAAGTGAAACTGGGAAAATAATAAGATAACTAATATTTTTGAGAAGTTGCTAATTGGAAAAAAAAATTAGAAGACATAGAAGTAAAAGAATTCTAGTAATAACACTTCAAAAAAGAAGGAACTGGCGTCTGGCATGGATCCCTACTGCTTCCGAGCTTGTTCAATTAAAATCAACACTGAATGGGTTTTCTTCCACTACCATTACTCAAGCTGCATCCTTCAAAAGGATGGCAAATGATTGATATGCATATGAAAGAACCACAGAGTATGAAATTACAAAATGATACAGGGTTTGGATATTTGCACTTTGAGATATTAAATCTTCTGAAGGAAAATATTTGAGCAAATTCTGAATAAAGAACCCTACAGAGGAGGAAGAAAGAGCAGCAAGATAATCTAATAAGGCAGAGACTCAGCAATTTCCAAGTGCTGAATTCCTCAGTTTAACCACGGCACAGGGTTTCCAGCCCAGGATCTGCTCTTCTCTCTGGCCTGAGCATTGCTGCCAGGGTCCCATGTTCAATGTTCTGTTCATAACACAAACCAGGTTCGAGGTGCTGAGTCAGGCTTGGATTTAAACCTTTCTGGAGATACAGAGATGCTAAAAATCCCATCATTGCTCCTGGTGCCCACCCTTCTTTCACTTCTGCAGGCTCAGCATTGCTGCTCCACCTCTCTGAGCAGGTGGAAATCCCAGGAGGTTCACAGCACAGAGCCCCTGCTCCCCTGCAGCTCCTGCAGCTCCTGCTGCTCCCCTGCTCTCAGGAGGGCACTGCTGCTCTGGCCTGCCCTGCTGTCCTGCCTAGCCACCGACACTTCTTCTCAGCTGGCAGGCAGAGCCAAAGGAGGGGTGTCTTGGTCATTTGGATCTCTCAAATGTACAGGACAAGGTGCTCTGTAAATTAGGCTCTTTTAATGAGCTCGTTAGGAGATACAAAAACCAAGCACAACAACCAAGGGTTCGATCCCTTTTGCCCAGGGGACTTACATGAATTCACTTGTTGACCACTCAAGCCATATGAGATTCCATGGTGTACAAGCCATAACTGAGTTCCACACCTACGAGCAAAGAAGATCCCGGTCCAGGGTGAGAGTTCATTCCTGCTCCTCCACCATGGAGTGGGCGTCCCTCCGGCACTACAGGAGCCAGGGGAACCTCAGCAGTCCCGCTGCAAAAGCTTTTGGGGTGAGCTGACTTTTATAGTCCCCAGCTTGGTCTGTTTGATTCCCAAGAGTCAGCAGACTCCGACTGAGCTCCCTGACAAGTGACGTGGTGATGCTGGCTGCAGGGATGGGGAGGAGTGGCTGCACTGCACACCTTTAGCTCCTTCTGGCTGTCTTCTGCCACTGTGGGGCTCCGGCTCTGACCCAGTGATGCTGCTCCCAGCACATGCCAGGCTGATGGGCTGTGTTAGCCAAAAATTTGATCAAGAGTCACAGGAACACTCACAAGGTTCCAGGTATCCCCTTTGATTCTGGTTTTAGAGAGGTGCAAGAAGAGGACTTGGGCTGTGTCTCAGTCTGCCAGCCTGATTGTTTTAACAATATTGTGTGCAGATCAAACATCATTGGAAGTCACCTGTTTGGCATGGACCATCTTGCCAGGAATAAGCTGCATGGAAACCCCTCCAACGGTCACCTGATGGTCTCTAATCACACAAGGCTTCCACACTGTGTTCAAAATCTCGGGATGCCATGACTTGACAGTAATTAGCAGTAATTGTTTCCCATGAAGGTGCAGTATTTGACTAATAACTTCCTTTACAGGAGTCAGGGATCTCGGGGATGCCTGGGTCAGGAGCTGTCACTGCTAATTACCCTTTCAGCCCTGGTGCTCACAGGAGCTCCTGCCGTTGTCACCTCTCCAGGACAGCATTTCTATGTTTCTCAGGCCCTGGGCAATATTTCCTAATGTTCTGGGACTGGCTGTGGATTAACAGGAGGGGATCAGGGGCTGCTGAGAACCGTGCTGCCATCCCCAGAGCAAACCCCTCTCTTTCCACCCTCAAACATTGCCCTGACAGGCCACGTGTCTGCCAGTCCAGGGAGCTCACACAGAATGTGAAGGATGAAAACTGGTGCTGCCACATGGGCTTGAAAAAATGTGGCTGCAGAAAGGGTTTGGTCATCTGAGCATGTTGGGAAATGCTGAAAACCAGAGGAAAACAGGCGCTTTTCCCGTTGTGTCAGAGCTGCCCAGGGAGGTGTGGGGCTCCTGGGGTGCCAGTGCGCTGGCACAGAGCCCAAGAGCCAGGCCCCCCTGCACCCCCCAGAGGGTGAATCCTGTCCCCCTGCTCACAGTCTGGTCCCCACGGCTGTGTGCCCACCCCAGCCTGAGCCCGGCTCCCACGGGGGGCTGGAGCTGCCAGCCCACTCCTCTGTCCGAGCCTCTCCCTCCTCTGTTCCCAGTCCTGCTCCTGCCTGCCCATCACAGCTGCTGTGATCCACACGGACCCACATGGGCTCCAGCATAGCTCGCAAACACAACCCCAGACCAGCTACTGAGCGAAAATCCACTTCATCCCAGCAAGAAATCCTCTCCACAGCTAGCTCATATACAGCCACTCCAAAATGCTCCATGGCATCAGTAAAAGCCAAGGTCTATTCTTGGATTAATTTTGAAGTTATATCCCCACTAAGGCAAGAAAATAGCACCAGCAGATGTGTCCTGGCACATCTTTCAGCCCTCTGCTGCAGCAGCTGGACAGCACGCCCAGAAGGGGAAGCAGGATGTGGAAGAAGGGGGTAAAGAAAGTTTCCCCTTGTAGTGGCCACTTGGCTTGTAACTCCATCTGCCAATGCTCCGTGAGAATGAGGAAGCTGAGCCGCTTACTTCAGCAGCCCGACTGATCTCCCGCCTGCTTTCTGTCAAAAGCCCATAATTAGATGCATTCTCTAAGGCCTTTACAGTGTTTGTATAGTGAGCAATTACCAAATGCTGCATTACAATTGTAAAATTAGCAGTGCTACACTGTTAATAATGAGTTTAAGGCTTGTGTAACACGACTGGAGGGCTTCCATTTGGAGGGCCTGTGAGGATCTCGTTTGCATTACAAAAACCAGTCTATGCACTGGCCTGCCAGTTGCTGACTTTGCTCTGAACAGGGGCAGCATTTCAGTCTCAAAGTCAAACTCAGTGACTGGCACCTTCTCAAGAGAGGGGAAATTCCAGCTCAGTCCCGTGGCTGAGATGATGGGGGTGGAAACATGTCCAAGAGAATCTTGTGGAAGCAAATAAAGTAACATTGCTGAAGAAAATGGCACTCCAAATACCGTTACAGTCTGGCTGTTTATTTTTCTCAAGAGATGTCTTGGAACCCACAGATTCCCTGTTAGTTCCTCAGAGCAGGTTTGTGGGCATTTTGTGGTTTGTTTAAACAACCCACCAGTATTGTTACTGTTCTTTGATAGTGAGAAGATTGACACTGAATGAAATTTAAATTAAGGGATTTTCTTCCAATTCAACTTCCCCAAAACCTAGCACTAACAAAGGAAAGAAATCCAGCCCTGAGGTTGTACTTTTCTCTTTTCTCTCTTCTCTCTTCTCTCCTGTTTGCTTTCTCCCCTCATTGTTTCCCACACTAGTTGGCAGTTTCTTCCCTAAAAGTTTCTTGTTACTGTGTTGAGTGATGAGTTTGGGAATGGATCCATCAGCCTCAGCAGGACGGACAGAGGAGGCTGGGTGGATGTCAACTGCACAAGCCACCACTGAATCCCTCTCTGAGCCACTGCCATTGGTTCCATCCCAAAGGGGGGAAGCTTCTGGCAGTTTCTCACAGGAGCCACCCTTGTAATTCCCCCCCATTACCAAAACCTGGCCATGAAAACCCCACACAATTTACACATTATTTGTGTCTGGTTTGCTGAGCGATTTTTCTTTCAGAAAAATGGTGCATTTCCAAGCAGCCCTGGTGGCTTATGACTTATGTTCAAGGCAAACACAAAACAAATGAGGCACCTCCAGAGAGCCAAACTCCAGGCAGAGCTCACTGCCAGGTGGTCCAGTGCTAAATCATGACCACTATTTAGTACAGAATGAATAAATGCATAAAACCCAGGAAAAAGAGAAATTAAACCTGAAGGGGACACCTGAGCAAGCCAAACCCCACAGACCTGGGGCTCGTAAACCGGGCTGTGAGGTTTAGGAATGTTGAGGACAGGTTTGCAGTGAGGAATGGCTCCTCTGACAACGTGTCAGATGTGTGTTATGTACCATGTGATTCGTGGTTCGCTCTGTGTGCCATTAATCATGTCACTCGTTAGTCAGAAAGTTAAATGGCGTTTGGATGTGACAAATGGTGGTTTCTGGAAGGTGAGGGGCCCCACGAGGCCTGCAAGGGACTTCTGCAGCACTCCCCATTCTCGTGACTCCTGATGTCTCCTAGGAGGAGGGGAGTCTTCCTCTGAGAGGTAGATGGAGGAGTAAATGTTTAAAAAGTACTTGAAATGTTTTATATTGATATTTATGGTATTTTATTGCTGTATCCTTGCTTGCAATTAAAAGCAGCCTGAAACACACGGGTAGCCAGAGCAATCCTTCCTCTGCGTCCAGCTTTACCCACAGCCCAGGTGTGAAAGCAGCTCCTTCCTGAGGCCTTGCTAGGGAAAGCCAAGGGAAGTTTCCATTTATAGGGGATTTTTTATCCAATTATCTTTCACATAAGCAGCTTAGTGGGACTATTTTTATAACTACTGCTTGGGAGGCTCCAAGCCTGCCACGTCTTCCCTTAAAGGACAGGAATTCTGTCGCTCATCTCACACGGGGTGGGGTGGCTCCTGCAGCCACAAGGCACTGAGGGCATGAGCAAGGGAGACTTATGGCAGAGAAGATGATCCTTCACCTAACACCCGATACAGATGTAGGAAAACAGACAATAATTCAAAAACAGGAACACTTCATATCTGAAACTTCACCTACCGTACCAGTGGTTCTATTAGAAGTATAACTTCTTTCTACAGGTTTTACCTAGACATACAGATTATCAGTACTGTAAATCTATTACTTGTGCAAGATGAAAGATAATCCCATTTCCCACTGTGAGAGGTACAGCAGAAGACACAAACAGCCACTAGGTCCAACCAAAAGTCCATCTAACAATTTATTCAGCACGAGGTGTGCCAGAAACAAGTGTGCTTCCAAATCCCAGATCCTAAACTCTGTGCAAATCAGTTACTATGTCACCAACTAGAGCCTCTCGCTGGGAAAAACAGACCAGGTATGGAGAACACAGGCTGACTTCGCAGATAAAATCCTGTAGCCAGAAAATTTGGCAGTCTGGCAGAAAATGTGCCAGAAATAATGTAAAATACATTGTGCAGGAATGAGGTAGACCTAAAAGCAAAGATGACAGACTTGCACACTGGCTGACAGCACTTAACTGGGAAAGACATCAAAGCCTGCAATCCTACACTATTCTCCCAGTTTCTAGTGATTAGTGGCTGAAATGGTTTTGCTTAAAATAACGAGCCAGGATTGTTCTTTCTGTGATAGATGTACTCGGTCAGTTTTGGGTTCAAGTGACCCTTGAGCATCAACAACAGCAGCACCTGGTTCTCGAGCTCATGCAAGAGCCATGATGCTCTCCCCAAGGATGTGTCATCCCAAACCTCCGGCAGCCATACAGAGCTCAGCTCGTGCCTCCAGGTTTTTCTGCCTTAAGGAATTTTTTTCCCTCGCTTCAGGTCTGCAGGAAGTCTCTGGCCCAAGGGCCAGAGGTTTGCTCCAGGTGAAAGCAGTTCCCAGAGCCCTCTGAGCCCTGGCAGGGCTGCCCCAAGGGTGTCACAGCTGTGTGGCACCAGGGTCTGTCCCCAAGAGGAACATGAAGTAATAGATCACAGAATCAGGAGTGGTTTGTGCTGGAAAGGACCTTGGAACTCATCCTGTCCCACCCCTGCCAAGGCCAGGGACACCTTCCACTAGACCAGGCTGCTCCGAGCTTTGTCCAACCTGGCCATGACCTTGCAAGTGGCAATTTGCCCTCAACAATCCAGGACATTCAGTAACACCATCAGAGCATCCTGAAACAACCCGCACTGAAGACAAAGGTTGTCCTGACCCCCAGGGTCCCAGTCTGGAAGTCCAGTCCTCCCCTAGAGCCATGAACTTCCCAAAGCAACTTTCTTCAAGTATACAAGGCTGGCCAGTCCAGGGAAAACTGCCCACGTGTTCTTTGCACAGCACCTCAGGGGTATTTCATGCCACGGTGCAGATCCCACCTTCCCAACTCTCACCTGCTCCGACAGGGACTGCTGGGTGCTGCCCCAGAGCACGCCCAGAGCTTCTGACAGTTCCAGTTCTCTGATTAGCTGATGCCTTTCATATTTATACATATAAACCACATTGTTACAGAGCTCTGATGTCCTGACTGGATTTCTTTGCATTCAGAAGAATCCATAGAATTATTTCAGCTGGAGTTAACGGTTATAACTCAAATATATTTTTTTATTAAGTGATAAACTTAATTTATCACAGCTTGCTATCAGCAGGGACTCCATGATCTCATGAGCAAATGGAAGACTGAGGAGGGGAAAATGAGGGCAGGTTTGATGTTATAAAATTAAGTGGGAAATTTACAGTGATGTTTGGAAAAGTCTGATATTTTACAAAATATTTGAGATTCCCACTGGTGAGCTGGCTAAGCTGTGCTGTGTAACCTGTAGAGGCAAGGCTGTCATTTGCTGCCAGCTCCACAGGTTCAGCAAAGCACAGAGAAACCTTGCATTTGCACAATGACTAACGTTTTCAGCCCAAGTTTTATCATTTCAGGAGGTTTTATATGAGATCAGGTTTGCAGTTCCCCACATCACCTCTGGAATAATTTAAGAACAAAGATGAGATGGACTCATTATGGAAACTTGGTAAACTACATCTGTTGGAAAAGGATGTGAAAAGCAATTTCTTCCTCCTATTCCAAGCCAAAATAAGTATCAAATAGTGAACTTTTTTACCAGAAAATTTTCTTTACCTTTCTCCTCATTCATCCAAATTTTCATCCTAATTCTTTAAAAATATCAACAAAACTGTGAGCATGTTGGATTCCATCATTGTCCAAGGAATTAGGGGCATTTTCCTCACAGCGAAATGCCAGCAAATTTTCTGTCACTGCCTGTCATGTATCACTCATTTATCACTGCCATCTATTATTCAGTTATTTCTGGCTTCTAACTTTTGTGGGTACACTCAAACTCTCACAGTATGAAACACAGAAATCAGAGCCAGCTGTCCCCCTCCCTAGAGTTGTCCATCTTGGTGCTTCTCACATTCCCATCGCTGTTCTTGCGGTGTCAGCACTGCCCAGACGGTGTCCCTCTGTGTTTGTGCATCCACACCAGAGTCGCGGGGAGAGGTGGCAGCACTGGAGGCCATTTCCTCCTGTTTGTTACCTGGAGCAGAGCCGGGCAGCTGCAGAGAGCCACATGGTGCGGTGTTTGTACAATGTCGGTTAATTATCAATTATCAATTATCAATTATCAATTATCAATTATCAATTATCAATTATCAATTATTATTTCCCTCCATTGTGCTCCTCTCCAAACCTAATCTTGCCCTGGAAGGCAGGGGCACAGTGATCATTAACAAATGCTAAGGAACAGTTTGTTTCTGGCTTTGCTTCTGTCCCTGCAGCTTTGCTGGGCGCTGCCCCAGTGTGAGCAGGGGGTGCCACTGGCTGGACACGGTCAGCCACTGCCACCATCACTTCTGAGGGAGCCCAGCACATTTCTGTGAGAACAGTTTGGGCTCCTAAGTCAGGAGGTCACGCATGGCCAGGTGCACACCCAATGAGCAGCTTCCCAAAGCTGCTGCTACTGCAGCACTGCCCCGCATCCCTGACACTGGCACGTTTGAAGTCACAAGGTCACCTACACAGAGAGCAATTGGTTTTCACAAATCCTGCTCATTATGCAAATTTATTATTTACATACACCTTTAGGCTGAAGAGGATGTGAGAAACAGTAATAGGAGCCCTGCTTTTGGCAGGAGGAAAAATATTTGACAGAAGATGAATTAGGGCTTGGCCAAAGGAGCAAAAATTAATTTGGAGAGTGGGAATGCAGAACCTTCACAGCAGTGAAGCCACAGAGTCCTTGGTTGGAGGCAGAGCTGGGCATGGGGAGAAGGTGGGATCTGCTGCATTGTCAGCGCTGCTGGCCCCGCAGAGCCCCCCAGCAGGCTTGGGCAGCCTTGGCTCCCACCCTGTGGCTGGCCTGGCCCTTCCAGGCAGGGGGCTGGAGGCTGCAGACGCAGGGCACTGCCTGGAGCATCCATCCCTTCCCAGTGATACACACATGCCCTCTGTGCCGTGCCAGGGGTGACAGGAGTGTCTGCCAGACCTCCCAATTCTCCTGTGGGTGCACATTTCAGTGCCCACATCTCTACAGACGAAATGTATAAGCCATTAAATTAATTTAATTTGAAGCAGCCTGTAGCTTCATGGTCTAGAAACAGAGCCGTGGCTTCCCCTCCTTAAAGCAAATATGTTTGCTCTTCCGCTGCACTTCTTATTTGTTTTTTGGCTTCTTATCTGCCTTCTGTAGGAGAGCAGAGTAAAACTTACTTATTCATTCAGCACAAAGCCATCAGCTGGAGCCTTGCAAAAAGGCTGGCAAACACTCGGAGGTTTTTCCTTTGGCTGTGGCGCCATCAGACACAACCGTGGGTCCAACCCCGGGGCACTTCAAGGGAAGCCTTAATCTGCCACACATTTCACATTGCAGGACACTGCATGGACACGGTTTGGGCTGGTTTGTCTAGCAGCAGTTAATGCAGGCTTGCACATATTTTGGATATATTGTACAATTTTGGTGGTAGTTTGTCCTGTTAGTTCCTTGATGGGCCAGGAATGGAATCACTAATTTACTGCTATGTCACTGCTGTAAGAGACAATGTTCCAGCTGGGCATGGACGGACCAAGACAGCATCACTGCTCAATGGATGATTTTACTTCCTGGTCTTGTCTCTGCTGCCTTTATTGCCACGGATCCCGCCCTCACCCCCACAGCCCCTCAGGGGCTCCTGCCATGCCAGCACTGCCACCGCTGCTGTCACACGTATTCCAGTGGCCAGGGTGTGTCTGCCAAACTCTTGGCCCAAGACACAGGCAGTCAGTGGTTGATCCTGCTGGGTCAGTGCCAGCCCATGTGCCTTTTGGGCACAGAAAGGTGGACCAGGAAGGCACCCAGGCTCTCCCTGCCTCCCTGAGAACCAGCAGCACGGCTCACCAGGAGCCTGAGCGGAGTGATGAAATTATTGATAATGCCTTGTTGTTAAATCCATTATTAACTCCATAATGCTTTTGCCTTGCTGGGTGCTGACAGTTGGACTCGAAGCAATTCCTCTAGCTGTGCTAGCAGTACCCACAGGATAACTCACTGTGGGAGAAAGCAGGCTGTTAACCTCCAGGGTAAAATAAAAAGGCTCCTTTTGTATAAGCGTCAATGTTATTTCTGAAAGCTTAGCAAACAAAGAAAAAAAATCCCATCCCCAGAAAATCTTCAGCAGCCATTACAGAATCGTTTTGCATCTTATCTCCTTTTGCTTTCCCAGTGTGCCTTGGAATTGTTGGTGTCAACACGCAGAACAACAGGCTACACACAAAATCTTATTATAATCTCTTCCTTAGGATCCACTGGAGAAAAAATGTGATTTTTCTGTCTGTGTGTGCAGGGGCATGTGAACTTAGCTGAAGTGCCGGGCAACATCTCACTTGTTCACAGTTTCTTTTTCACCCATGAAGCTGAGCAGCTGCTGCCCATTCTGTGACACAGGGACACATCTGCGGGACATTTGCAGTGTCACCAGTGACCCCGTGTAGGGCAATCGGGGTCGGGCTCACAGGAAGCCAGGAGTTCATGATGCTCAGGGGACCCATTGCATTCCACAAGGCACAGCCACGCCTGGGGTGAGGCTCTGTGGGTCCCTTGGCACCAGCGGGGCGGGGCACAGCACCGCAGGAGGATCTGAGCAGGGCAGGGCAGGATCTGAGCAGGGTGGGGCAGGATCTCAGTAGGGTGGGGCACAGCGCTGCGGAAGGATCTCTGATCATTGTCCGTGGCCTGGAAAAGTTCCTCCTGGCAGTTCATTGCCAGAGCTGGAGCAGGTGCCATTCCTGGTTGTGTGACACAACTTCAATCTCCAGCACTCCCAGAGCTCCTGCCTTGCTACTGATCCATTTAGTTCTTCAGCTCCCAGTCAAACCCTTTTCTTTCTGCAACCAGATTAAAAAGTTTCTTAATATCAGAAAATCTTTCTCTGAAAACATATACCAAAGTCAGCATCTTGCTGTATTTCAGGCACGATAATCAGGTGGAGCCCTTCAACTCTTGCCAGACAAGGTTTACTTTTCCCATCCCCAAACGGTTTTGGTGATTTATTTGAAGCATTTTTCTGTAAGGCACAGACACAGAACACTACGGAAGCCAGTCCATATGAGCCTTACAAGTGGAAAATTGGCCCGCACTTCCTCCCAGTGCCTCCCTGGCACATCAGAAGCCCATGGCTATCCCCCACTGGCAGGCTGCCAGCCCTGCTCCCTACACAGCTCCAGAGATCCAGGTCACTCTCTGGCTGTGGCATGGGCAGCACTGTAATGCTGAAGTCAGAGCTTTCCACACAAATGCTGGGTTGATATCACACCCAAGGGATTTATCACCACACTGAGTAGTCAGAACTCTTTTATCCCTGTGTGATTTGAGCAGTCCTGGGTCATTAGCATGGAACAGAGCACTGCCAGGTCCCGGGGCACTCCTCACTTCCCCCGCCTGCCCCACGCTCCTGCCTGCTCCCTGGACACGCTTTCTCCTGAGGCACAGATCTCCAGGGAGTCTCAGCAGAGATGCTGAACCCACAATGAGTACAGAGCCCCCCATGCAGGGGCCTGGGGTTGGTGGGGCTGCCCCAGCAGCTTGTAGGGCTCTCACGACTCTGGCAGCTCCCACCTGGAAAACCATTTGGGAAAAGTGCAGCTACCCATAAACCTTACTGAGGGCTGGAGCTGCGCTGTGGGATGGCCTCAGAACATCTGTGACCTGAAAGGACCATCACTGGGGTTTAATGTTACAGGGAAATTCACTTCCCATTTTCACCCAGCTTTCACCTGTGATTATAATCACCCTGTAATTATAACATCAGGCATGACTGGTAAATTGCTCTTTGTCCCTGAAGCAGAAAACGTCTCCCCTTCATTTTGTGGTGTGGTAAGTGCAGGCAAGCTAAGTGTGGTGTTTAAAATGCAATTTTGTCTATGAACTTTAAAGCCATCGTGGCACCACTGGGTTCATCTAGAAGCACTACAGTCAGTCCAGAATGGAGGGCTGCCTTTTACCTCCTCAGGCAGCACGTAGATTGGTGTACAACTTCCTTTTAACACCACTCAGTTTTCTTTTTTCCCTTGGAATTCCAGGTGTACAATCCTGGCAGTGAAACAGGACAGCCACAGAGCACGCTCTCTGCAACATCCACTAAAAATAGTTCAGGAACGGTGCTGCTGTAGACTTGGTAAAAAAGAGCTTTTCAAGTCTATAATTCCCTAATACAATCAAACACAATCATAAGCAAAATTATTCATGCTGACTTGATTAGTAAAAAGAGAAGTATATGCTAATGAGGCAGCATCTCTCCCTGCATTTGAACATGGCACTACAGCTCTCTGGACATGGATTCATCACTGTTGGAAAACACCAGCTCCTTTCCTTGCTCTCAAAATCTGCTGGGGCCTGGAATGCAGGGGTATACCTGAGCTGCTCCTTGCCAGGGCTGTGGCTGATCTGAACTGCAGATCAAAGGGCAGGAGAAAACACCAGGCTGTGCCTGGGGACAAGTGAGAGGTGGCAGTGACCCAGGTAAGACTGTGCCTGGGGACAGGTGAGCAATAGCTGTGACCCAGGTGAGACTGTGCCTGGAAATGAGGTGAGAGGTGGTACCAAGGAAGAGCATAAATATCTTTTCCCATCTGCTCCAAAAGGAAGGGATTTCTCCAAAACCTGCAACTGATCTCCACAAGGCCCTGCACCAGCTCACGAGTGAGCTCGTGCTCTGCCCTTCAGAGTACGTGTTCCGAACAATGAGTCCCATAGCAGAGCAGCTGTGAGACACGAAGGGACACTTCTGTGGCTGATACAGCAACTTCTGTTTATTTTCCAGTAAAAACCCGCCTGTTTGTGCAGGACATGGGAACTCAGCTCGGAGCTGGACAGCAGCCCCTTGGCAGCACCCCCACAGTGAGCTCCACCAGCCTTCAGCAGCCCCTCAGCTGGGTCACTGCCAGCAGAGCTCCAGCCCCAAGCTGAGGATCAGGGTCTCATCCCCGAGCAGAGGGTTTGTCTGTCCCCAGGAGTAACTTTGTCCATTCCCAAGGGGTTGTTTCTGTTCTCCTGTCCCCAAGCCCAGGCTGCACACCAAGTGGGCTGCTGACCCGTCTGCAGTGAGAGCCCAGGCTCCACTGAGGCTGGTGTCATTCTTTTCCTTTCCAACAGGATTCATCAGCTCTTTCTGCCCGGAGTCTTGTATCACCTGCAGATCAAAGGCATCATTTTTCCTCTCTGTCAGCAGGGATTCTGCCTGGGTATGTAGGTCAGAATCAGTCCTTTTCATCCCATTGTCTGCCATATCTTTCATTCTT
This sequence comes from Bombycilla garrulus, assembly GCA_013400315.1. Lineage (NCBI taxonomy): Eukaryota > Metazoa > Chordata > Aves > Passeriformes > Bombycillidae > Bombycilla > Bombycilla garrulus. The sequence continues at coordinate 50,305 of VXBU01009879.1, read as the reverse complement.
CACAGAAGCTAACATTTCTCCTCACTTTTTTGAAATATTCCATTTGTGCTTTTTTTTTCCCCCTCAACCTGACTGCATTCTCCTGACATTGTGGCCTCTCTCCATTCTCTGTCTGACATTAGAGACAATGCACTGGGCAATATTTTATACATGATCTAGAATTTCCTTAAGCCTTTGAGCCTTCTGCACAAATATCCTTCTGGGTTTGTCAGACAGATACTTCCATTACACAACTCAAATGTTCAATAATAATAGGTTGGATCTTTTCAAATATCAAAACTTACTCCCACTGGAAATCAATCATCAGACAAGAGACAAGTCAGGTAGCTGAGAATTGCCTGCCAACTTTCCTTCACTGTAAAAGCTGATGAAAGCAGGCAAACTCTAAATGACTTGTCAAAGACAGCTTAAAGAGAGAAACTGAGAGTGTAATTATGGCCACACAGACACTGTGTTTGCACAGACACACGGTGGTGTGGCACAGGGAGGGGGAGATGTGTCAGAAGTGCAGGTGCAGGTCCAGAGCCAGCAGGCTCTGAGGTGCTCTGAGCGTTTGACAAGGTCACATTTGGAGCAGATGAGGGCATGACGGTCCTGGCAGCGCTGTGTGAAGGCCAGGGTGGGTTCCAGGCTGGAGAGAAGTGCCACCTGCCTGACCCCCAGCCTTGCTGGTCATGCACAGCTCTAGTCCCCACAATCCAAAAACAAAGCAGACAGACTGGAGAGGATCCAAAGGAGAAAGATGTCGATGACCCAAGGGCTGGAGAACCTGCCCTGTGAGGAAAGAGTGAAGAAGTTCAATCCCTTCTCCTGTAGAAGACTCAGGGGGACCCCATCACAGCATCCCAGGGCAGATCTGAGGAGGATGGAGGATGGGGGATGGGGGATGGAGGATGGAGGATGGAGGATGGAGGATGGAGGATGGAGGATGGAGGATGGAGGATGGAGGATGGAGGATGGAGGATGGAGGATCACTCTGCAGGAGGAGCCCCATGGGGAAGGCAACAGGCGATGGATACAAGCTGCACCAGAAGAGGTTTCATCTCAGTATGAAAGGAACTTTTAACAACAAGAACAGTCATTTGCTGGAACAACTTTCCATCACTGGAGGGTTCCACATGGCTGGTCAGGGTGTGAGAAAATCTCTGTGGGCTTCCTTTCCCAGAAAGCATTGGAGTAGATGATCTTCAAGGTGCCTTCCTGCCTGAACTGCTCTAGGATTCCACAATTCCATAAACTGTAGAGCATAGGAGTGTAAAAATATGATGGGATTTTTCAGTTGCTACTGCACAGAACCTTTGTGTTTGAGGATTAAACGTGGTGGTCCTGCCCATGCCATGCCCCTCACATGGGAGAGGCACACACGGGTACGAGCCAGCACTCCTGGTTCCTGAGCTTTGGGGTGGAGGGATGGGGACACAAGGACTGTCCTTGACACCTGTGGGACTGTAGTGGTCAGAGCAGGTGCCTCACAGCCACCTCTCACCCTGAGATCCCCTCTCTCTCCCCATCCTCCTGCCAGCATTTTCTGGGCTGAGTTCAACTCTCATGTGATCTCTCTCTATCCCAATGTCATGTCCACTGCAGTAAGGCTCAGTGTGTATCTACCATTGAATATCTTTTTATTTATGCATGAATAATTGAAACCTTGCATTATTAATGTTTTAATTAACCTTTACACAAGGTTTGCTGTTTTTAATACCTCCTTTTATCTCCCTGAGCAGTCTCTATAATGTGTTTAACTGCTGACTTTATGTCCTGTCAATTGCGGGAAGTTTTTAACTGCAGCATGTGCACAGATCATCTTCAGAAAGAAGTCACTTCTGAAAGCCATGGAGTTGACTCCACATGAAAATACTTCCCCATTTGTGATTCCTGCCATTGCTAAGCTCTCTCTTGGAAATGCTGATGCATTTTGTCCTGTGTTGCTGCAGCTTTTCCTGTCTCCTCTTGCACAAGGAACCCGGGTCATTTTTCTGACTCATAACTGGCAACAATGAGGAATAAGTACACGCTTTCCTTTGGGAAGCCAGACTGGGAGCTGGCAGCTGCCTATGGCTCTAGGGGGCTGGATTATTTACTATTTTGTTTAATGCTGCTGCCTCGAGTGTACAAAGGTGCTGATGAACCCTCAGTGAACCTGGATGTGTCTGTCCTGTTTGTACAGTGCTGGTCTCCCAGCACAGCCCTCCCACGCAGAGATAACTCATGGGACACAAAGCTGAAGGACTGTATCAACACAGAACTAAGTAAAGAAATAAATAAAGCAATGTCATTAGAAAGGTATAAAGGGGCTCCTGCCTTGCTCCCCCTGAACTGGGACAGCTGTGTTTCCTCCCATCTTCATCACCATCTTCAAGAAACCTCTGAGCTTGTGCTTCAGAAATCACCTGATCAGACCACTATGAAACTGGCTCAGGTGAGCCAGGCTACTCCTGCAGGTGGTGTGGGAGGAAGTCACGAGCACAGGTAATGCAGAAAAAGGCACAAGCCAAGGGAGCCCAAGCCCTCAGCTCTTGTCCTTGTGACGTTGCTGCCACATGGCGCAGGGAGTGAGCCGGGCAGGTGCTGGCACTGCAGAAATTCCATCACACCGTGGAGCACCCAGCCCTCAGCACCATCTCAACCTGCCCAGGACAGCAAACAAGCTCAGCTGCTCTGCCTCCTCCTCAGATCTCCTCCACAGCTACTTCTTTGGTGGCTGTAGTGCACCTAGCACCAGGCTCATCTTATTTCGGGCTGATCTTCTCCTTACAGGCCAAAATCCCTTCTGTTTGAGCCTCCAAAACTCAGTGATGTGTGGGGTTAGCTGAGAAAGTGACAACAAAAGTAGACAGTATGGCTGGGGGGAGCTCAGCCCTGCTCCCTCAGCTCCACTCCTGCTCAGGGCTCTGCTGGTGTCAGACACCATAATGCCTGTGGAAAGCATCAAACGAGGAATAGATGGCTGTGACCTGACCCAAAGGGATTTTCCTGTGCCCAAATGGCTTTATTGCCAAGTGTCAGTAGCACGTTTGCTCCTGGACACACTGCCTAAGCCAGAAGACTGCTGCTTAATGGGGAAAAATAACAGGACAGTAATTAATAATTGGGATGAGGAAGGTTTTCCATTAACTGATCACATATGGCAAGTAATTCAGCTTAAAATTTGTCATTGTCACTTTTCCAGCATAAATTCAGAAAGAATGGTGCTTCATTAAACATGTAAGGCTCTTCCAGAGTAAGCAGCTACTGACCATTCACAAGAAGTTAATTAAAACTCTTTCACAATAGAAAGAGCAAGTGTTGATGGGAATAAATTGATTTCCTGTTAGCATGTGCTCAGCACTGACTGATGTACCGGAGATGCTCTATCTACATCCACTTCATCTCAGTCAAATGCAACCTTTAGCATGCAACTATTTTCACTATTTCATTAGTAACTCCTGTTGAATGCCATAACAGTCCAACCTATAGTTCCATTTTTTCTTCAGTTTACCATGCAATCTCCTGGTAAAAGTTTCTTTTATACTCAATTGCAGTTAAAAGAAAAAAAGGGGAAAAAAAAGAATAAAACTGGTGGCAAATCCTAATAGTTTGATTTATTCACATTTCTCTGTCCCTTCCTGTTTGCCCATAATATTTAATAATGCTCAGCCTGTGAGCACTCATTGTTTGACTTGCTCGGTGACCTCTAGGGTCAGAAGACAGGTGTCTGGGTGTCTTTCACTGTGCAAACAGGAGTAGAAATGTTCAGGAAACTCTTTTTCCTCCCTTTTGTCTTGAGCCAGATTGGCAAATATTAAATGTTTCAAACAGCTGATGCAAAAGAGGTTTTAGATGTCAGCCAGGAACTTCTCTAATAAATACCACTTACCCTGGCTGAGCCTTCATGCTCTTCCCTTTCCTCACAGCACCTTACCACGGGTACAAGACCAGCTCATCCCCCTGCAGTGACAACCTCAGCGGTGGCTGCTCTCTGCACCAGATAATAAATAATAATTAATAAATTAATTCTTTATTAATAAACCACAGTCATCTCTCTGCCTGACCCTCAAGTGAGGTAATAAATAAATAACACTAGTGGTGCGTGAACACCAGATTGTGTCTGTTCTGTGTAAAAATCTTCCCCACTCCACCTCCACAAAATCTTGTAGCTCAGCAGCGGCTGCAAAGATTTAATCAACAACACTCTATAAATAAGCATTAAAAAAAAAAAACCAAACATTCCCACACCTCCCAGCAATCTATAGTCTAAATTTTTTATGACACAATTCATTGATTTCAGAAGTGCAAGTTCAAGTGCAGTGAAACTGTGAGTAAATTCTGATGAAATGCAGCAGTGAGTTTGTTTCTAAAAACAGGGTAAAAGTGAAAAAGATTAAATGTTTCCTGAGGGAGTTGAAAGAGCTCCAACATTTGCCTGAAGACCAGGTTTTGGGACTGAGCTTTACAGACAGAAAAAGAGCCTGCCGTGAATGGATGAGGGCTCTGAGGCTGGAGGGGGTACAGGCTACAGAGAAGTGTTCTCACAGCTCGGGTGCTATTCTCACTTCTGGGCCAACAACATAAATGGGGAAATTCTGGTAATGCCCAGAGCACCCCGAACCTGGTAACAGTTTTCTGTAAGCTCTGAGATCTAAAGGCCCTTTTGGAGAGGGGACAGGACTATTTGTGTGACTCCTGAAAGTTGTTTGGCTTTTAGTGTGACAAATGGCAAATATTATAATTGCATTATTATTGTATTGAATTCCTCCTTTGATGAACAAACAGCTATGTAATGTTAGCACCTTTGTAAAAGTTCTTTAACTGTGCTCTCCATTTTCAACTGCTGGTCTCCTCTGTGGGAGCACAGCCCTGAGTGTCAAACACTTTGTACACTCTTAGTCTGGAAATCTTTTCTGCTCCAATTTACCAGAGAACACAGTGAAATCCTGGAGCATGCCCCAGGCTGTGGTAAGACTTTGTCCTTTGGTCACCTCAAATGTCCCTCCCAGATCGAAGTCCTCCACAAGACCGTGCAAACTCTGCAGGTGCCAGAGGCAGTGACCAGCCTTCGGGCTCCCTGAGGAGGGGTCAGATGCAGGTGCCAGCTCTGCCTCAGTGACTGAGTTTGGTTTTACTGGCACTGAAGGGAGCAGCACCCCGGGGCTGGGCTCAGCAGTGCTTGCGAGTGCCCCCCTGGGAGGGAAGAAGGGCTGGGGCTGGAGCACGGGGCAAAGGAGCCCCACATGGCCCAGGGGCTGCTGCTCACAGCTGGGCATTGCCCCAGGGATGCCAGGGGCCAGGACAGGGAGATGGCAAACACAGAGCTGGCAGGAAGGGTGGGCTCCTTCTGCAGGGGAGGCTTTGTGCATCCCAGGGGGACAGGATGCAGCTCCTTGTGCTGAGGACAGCTTGCACAGGGGCAGTGGAGGGTTTGCCAAGGAATTGTGCCCCTTCCCCAGGAGTCAGATTCTCTCCAGTGGCCCAGACTCTCTTTGCTCCTCTCTGTGAAAGATGTAACAAAGCAGTTTGCCAAGGGGAATTCCTTTTCTTGCACAGGGACTGCCACCACCTTAAACACACTCAGTTCGGTGACACTTCACTCCCCCAAATGTATCAGAAGGTGATTGGGAAGGAAAAGCTGAGCTCATCTCCCACACCCCTGAAGGCTCCTGGGGCACCACTCCACTTTTTTGAGGGGATCATCTCACTCCTCCCACTGTTCTTCCAGATTTCTCCCTTTGCTTTCTGGTCATTGATAAAGAAATACTATTTTAAAATAAGTCTTTAACCTTTTATAACAATTCACTCTTCTGTGGCCAAGCCAAGCATGCTGGAGTCTTGCAGCCAGCAAGTGAAGCCAGCTCGGAGCCAGTTTGGGAGATCCCTGCCCACTCTTCAGGTGTGTCCAAAGGCTGTGCTGGGTAGCAGGGACCCACTGAAGCCTCCCCAGCTCTGGGGAGCTGGAGCTGCTCTGCAGGAGCTGCCCACCCCTGCCCTTGGCCAGCTGTACTACCCAGCCCCAAGCTCTGCTTCCCTCCCCTTCCTAGCACATGACCCAGAGTGTTGGTGACACTGGGATTTTATGCACATGGGAAGAAACTTCCATTATCTTTGAAGCATGTTGAAATAGCACTGGCAGACAGTGGCTGATACCAGCTTTGCTCAAGGGGAATGGGAAAAGGAGAAGCTGAAATTTCACATAGCACTAAGGAGAAGAAGATGTGTTTTTCATACCTTAAAGTGAGTACTGGGTCACTTCCTGGGAAAGGTAATTCAGAAATAAATGGGTCTGCACAGGATCAATGGCTCCTGGACCCTGGGAAAATGTTGAGTGGATCCTTCCCATTTCCAGGATGCAGGGCCTGAGCAGTGACTGTCTTGTGCCCGTTCCGTGGGTGCTGGGATGGCCGGGGTAGCTCGCAGCTGCTCTGTGCAGGGTATTCAGCTAGGAAATGCAAACCTGCACTGCTCCTCTGTAAATGGCTTGTACAAAAGGCTTCTCAGGGAGCTGAACTGAGCCTGCACTGTAGTGCAGTTGTAGTATGAACAACTATGATTATTTTTAAAAGTCAGCTGCCAGAATTAAACCTAAACTGGTAATTCAGAGTTTCAGGCAGAGAGAACCTCAGCACAAGTTTATACCAACCAAAGGAATTACTGTTCATCTCCCAGTTCCACTTGTGTTTTTTTCCTTTAAACCACTAAGACACTTCTCAAGCTTGGGAGCATTTTAGCATCAGTCTTACTGATAAGAGCCTTCATTCAGCTCTGTTTCAGTCATCAAAGAAACTGTGAGCCTGAGGTAACCGGGTTGAAGCCCTTTGAAATGAGGACCTTCCTTTATGGTCTCATTCCTGACCAGAAATGCAGTTCCATGGGAGCCTGCAGACCTCTCAATTTATGAGAGTAATGGCACTTCATGTCATTGCTCACTGCAATTTTGTTTCCCAGTAGAGTCCCTGGGGGGATCAGTCACACACACGCACTGCAAACCAGCAGGAATGTCTCACCCCGGGTTTGCTCAGAGAAAGGCTCCTGACAACGAATCCCAGGCTGCTACAGAGAACGATCTCCATGGAAAACAAGGCTTGTTTAGGGAGTGTGGAGCAAGAACTGCCTCCCTGGGCAGGATCAGTGCTATTTCCAGGTCAGTGAGAATCAGGCCTATTAATAGCAGCTCCTGATTGCTGCCCACAGAATTTATTTGCTCTGCTTTGTCCTGCCTGAGGCAAAATGAGAGGTAAATCAGGAGAGCTGTCAGAGAGCTTCCTCAGGGAGAGCATCCTCCTTCCAGTGGCTGGACACAGTCCCTGCCCTGCAGACTGGGTCAGAGCCCTGGCCAGCTCTGGGCACACTGGGCACAGGGGACAGGTGGAGTCAGCACAGAGAGAGAGAAAAGAGGCCCTTGGCTTTTTCTATTCAGAAAAATAAATTTTCTATTCAGAAATATCTCCCTGATTATTAATCAGGATCTGCTGATTAAGAGATGCAAGGCTGGATAATCAGTGCAAGGCACTGACACCCTCCTGGCCTGGGTCTGGGCCAGTTCTCAGCGTCAGGGCATGGTAAACAACATTTGGGGAAGAGTCCTGACCCCCAGGGAGCCCCGTTCCCCCACTCAGCTGGCAGCAGAGGGGAAGGTAAGAGCCCAGCAGACAAGCAGCACAGGGAGCTCCTGGGGGCAGCAGGTCCTGGAGGGTCACAGCCACACACCAGCAGTGGGATGGGTCCAAGTGCTGCTCCAGCTCCCCCACCAGGACCTGGCTTCATCCCCCCATGCACTCAGCTGGCACCTGTCAGGGCATCAGGGCTGAGCACAGCCCCGTTTCATTGCATTGTGAACCTTAGGGAATCTTAGCTCTGTGTTGCTGAGGACACTAATTCCTGGCAAATCTGGTGTTCTGCATCTCAATTGAAAGAGTTCCCAGACACAGCACATCAATTCTCTTTCCAGCCTGCTTCCATTTCCCCAGCTCTATCCAGTCCTGAATGCACCAGCCCAAGTTTAAGCCACTTCAAGTGCTCAGCTGTGAGTGCACAAACTTGCTCCACACCTGTGTGCTTTATTTCTCAGGTTATTTGCAAATATCTGAAAGCTGCTACATTAATCCTTCTCAGGCACTGGCTCTTGGAGGGCAGACAGCCTCAGGGCTGATGCCCTTGGGCCCCCTCTGAGAGGCGTTTCAGGCTCTGCTCTGAGAGGTGGGTGTGCTCCCCTGATGTAAGGAGAAGTTGCCATGGGATGCTGTGCAGCCCTTGGTGCTTCCCTGTCCTGTCCAGTGTGCCTGCAAGTGTTATCAGACATCCCAGTAAACTCCAGCCCTTCAGAATCCCATTTTCTGTGCATAACCGAGAGCCAGTGCACCACCAACACCTGCATGGAACAAAGGTCACCAGGTGCTGACTTCAAGGGAGGCAGATACCCCGCTCCCAAGTACAGGGAAGCATTTTTTCTTTTTTTTACCTAAAGTTTTCAAAAGATGTTGCTAATGTGGAGCAGAAACAAAGCAGGTGTAATTAGCTGTAGAGCTAATGAGGCCATCCAACTCACAAGAGTTTTTATTTCCACTTTCCAGGAATGCAGCACTTCATCTCTCTTGAGAAGGATTCAGACTCTGTACTGCAGGATCCAGCTGGGATTTGGCAACTGATTTCCATGAGCTGATTGTCAACAGTGGTGGAATTAATGATGGTGCTATGAACAATCTACATCTGCACATTCTCCTGTGATGTGTTAGATGTGCATGTATCACACTTGGGATGAAATTAATTACAGAAAGACACAGGATCCTCCTTTCAAATACATATCAGGAAGCCCTGCCAGCTATTTAATGTGTGTCACAGTCTCAGCAAACCCATTTCCTTCACGAATTTGTGACTTGTTTCAACTTGTTAAACACAACCTTTCATTTAACAGTTTGTACAGTTAAAGGGATTGACTTTAAAACTATAAAACTATTTCTGCTCCACTGACAGCAATATTTCCTTTGCTTTCACATCATTTTGAACAGTTTATTGGAAAGCCTTCCCCCACTGCAGTGCTTATTGCTTCACAATTTCATGCAGTTCCCTTATTACTTGAATTATTTTCCCTTTGTATCCCTTGCCATCACAAGTATCCACAAAAAACTGGATACATAGCATAGCTTGTGATTCCTATGAGAGCTCCAAGATGGAAAGAAAGGGTGGCGTACACCAACCCTCACCCAACATCTGCTCATGTTACCTGTAAGTTAAATAGTTATCTTGTTAAAAACATGTAGTCAACATTCATACAGAATTTAGGCATAGAATTATGTGTGGTTGTTTAACCTGATAATATTTACAGGGTATCAAAATTGTACTGCTGTCGTTGAAACCTGCACCAGAGCAGAAACCTGCCATCCGCTTTAACAAGCCATGCCCTGGATCTCCCCCTCCTTCCAGGTGCCCAAAGCCCTGCAGGCAAGGGCACAGCCCCAGCCCAGACAGATGCTGAAGTGCCACTGCCAGCAGAGGTGTCCCCAGATGGCACAGCCGCACCAGCCAGGCCCTGGCACAGCTACCCCCCGGCATCCTGTTCCCAGGAAAGGTCCCTGTGGTTTCCAGAGCTGTGCCATTTTCCTCTGGGAGCCAGTGAGGAGGTGCAGCCATCCGGGACAGCCATAAAGACTCAGGGAGAGTAGCAGGGGGAGCTCACCTGGGTACTTTTGACCCAAACCATCCTGTGATTCTAAGATTCCCAGACAAGATTAAGGGTTCAAACCTTCCCTGTACCACAGGACACTCCGCTCTGCTTGACTTTTAGTGTGGTTCTTCTTTACTTCCAGCTGAAAATCCAGCCCATCTTTCTGAAGCGAGGTAAATTCCCTAAAGCTTTCCTGTCTAAAACTGGGGAGTTTCTCACTGACTGTCACACCTCATTTATGTAAGTGATTAACAGGAATACGCCGTGGCCAGGCCATGTCCCAGTTTCCACCTGCACAGCACAGCAGCTCCCCCAGCCCAGTGCTGTGTCCCACTCAGTTTGCTGACAGGGTCAGGCTGGCTGTCTCTGACACGAGTAACAGCAGTTCTCCAGGACTCTACAGGACAGTGAGCACTTCTGGAGGTGTAAAACCATTGTAATAAACAGCAGTGCTTATTCTGCCAGCATTTTAGTCCTCAGTCAGTTCTCAGTGCCTCGGACCTCTGTGGTGTGGTTAGCTTGAGGAGCACCCACGTGTCTGTGTCAGCCGGGCAGATGTCTTGTCCTGCCTCTCAGCTCCGAGCAGATCGCTGGTAAATGGCTGTCCTGGTAGGCCCATGCCTCTATAAAATTCCGCATTTGCATTTATTTGCACCCAACCAGACTAGTGAAGGGTTTCTCAGTGGTTCATCACCCACTGAGGGGCGTGCTGCAGCTACCAAAAGCTGCCATGAAGGTGTTCTTCCAAACCTTTGGCAGCAGCAGACCCATCCCCAGCCCTGCCTGGTGGCTGCTGGGCTGTCACTGTGTGTCCCCTGTGCTCCTGACCAGCTCAGACCCTGTGGGGGCCCATCCTGGCAGGGTAAAGGACAGCAGGTGTGCTCAGGTGGCAGAAATGAATGATGGCCACAGCAACCTCCAGGTGAGTCATGAAAGACACAAGCACAGAAAACACCGTCAATCAACAAAGTGCTCCCAGCACCCTCTGAGAGTACACCGGGTGAAATTCACTGAAAATGAGCATTAAAGTGATGGACATGCAGGAAAGAAGTCTGGGTTGTACAGAGACCCTGATGAGCTCTGAAAACTAATAGCTGCCATTCAGGAATGATAATGTGAGTTATAATAGCAAAAAAAACATGTCAATTCAGTGCTCTTCAGTTGCTGAAAAGAAAGCTCCGTTCCAGTGGTTGTCCAAGGGAACAGTGTGCGATCACACACCTGATGGGGTGAGCCCAGAGGTGCCCGGGGAACACTGCAACCACTAAGCAGACCAGACAGAGGGAAGCAATGAGACTCCTCTGTCTCCTTTTTGGGCGTAAATCTCTGGCATCGTGGATTAATTTTCCTAACAGCAGGAACGTGGGAACAATTGTGCCCTTCTGCCAAGAGCAGGGACTTCAGGCTCCGGACACCTGAAATTCTGGAGTGGTACAGGAGGGTAGGTCCTTTGGGTAGAAGAAACACGATAGAAAAGTTCTAACGGCTTGGCTCGGGCACAGTCTGACTCAGAGGCATAAAAACAGGAGGTATGAGTAGGACAAACTACTCCACATCAATAAGAGTTCCATTTAAAAAAAAAACCACAAACACTTGTGGTATCTTGAGAAAAGATAGCACGCTGTAAAGCAGGAGTTTGTGGGAACTACTGTGTAATTAATGTTTGCAATACTTATTGTGGAGGACAATAGTTCCAAGAAAAGCACTCCACAGTACTTTATGCCATGTTTCAAGACCTCAGAGTAATCAAGTAAAGCTAACATTTAACTAGGTGCTAAGTAGGACAAAGATAAAGCAAAGGAAAACATTCCAAAGTACATTCTAAATACAAATCCCTTCCACTTCAGACAGCTTAACAGTGTTTCACTGCAAATTCAGACACTAGAACATAACCAAACCCACAATTCAGCTGTGTTAAGAAGTAAGAAAAAAGAAGGGGAGTTCCTAGAAAGTGCTTGGCTGACTCATTTGTACTTTGATAGCAGCTGGAGAGCTGATGCCAAGTGCGGATAGAAATGAACACCTGTGGGACTCCCAGGCAGGCAGAAACATCAGCTCTGCCACGGCAGCAGGGATGGACGCGCCTCGGGAACTGCCGGGGAGGAAGGGGACTCCGGTTCCGGCCCAAACTATTGGGTTGGGAACTTCCAACCCAAATTGTTCTCTGATTGCGTAATGCTGTGGGGCAGGAAAAGGCACTGAGGCAGATGCGGAGACAGATAATGAAGGCTGAGGGGGTGCAAGAGAATTACAAGTTTGTTTGAAAAGTTGGCAGCGCGGTGCTGCCGAGTGCCCTCAGGAGCCATCCGAGTGGGAACTCAGATCTCAGCAGCCAGGCGGTGACAGACGGGGGGGGGACTGGGGGCCAGGAGCCCTCTGCGTGGTGACAAGCAGCTCATGCTTCATGTGACAGAAACACGGGTTCCAGGGCAGCGATTTAACAAGTGATTTCACGGGGCTGAGGCGAAAAGGCTGGACTGGGGACACTGCACCCCAAAAAGCTGACAAGGAGATGAAAAGGATCCTCCAAGAGACATGTTTGAAGACAAATCTGTACGGGGAGAGCAAGGAGGAGACAGAGCTACAGGAGATGAAGTACCAAAAATAGTGAGGTAGAAGAGACTGAATAGTAATGGGGGAAAAAAGCAGGAAAGAGCTGGAAGGTTACCGTGGGTTGTAAGAGCCTGTCAGCACAGTCTCTCCTGACTTTGGTCATCAAACAAAGATGCTCCCCACAGAGACCCGATCAGTGCTTGAACATCTCACCCCACTGATGCTTTGTGCTTTGGTTTAGACAAAGAATTTAACAATCTCCCTCTCTATTGTTTAGAGAACAACCTTTACAGATGGCTGGGAATGCCATGTGTAATGTGTGCTTTAAGTGTTTGTTTGTCTTATTTGAGTGGAGCTTTTGATGGTGAACTATCCATTACTTAAAAGTCAGTAAGTTAGAAAATCATGAAGGAAAGTGAAATCGCCTGTATCATTTAGTTCTGCACAGTATTTGGTGCACTGAAGATTTCATTTTTTCTGTAAGATGCAGATGGTTTGAAATTGAAAAGCTGGGCTATTCCAGTGGCAGTCCTTTTGTTCTGGGAATGAGCTTGGCTTATTGAAGCAAAGCAGAAGAACTTCTGATTAATGGCAACGTTGTCATTAGACTGAGCTACTGTGCAATTCTGAAACGTTTTAACCTTGTGCTTTACATGGCAAGAGCTTGAAGAGGTTCCTTCTCCTGGAGAGATCAAATCCAGCTGGGAGGGGTCATCATTGTTCTCTTATGGGGTGGGGAGAGCCCAGGAGCAGTGACAGCGGGGAATGCCTGAGGAGGGAAGACCCAGAGTGCAGCTGGCCTAGAGGTACACCTGTAAAGGCAGAAGGATTTGATACTTAGCCTCAAAAGAACAATACTCCAGCTGGGAATGAGAGATTCTGGTCAGTTAATGAGGGAAGAGAAAAGGTATGATGGACTGGGGCAGTGTGTAAGAGCTGGGGCATGGGCAGCCCTGGCTCAAGCCCATTACTGCAGCTGGAGCCAGAGCAGAACTGCTGCTCCCAGGGGCAGATCCTGGGCAGAATTCCTAGCTCGGGGGAGCAGGGCTATATCACTGTCTGTCCTGGCCCTGGGAGCTGCAGTCCAGCAGCTGCTGGGGTAGAGGCAGCAGAGCCCGGCTCCCACTGCCCACACAGCTGCAGCTCTTCCCAACGGGCTTGGCTCCTCCAGCCCACAGCCAGACCTGGGCATGGTTTTCAACTCTTTTCATACCACACCACAACTGCACCATCACTTCTGCTAAAGTTGTCCACAAAGCTCACTTCTCAGCAGTGGATTTCCTGCAGCCGATCTCATCCTAGTCGGGCAACCACAGGAGACCACCTGAGGGGCAGCAGGTACCTCGCTGCCCACCCTCAGCAGGTGCTGCAAGGGAACCCTGGCCCCACACCAGGTCCCTGTGGCCCCACACCAGGTCCCTGTGGCCATCCCAGACCCCGGGGCACGCTGAGAGGCACTGGGGCTTTGAAGAGCCGAACTCCATCCCACCAGTGCTCCTGCTGATCCCAGCCCCAATCTACAGGCTTGGCTTTGCTCTGAGAGTGTGCTCAGTGGAATATTTCTGGAAATCTGCTGTTGTTTTCCAAAACACATAGCTTGCCTGAGTTTTCCCAGAAAGGCAGAAGCAGAGAGCAGGTTTAGAGAACAAGCTGCACTTTCCTCTCTCCATGTGCAAAACGGTTTGTGGGCTTGAGAAAAACAATTGAACAGTGGACATTGAAGAAGATAATTAGAAACCTTTTAACTTTCATGGGAAAAGGTACATTACAGAGAACAAACAAATGTGTGGTTTTCAAAATACAAATTTTTTTCATTTTTTAAANAAATAATAATAAATAATAATAAATAATAATAATAATAAATAATACACAGAACTTAACCTTTTACATTATGATTATCAAAAATGGAGACTTAAAAAGCAGACTGGGTTAGTGCAGTGCAGGAATGTGAATGGAAGAGACCAAGTCAGGGCAGCCGAGTCTGCCCGAGAAGAACTGGCAAAACCAGAACTGGCGTGTCCATTCTCATCTGTGTGACAGAGGGAAAAGAGGCTGCAGAAGCTGCATTTTCCACCTCAAAGGTTTTATAGGATTTTAGGCAATGTCCATCGGATTTTACTGAGTCAAAAGGACCTGTACATCTTTGATCATTTCTGACAGTCTCAAGTCTCTTCAGACACTGGAGAAGTCTGTTCATAATTTTTCATGCAAGCTAGTGAGCTTCAGTTGAGACAAAAGTACATGTAAGAGGGAACAAAGTATCAGCTAGTGGGAGGCAGAGTCAGTAGTTTTAGTGGTAACTGGTGGAGAGTGGAGGAAATGTAAACCCAGAGGGCCTGGGCATCCCTCTCAGAGCCAGCAGAGCCCAGGCATGGGGGGCTGTTCCATCCTCAGTCACTGGGATCCCAGCACAGCGCCAGGCCAGGCTGCCTGCTGGGCTGCACCCAGCCTGGGGGTTACACTCGGCATTCCTGGTGTTTAAAGTATTTAGTTTTACTTCATTTTACATTGTGTTGGCTTGGTGCTATTCCTGTAAGATATTCTGTGTTTTAAAACGTCATGTTTTCATCCCTCAGCTTTGGAGTTAGAACTGAACTGAAATACCTCCTCTAAACTCAAAACGAAGGCTCCTCTAACGTCACGATGTTTTATTGCTCGGCACACGGCAGGCAGCCACAGCAGTGCACAGGCTTTTCCATCTGGGAGAGATGCAGTGACTCCAGCCCTGGCTCAGCTCCTTTCTCCAGGCTATCCAGCATTCTCCAAAAGCACTAAGGGAGCAGTCAAACAGCCTGCTTTAGCTGTACTCACCTCATAGAGCAGCTTCTCCAAACAATTGTGAGGAAATGGAATTGTTTATTCATCCTGCGACAGCCACACGAACTGTAGAGAGGTGGCAGGTAACAGGTGAAGCCTGTAGGAAGCTGGGGAGGGCTACAAAGTGTTTTCAGAGGAAATCAAAGTTCCTTTGGTACCTCTTGCTGCACAACACAGCACAGAGATGCTGACAGCCACCAAAGCTATACAGGCTCTCATCTCCTCACTGGACAGATCATTAAATTTAGGGATGCTGTCCAGGCTGCCTGCTCCAGTTGAAGAGTCTCCGTGATTGTCTTTCCAGGCAAATTAATCACTGGCATATTTCTTTATTTTATTCTGAATGAACTAATAAATGAATTTACTAGGCAATTTCTTCATTTAATACTGCAGTTTAAATCAACAAACAACAGCAGAAAACTGGTTTATTGAAACTTGCTCATTGCCTATGGCCACTTCCATGGTGCTGGTACCTGTAAATCCTCCCTGGCTGGAGGGAACACCTGCTGCTGACACCAAGGCTTTCAATCAGGTGCGACATGGCTTTGTCCACACACAGAACGCTTCAGGGATGGGGATTCCACAGTCCTCTCTTAATCACCCAGTTGCATTGACCAGCTCTTTTGGCATCCTCTGTGAGACCCCACCAGCTCCCAAGGGTGGAAAAACCCAGCTCCCTACTGCTCCAGCTCCCCACTCCTGCTCTGCCACAGGGCTGTCCCTTTCCCCGCCAGCTCTTGCACTGGCTGTGCCTGCACAGACCAGGAAAGCACATCTCAAGTCCCAGGAAATTGAAGCAGAGTTTTTACAGTTGTGGTTTTTTGTTGTTGTTGTTGTTTTCTGTTGGGTTTTTTTTTTTTTTTTTTTTTTTTTTAAGGTTTGGAGGGGTTGTGTTATGCTGAATTAGCCCTGAAGCTCTGCTGAAGCATGGGTCTATCACATGTGGGTTGGATCCAGCTGTGCACAGGGACAGGTCACAGACGAGGGATGCAGGTGCTGAGTCAGCCAGCACTCGTGCAGAAGTGAGCTAACCTCACACTGAAATAGACTCCTCTCTTCAGGGACATTTGGCACGGATGGATTCTCTCGCTGAGTAAGTAAGCCCCAAGCGAGCAGTACGAGCACTCTGGGAAGTTCCGAGACAGCAATTAGCTCCTGCCTTGGTGCGTGAGCACCCGGCTGCTCTCTCCAGCCCCCAGTGGCGCCCCAGGCCAGGGGCAGGAGCTCCATCGAGAGCTCCATCCATTCCATCGGCAATGTCGGGTGTCGCACCCCCGCAGAACCTGCGGCCGGCAGCGGGGCCACGGCTGAGCGCACGGGAGAACGGCACTGCTGTGCAGGGCTTCCGTCTGCGACATGTCACGAGTGCCACCTGCTGACGCTGCCCGGGCCCTCGGCTGCCCGGCCGGAGACTTCCAGCCACACACGCAGAGCTCCAGCACACAGCCTGTGCCACATACACACACACAGACACACAGACACAGACACAGACACAGACACAGACACAGACACAGACACAGACACAGACACAGACACAGACACAGACACAGACACAGACACAGACACAGACACAGACACAGACACAGACACAGACACAGACACAGACACAGACACAGACACAGACACAGACACAGACACAGACACAGACACAGACACAGACACAGACACAGACACAGACACAGACACAGACACAGATACAGACAGACACAGACACACAGACAGACACGCAGACACACACACACACACAGAGCTTGTGCCACACGCACCCC
>VXBU01009879.1:871-33086 GCA_013400315.1 Bombycilla garrulus | reverse complement strand
ACACACACACACACACACACACAGACACACAGACACACACACACACAGACACACAGACACACACAGACACACACACAGACACACACACACACACACCCAGCACACAGCAAACAGTCTGTGCCATGCACACACCCCCAGGATGGGTGGGTCAGATTTGAAGGGAAGGCACTGACTTTCCACAATCAAGACCCAAGGAACATACCTCACACTCACTCTTGCACAGGCCTTTACCAAGTAGCACATCAAACTTTCAGAAAACAAAACAGAACCAATGTTCCTGTCCTGAAATCTTACTCAAGCAAAAAGTTAGGACTTTTTTTTGTCACAAAGACCAGGACTCTCTTACTTCAAGCTGCCTGTGTCACAGCAGAAGCACTCTGAATACAATGTTGGCTGCAGCCCAAAACATATCAATCCGCCCTGCTGAGGAAGGCACAGCTCATTTTCCTTCAGCTATCAGGTGTGCTGTTCAGATAGCCATCAGCTTGGAATGCTCCAGAATGCAGCAGGAGCCAAGGCTCCTCAGCTGGAAGGGAGATCAGATCAGATACAGAACAAAAAACCCTAGGTGGTCTGTGGTCACAGAAAATAGCTTGAAAAGGAAAAGGACCAAGGACCTCAGCCACTCAGTACTGCACACTGCCACCATGGACAGCACTTAGCAAATCTCGTACTGAACTGTAGATGGTGCAACAGGACTTGTGGGGTTTGGGATTTTTGTGATTGCTGTTGCTGAGGGTTGGGTTTAACATTGCAAAGGCATCACTTCAGCTTTCCCACAATAAGAGCACACGCCTATTCCCAGGCAGGTGGTGCAATGAGCCAGTGGACCCTGACCCTGGCTTGTTGGTGTTCCCAAGCACTGTGAGTGGCTTGGACTTGCCAAGGAGGGAACATTGACATCCCCTGGCACCATCTTTCCTCTTCTTTGATCTCACGCTGTGACATATCCAAAATCCATGTTTCATCCAGCACTGCTGGTATCAACATCCATGACAGTATTCCAAGGCTGTGACACTTGCCAAAAAGAAAAAAACGTTGTAAGAGGGATTGCTGCAGGCTCAGCAATTCTCTCCTCTATCAGTCACCAGCCATGTGGGGAAACGAGAAGCAAAAAAGGTTGAACCTGATACAGAAAACAAAGGAGTCAGGGAGCCAGCTAAAGGGAGATGGGATGGCTTGTGCTGGAATAAAAGAAAGAAATGCAAAGAACGGTTACTAAATTCAAGCGTTTGGGAGCAAAATTGCTAATTCTGCAAGGGAGAGCAGTGCAGATACACCTTACTGACACGGCATCATCCTGCAGCAGTTCAGGGCTGTGCAGGAAACTGTCTCAATATTCAAGTCGCTGGTGTTGTGCAGTATCCTGGGTGCCCTCTGCGAGGAGCAGGTGGAATGGGACCGTTCCACTGATGTTTGCAGGAGCTGTTGGTGGTTCCGATGGACGCAGCACAGTCAGGGAATGCTCTGATGTGCCAGGCGGATGAGAGGCCTCGTCTGGAGGGGCTCGAAGAGCCGTCCCTGTCCTTGCCGTGGCCATCCCTCCTGCAGCGGCCCCGCAGCACCAGGGCCGGCTGGCACACGGGAATGCAGACCCCCAGCACGAGCCACAGGGCACAGCCACGGCGGGAGAGCCGGGAGGGGCAGAGCTCCCGGCATGGCTTTACAGCGCCCCGCATCTCTCATCCGCTGCTCCAGCGCTGTTCTGCTCCCACTAGTACCAGGACCGCGCTGCTTTCCCCGTGGCACCGCGCTCCTGCTGCTGCCCAGCGTCCTCCTGAGACCCCGCGACCTGCAGAGCCGGGCCAGGCGGGATCCCTGGGGCAGGCAGGATGCCAGGAGGGTGTCAGGACCAGGACAGCACACTTGAGGCAAATTTGAATCAAAATAGTCCGTTCACACCTCCCATAAGTACAAAGGGAAGGGCTTTTCTTGTGCAGACCAGTGTGATTGATGGCCTCGATATAACACCCAGATTCCACGGGGAACTTCAACTAACATTTAGCAGTCAATACTAGTAAAGAACAAGGCTTTTCCCACAGACCTATGCCGTTTATGCTGTTTTCAAAACACCCGCATTTCCTTCAAAGAGAATAGTAAAGAAAATTTATGATATCTCATTAATCAAAAAACTGAGCTTCAGAGCAGAAGTAGTCTCTTTCCAAAATATTACACTGATCACTAAAATATGAAATCTAAGTTGAATAAAAGGCTTAATATGCCCTTATTCAACTTTACTTTTTTTCATGGTGGTCTTTGATCCGTGATATTTCTGTGCCATGGATTAAAGAAAAAGAAAAAGCCTACAAATTATCTCCATCACTTCAAGCCCTGAATTTTAGATTTACACAAAAAGCAACAAGGCTAGGAAAGATCTTCCCATTTTCTGCATCTGATTTTCTACTTTTATTTTTATAGCTTCTATGCATTACTGGAGATAGAAAATTAACGTACTAATGTCAGAAACAGTGATGTGTAAATGTGTTAATTATTAAGGTCTCTAATAGCCTGAATTCATTTGTGCTGAATGAGTGCAAATTATCTGATAAACCCTTTGATCATGACTTTCTGAGCTTCCCCTCCATAGGTTTAGCCTTCTCATTTATAGCCATGTCTAAACTGTGGACTCTTTGTGCTTTCATATGGGATAAATCAGGCTCCCCAGAAAGCCGCTTATTAACCTGCTTTGCAAGGACCCACTAATCCACAGGTGAGGCGATCTGGGGATAAGTCACCTTCTCCCACACAGAGCAGCCTTACCACAGGAGCTTTCTGCTTTAGGGAGCTCATGGTTTTTATAAGCCCTGTCAATTATTTTGATTCGGGGCGTTTAGGGATCAGATTAAAGTTTTCATATGCATTTCTATGCAGTTTATGTGCAGTTGTGTGAAGTGGTTTTGTGGTTTGGTTTTGGGTTTTGATGGGATTTTTCTGAGCTACAGGGTGGCAGTGTGGGCAGAGTCAGCCCCTCTGGGCACTGGAAGGGGAACGTTCCCCCCGGGGGTCCCACATCGCTGCCATCAGCGCTGCTCAGCCGTCCCCAGCCACCCGGGAAGGCGTTTGCCCTTAGGCTGAGGCCACCTCGCACTCCCCTGTTCCCACTGCAGGGTACTCGCCCTTCACCACGCCTGGCCAGCACCCCCATGCTGAGCTTTAGCTCACTTTGGGATTTTTCATTTTTGTATCTTCATACAAAACCTCCCAAAACAAACCAGCCAGGGGTAAAACTTGTCCCAGCTCCACAGAGCACTCAGTACTCCTGCCTCCGGGAGAATCTATCACACACCCTGCCCTGTGTAAAAAAGTAAATTTTAAGGTATAGGTATAGAATCTGAGACTAAAGTGACTCGAAACACAATTGTCATGTCACACTTTTTCTCTCTCTCTTTTTTTTTTTTTTTTTTTTTTTTTTCACTTTGACATTTGCAAGCAAGGGTAAATAGCCATTGAAACAGTGTCATTTCCCTGGCCAAAGAGTGGGCAGTCTGGCTTATCAGGGGATCCTCCCCATCTGCTGGGGACCTCTCTCCTCACAGCCTCACCACAGTGAGCCACAGAAGGAGAGCCATGACACTGGGAACAATCTGAATCTCATCAACCCTGCCCGAGGTTTCACCCAGGAAAGGACATGTCCTGCAGATGATGGAGGAGCTCTGCAGTCTATAGAATGAACCTTCAGGCCAGTAACGGGAACTGAGCCAGAGGGAAGCAGCAGGCACTCCTCTGTGAAACACACACCGTGCTGTGGAAGACAGAGTGATGTCTCACGTAGCAAGTGATCTATTTTTACTGGCTCAGAAAAATGCGCTTTTCTTTGCTAGTTTAGAAACTGAGCCTGAAAAATTACACACAGCCTCACCTTACCCTCATGTACAAAATCTACCCACTCTAAGGATTTCAATCACATTATAAGCATCTATTTTCACAAGTAGTGTTTCCATCCCTAACACTGAGAGGCAGAATTCAGGGAAAGTGCTACATTTAGGATTTGCCATCTGTTTGAGAGAAACCCACACATGCCCAGATAGGCAAACAGCTGTGTCTTCATTGCACCTTCTGTTTATTCCACCTTCTGGCATATGCACATGAGCACGTGGGGCAGCTAATGGTGTGCACTCCTCTATCCTAAGTCTCTGACCTTTTGTTCTTCAAGTCCTGGACAAGTTTATTTATGCAATTGCAGATGCTGGGCTATGGGTAAGACAATTTGTTATTTTGTTCTAGAAATTACATTTTTCCACAAGCACCTTGAATTCAGAACTTATGATACATTCCATTTGTATGTGTAACAAATATTTATGTTACGCCTTTAGCTGGGAAAAGTCACCTTTATGGCTTCTTCTATTATTTTTCTTATAGATGGTGCCAAGGAATCAATAACCATGTCACATATTTGGGCAACCAGAGCAAGAGGCTTTATGTGGAACCATACAGCACCTGCCTTTATACCCCTGGAAACAAAGTCAGAATTTCTCCTAACTCCTACTTTTGAACCAATCATATGCACAGTCATGAAAATTAAATTAAATACACCTGCTTACAGCCCTTGACCTGTTTCACCTCTGGTTTTTACCAGATCTTATCCAGCACAGCTCTGACGAGAAGCCAGCAGAACCTCAGCAAAGTGTCAGCAAGTGGCCCTAGTACAGAGGGCACATCTTCCCTTAACTTTTGCCATCCCTTCACACTGCTGTCACTTTCATGCTGGCTTGGAGAAATCCTGATATGAGGGAAGAGCTTCACTGTGTGAACAATAGTTATGACACTTCTTCTTTCTCATGTCTTTTCCTCCCAGTCCTTAGAAACCTCCAGGCACTTGCTCAGAGCATCAAGCCTGAATTCGTATTTGATGATCCATGCACTGAGGCCAAGTGTCTCCTGTAATGAAGGGAATGGCACACAGAGCAGTGCCCACCACCTGAAGCCTGCTGAGGCCCCAGCCCTACTGATCTGTGCCCTGGTGTGCAGATTTCAAACATTTCTGAGAGCACTCACTTCTGTTCAGCAGCCCCAGAAAAGTTCTCTGCTTCATTCAGTTTCTGTAGCAAAGATCCAAACTGTCCACTGGCAGTTCAGTTCACAGCAAGTTCGTGCTGTGCTCCCTTTGGTTTGTGTAGAAAATAATTACAGAGCTTTGACAACTGAACAACAGAAAATTGCATGTTGTCTCTGTGTTTTCTTTGAGGGAATTGATACAGAAACACCAGCAAGATTGTCACGTGCAGTTAATCATTCCTAGGAAACACATGGAACTTTCTGAGGACAGATGAGTTTGGGTTGGTGTGGTGGAGCTGCCATGGAAACAGCTGGCACTCCACACCACAGGTACCAAAGCAGGGGGCAGCTGTTACAGGGACACCAAACATGGAAAAGCATCAGGATTCAGTAGTTATGGCACAGCTGTGTAAGTGATGAAGCTGCAAGCGAGCAATTCACCGGAAAATGAAGCCCTATGGAGGTCTGCCTGTGCCCTGCAGAGAGGCGCCTTGTGTGGATGACACAAGGATGACACTGTGCACTCCCAGAGATATGGCCACAGCCCTCCCCGGCCTGCCAGGGAACCGCACTAGCACCAGGGCCGAGCTCTCTGGTGGGATATTGCTGCCACCCCCATGCTTTACTCTTTTAAAGCTTTCCCCACTACCTTTCCATGCAGACATTTGTTACAAGGAATGAAGAAATGGGAGGATTTTTTCCTCCTTGTTCCTTTGTAGAAGACAAAAAAAATTTGAATATATTAAAATTAAAAAAAAAATCATAAACGTATCTTCAGCCTTGGCAAATAAAGTCTCGATGAAAGCCAAATGCCTTGAAACAACACGTGCCTCAGGACAGGCTGAGGGAAAATGCAAACAACGGAGTTTACTTGTGACAGCTGGCAGAGACAATATGTTCTGGAAAATGTTTATAAAATACATAAATGCTTATAAAATAGAGTGGAGAGAGGAGAGGAAGCAACATTTTATTTCTACAGAACAAAGTATATCAGGAATCTTCTGGGGGCTGCCTGCCCATGCCAGAGGCAGAGGGTCAATGCCCACAGGCCCTTACAGACCCACCTGCAGTGTGTGGGCTGGAGTGGCCTCTCCCAGCCACCACACACCCAGAGCAGCTGGTCTGGCCATCTGGCCTGACATGCAGAGGGTGACATCCTGGGACAGTTCCACTGGGCTCAGACAACGAGAGGAAGACCAGCATTTCTTGTCAGGGAGGACTACAGGGGCACAGCCACCCCAGAGCCATGGGGACACCTTGGCTGTGACACCGAGCTCCCACGCAAGGACGCCGTGCTTCCTGTGGCTCTGTGGTCACATCCATGATCCATTCCTGGCCCTCGGACAGGCAGACCCACAATACAGTCAGTACCTGAACAGCATCTCAGGAAGGCAAAAAGTGCAAGAAATACACAGACAGAGCCTTCAGCAGGGCCAAGAATGCCAGCAGACTTCTAAAATTGCCAGGTGACACCAGCTCGCATTAAGATGAAGTTTAAAAATTATTGGTAGTGTTTCACACAAATATAAATAAATAAAAAAAACAGACCTGAAACAAACCATTTGTGTGAATGCACAAAACCAAATCTGTAATCAAGAATTCCAGAAAAGGGCACCAACCTGGGATTCCAGATTAACAGAAAAAGTAGAAAATTACTGTAGTCCTATCAGTCTTTCATTGTAATTCACTGTTTTTTCAAGCTTTCTCATGGAGATTGCTTTCAGCCTGTAAGCTCCCACTATCCATGAGACACAAAGATTGTTGACTTTGTAAGTGAACTTGGACACCAAATCCTTTCTTTCCTCTGCTGAAACAGCGTCCTGGAGAGTGTTAGTGTGACAGATCCACATCATCACGTTGGTGTCCTCGACGACCTTTTCTTGGATCTTCAAAACATCTCTGGGTGAGTTTACACTTGGAATTGAATAGCTCTTTCCTGCTCAGGCTGTTAGTGCATTAGAAATGTCAGCCTTTGAAATAGACATCACAAGGAATTTAGTTATAGAAAGAAATACCATTTTATTACCTGACAAAAACAAGCTTAAAACATTTCAGTTAAGAGACACAGCTGATTTTCACCTAAATAGAGCAGGAGAAATACACTGTCAGTTGTTTCCCAAATCTAACTTATCACAAAGCTAACCCAGCAAAATTGAGCTTGTGAGTTCCTGGGGGAAAATAATTTTATTTATTTTCTTCCTCTTAACAAAACATAAGAGCACATGGGAAATGCAAAAAGCCAGACAGAAAACAGACATGATTTTGAAGAAATAAAAGGTGAGGAAGAGGTCAGGAAAAAAATCCGACTAGCTATACTTGTCATTTAATTGATTTTCTGATGAAGCATCCATGATCCCAAGCTTTCTGCCCATGCCATCATTTATTACTGTATGAACAAAGTCACAGAGGTTCTTTGCACTACATGGACTGTTCAGTGGCCAGTTATCAGTGCATCATCACCTCTATCAACTTGTCATAACCTACAGCATGGACATGCCACTGAGCCCAGTGTAGAGACAGAGTTCTCAACAGACTTACATTAAAATTAATCACAAGCAAGCTTAAAAGCAAAGCCAAGTCCCTTTCTTACTCAGAGTAAGACACACCGGCCTTCCCTTGTGCCCAGATGCAAGCTGCTGTCTCCTGAGCCACAGCAGCCCCAGTGAGCCCCAGGCTGGCAGAGTCTGGTCAAAGGCAGGTCCAGTCCTTGTGTCAGTCAGTGTTCTCCTGTATTGCTCCTTCTGTCCTTGCAGCAGGAGTGACAGACAGCCCAGCCCACGGCAGGGACTCTGCTGCACCCGCTGGTTTCAGCGCTCACCCTTCCCTCCCAGCCTTGGCCCTTCTCACACACACCATGGCGTTCGGGTCACTGCTGGAAAATGTGTGCAACATTCAGCGAGTGTCTCACTCTCGCTCAATGATTTGGCTTTTTTCTGCTTTTTTTCTGCATTTCTGTTTTCTTTGAGAGCACCTTATAAGACATCCATACAGACTTGCATAGACATTGGCCTCTTAAATAAGATTTTCTCTACGCTTAACTTGACCTTAATCTCAGAATGTAAAACTGAGATACATAATTTCTAATTTTTCAGGAAGGGATATCCTTATATTGCTGGTCTATTTTTCCAAACACCCTAAGAGCCTTCTCATACCAAATCTGCATTACAAGCAGGAGAGTAGCTGAGAAAAGTAAGTGAAAACAAAGTTAATTGCTGCAGCCATTAAGCGCTGATAAACAGAGCCGGGTGTGAAAGAGGAGTCCCAGGTTTTGGGCATTAGAATCATGCTGAGACTCTTGAGTGGGAGGCAAAGCACCACCAGCAGTATTCATCAGCCCAGATTCCGACTCCAACGTGATGATAAAAAAGAACATCAATCATCAGCTGCGAGGTAGAAAAAACAAAATTGCAAAGGGAAGCCTACACCTATGGTTAGGTACTTGAGAAATCTTTAACAAGTCGGAGATATCTCTGAAAATAATGTGCACAGCTGTCTTGAATAATGGAGAGCTTTTAATATAAGAAATGGAGATAAACTGATAATATAATTGCTGGCATTAATTCAGCAATCAGAATTGTTGTCAAACATTGATGCCCTGTTTTTTTTCAGAAGTTTGACAAAGAGGTTGCCAGGTTTTGCAGGGAAGTGAAACAAGATTTATGCAGTTTAGTCCAAGCACTCCTCCTGTCTTCTCTGGTGCCTGACTAAAACAAAGGAGGATTAAAACAAAGGAGGAGCACCACGTATTGCACATCCTGCTAACCAAGCCTCACATCCTAAAGAAAGCACTTCCCTAAAGCCCGTGACAAAACTGTTTGTCAAAATGAATAAATCTGACCAGTCTATTGAGGATTTACCTACCCCAAGGGTATGTTCACAACTTTTGTGTGTTTCTTCCTTTCCCTCCACTTACCACAAGACCTATCCATGAGTCTTTGGCCAGCAAATCTGGTAGATCTTTATTTGAGATTATTAAGGAAGAGGTATAGGAGAGAGGAAAAAAAAACCCAGATTGTTTTACCCAAAAGTTTTACAGAGATTGGATGAAATAGAATCTGGATCCTGATGACCACTAGGTCCAAACCCCAAAATCCCTGTTTTCCACTGTGCCATCCCCTCCTGT
Organism: Bombycilla garrulus; assembly: GCA_013400315.1. Classification (NCBI taxonomy): domain Eukaryota; kingdom Metazoa; phylum Chordata; class Aves; order Passeriformes; family Bombycillidae; genus Bombycilla; species Bombycilla garrulus. Next base: position 23,968 of record VXBU01009879.1, on the reverse strand, counting down.
CAGGGAGGGTTGAGGAGCAGAACAGCCCCTGAGGCTGTGAGCACCACAGAGCCTGAGAGCTCTGCTTGTCCTGCTGCACCACTACTGCAAAGAACGAGAGATTTGGGGTAAATTCAGTTTTAACCTGTTGAAATGAACAAATGTAAACCCCAAGGGCAGTGATCAGTGGAGGAGCTGTGATTAGCACAGTGTGACAGACAGCAAGAAAATGTGAACCTTAATAGGAAGTGGTACCACCAAAGTATTTTGAATAAGGAAGGGCTGTTTCCATAGCAACAACAACAAAAAAAAAAGGCAAGAGAGAGGAAAAAATAGTCAAGAAAAAATTCCAACACTCTCTTCCGCATTAAACCAATTTTCCCCAAATCTAGACCAGCAAAAATCTGGTTAATACCAAGGAATGAAGAACACTAACACAGTGAGTGTTCTCCCCTTTCTAAGGGTTTTTGGGGATGCACATCTCAAAAAATGGACATAGGATGACTTGGTCAAGCAAAAATGTACCTTAGTTATTAATGATACACCAGTTTCCACAGTGACAGCATTTCTGTTCAATACTTCATCAACGATCTGGGCAGGGGGATCAAGTGCTCCCTCAGTCAGTTGCAGATGACAGCAGGTTGGGTAGAAGTGTTGATCTATCCAAGGGCAGGAAGGTTCTTCAGAAGGATTTGGACAGAGTGATTTGGACAAGAGTGTAAGAAGCAATAAGGCAAAGCACAGGATCCCACACTTACGTCACAAAAACCCCATGGAATGCTCCAAGCTTGGGAAAGAGCAGCTTGGAGAGCTCCCTGGTGGAGAGGACCCAGCCATCTCTGGCAGCCTTCCAGTGATGTGCATTTGGCAGTATTTCTTCCAAAGGAATAACTTCAGTGTCTCAAAGGATTCAGACCACTCCCCTTTATCCAGGTCTTACATCTGTCTGTGGAGTGAAATCAGTCCCCTGCTGGCCCCACGTGAGATCAGCTCTCCCTCTCCATGTGGAATTCCACAGCCTTCAGTGGGCATCTCCTGCCAGCTGCTCTGTGATCATCATAATTTGCTCTATTTTAGGGGAAAGTGATTGCCTGCAGCACGCTGAGCTGCCGTACAGCAGCTGCCGAGGTTCACTTTCCAGGCTGAGCAGGAATGCCTTTGGGATTCTCCCTTCTAACCAAATGACTTATTCCACCAGCTGAGCACATGGCACAGACACTCTCTTTTATTAAATCAGTACTAAAGCTCTCTAATCACATCAATACTAAATCAAATTTTACTCATTATTCATATTTTTATGTTGCTAAAAGTGTCAGCTGCTAGTGTACATCCCTTGGCTGTTTCCAGGGCAGAATGCAGACCTGAACAGACTCTCCCTCACAATTTGAGTGAAGAGCTATGAGCTGAGCTCCTTCATGTGCTTCTTCCCCCCTTATACCCACATCTCACGCACAAAGACTCTCCATGTGTGTGTCACAGTCTGTGGCAGGATGCTGTTCTCACCTCTGCCTGCCATGCTAGTCTGGTGCAAGTGCAGGTGTGAGTCCAGGGGCCACCAGCTGTGCTCGGATGATTGACCTGTGTCCTGTGCCATGGCTGGTCTGGGCACACTGCTGCCTTCTGGGTCAGCAGCGCTTCCTGTTCTTCATTTTTTTGTGACCTAACTAGAGTTGTTGCAGCCTTGACCTTGCTCCAATGTGCTGCTCTTTCCAGGCAAGACATTAAGGTAACAGGAAGGATTCTGGGCAGTGAAAGAAACACTGGACTGTGCAGTGCAAATACAGAGGTGGAACTTTCCCACTCTTGCTCCCACCTCCAGCATTACTCTGGCATTCAGGATCTCTCCAAGAAATTTATAAGGGGGTCCACTTCCAGCAGTGGTGCTTGCTGCCACTCCCTTGCTGCTCCATCCAGGAGCACAACCTGCTGCAGCTGGTGGCCCTGGAAATGCACCAGCCATGTGCCAGCAACTCTGGAGACCTGATGTCACGGTAAATAACCTGGCATCACAGTCTCATCATATTTATCAGTGTCAGGAGACAGTCTTTGCACAGCCAGACTTCTTCATCTGGCTCCTGCCCCTCCCCAGCTCCTTCCCAGCAAGTGAGGAGGATTTTCCTGACATTGGTAGTGCACCAGGAAGGGCAGCTCCCTTGGACATCCTCATGCAGGAACAAACAGAGAAGAACTCTCTCCTACAATCCATTTATTCTAGTTAATAGTGAAGGAAAATGCTGCCAAAATAGTGCTTGTGGGCGAGGCCCTGGGAGAGGCCAAGGTGGGCTGCAGGTGCTCCAGTGCGCTCCAAATGCACCCCTGCACACGTGGCAGGAGTCAGTCCTGCCGTGAGCCAGGGAGATCCAGCCACCTCACACCAGGACAAGCCTCAGGAGCAGAGTTCAGGGCTCAGCCCAGATCCAAAGGCATAGTGTCTCCAACCCACAGGTGCCAGATCCCTGGCAGCCCCTGTGGGGTGCTGAATGAGGTGATGCTTTCCCATAACAAGTGTACACAGTTCTCCCTGCTCAGACCTCATCAATCTGCACAAACAAAGACTCTTCCTGAACACTTTAGTGTCAGCCCAATTTAAAACTCGTACCATTCATGATTCAAAGAACCATTTATTTAATTAGGAGGCACTGAAGATACCCAGATACCACTGTCTGACATTCAGTGTGACTTTAGTCTTATAACACGCTCTGGTCTCTAATGGCTGGATATTCAGTGTGCCACAGTCACTGTCTCAGAACAGGGCCATTAGCAATGCTGCTCTGGTGACTGGAGACTCCGTTCTCTAATGAGAACCTGGATGATCTGCAGAAACTTCAGTGTTGCCAATATTTACCCCTTGCTGTCCTGCTTGGTCCATGAGCCACCAGGAGCTGGGGTAGGACAGGATATTTCAGCCAGAGGATATTCATCTGCACTCGCACTCACACTCTGCTGCCTGGATAGAAATGGTGGAGGAGTAGGGGTAGAGATTTTGGTTTAAAATTAGGACAAGTATTAACATTTGCATTTACCCTGGATGGACAGCAACCCAGTGACTTTCTTGCTGGATAAAACCATCAAACCTCGCAGCAGTATGCACCCAGGAGCTGGGCCAGACGCTGGGCCAAGCACAGTTCTGCTCATGGGGCATTTGGTAACACGCACGGACAGACACAGCAGCCTGAGGGAGGGCAGGACTGTGGGTTGGCCAGGTCCTTCTGTCTAGGAAGGGAACCAGGGCCTCTCCTCAGCCCCCTGCTCTCCATGGCTGGCTGTCCAGCAGCGCCAGCAGTGCCGAAGGTTCCAGTAGTGCACACTCTCCTCTGACTGACCTGAGCCAGTTGCACACAGCAGGGACAGCAGCACAGAGCTCCCGCGGCTGCTGGAATGGACGCCTGTGTCTCTGGTGCTGCTGACACCTGCCTTTGTGCTTTGTCTCGTTTTTCTCTCCTGTGCTTTGTAAACTGTACCCTGGAAAGAGTGAAGAATCCCCTCCATGTGCCAGTTGGGTCTCTGATATGAACTATTTGGAAATAAATTATAAGGTTCACTTCATGTTTTCATCAGAAGTGCAAAAATGAGAATAGACACTCCATGCTACAGACTTGTCCCAGAAACTGGGATTGATCCTCTGTGAATCACTCATGTTCCTCAAAGTTCACTTCTTTCTGCCAGACAATTCTTTACAGCAATAAATATGCTTCTCTGAGCTTTCTGACTGCAGACAAGAGAATGGATTGCACAAAAGGAAATAGTGATCAACGAGAAATGTGTATAATGCTGAGCTGGACTCTCCTGGTGCCTTGGACTGCAATGACAGTTCAGAAAAGACAATGACCTTGGGATGGCTTTGCAAAGCATGGAGTAAGGCAAAAGAGCTCTCCCTCTCCTTGGACCGAACACGCATTGAGAGTCTCCAAGGGATTTGCTACACTTCACTCTTGCTCTTGCTGCTCTGAGGGGTGATGTGGGCATCATGAGGGCAGTCGTGGTGTCCATGTAAGAGTTCTCCATCAGCTGCAGCCCTCAGTGCCCAGCTCACAGCTCCTGCCTTTTCCCAGGAACTCCTGAGTCCACAGGTTCTCTCCATCCCCAGGCTTTGCTCCAGCTCTGCAGTTTGCTGGTGTGGTGATACTGACGATACAGGTCCTGAGCAACTGGTTCTGTGCCCTTTGTTCCCAGGAGCTCTGAACCACCTCAGTTAGGACCATAAATGAGGCTTTTCAAATGCCAGGCACTGTTTCCAAGAGATAACTGTTATTTGCTCCCAGAATTACATTGAGTAGATCTGCTGAAGAATGTTTTCTGCACTGTCATGCTCTATTAACCAGAAAAGAGAGGAGAAAAAAATTACAACTGTGCAAATATTAACTATTGTCTGTCAGCATGGATTAAGAGCACCCAAACTTCATTGCCTGAAAGGCTGCACTTGCCTAATAACACAGTAATAGTTTTCATGTGAGGCCTCAATTTAATCCTTCTGCATTTCTGGGCTGTTTAGGCTGCTTTGCTTCAAATGTCACATTTAATCAGTGTGCCACCTTCTGTTGAAAGCATGCTTTTAAAATAAAACTTTGATAGACATTTGTCTTACATAGAACTTGTCCTTCCATGCAAAGATAAAAGCAGAACACTGAAGGGAGGATTTGTCTAAAATCAAAGAAATGCTCCTTCTCTCACTGTCTGCTAAGTACCTTATCCTCAGAGTTCATTTCCCTTTCATTACACATCACCCTGCGCAGACGCCACCAAATTAGAGAATCAGTAATTTACCTCTGGAGCCACCCTCTAAAACAAGGTGCAAAGGAACAGAGCCTGCCTGGCTGCCCGAGGTGTGTGTGTGTGCCCTTGCACAGCTCTCTGGTGATGGGCACTTCTGCATCAGTCAGCCACCAATGAATGTGTTCATGAATTTACATACTTTGATCAGTAATAATTAATTCCAAACTTGGACTCTCTTTTTCAAGAGTCAGTTGTCTGACTGACATCATGGCTGGGCTGTGCCCCCTGGGGTGGCCGTGCTGGGCAGTGGGTCATGCTGTGGTGCTGCCTTGGACCCCCCTGAGCACCATCTGGCCCAGTTCTGGAGGGTGCCCGATGCCCTGCAGCAGCCTGGCAGTGCCCAGACACCCAGAGCCTGCCAATACTGTTGCCTGTTCCCAAAAACAGTGAAGCTGTGGGGGCTGTTTGGCCACAGAGTCACACTGGTACCTGTAGACCTCACACGCATTGCACTCATTTGGATTGCCTTTGTTCACAAATCCAGGAAAGGCTCTTCCAGGTCAGTGCTTCTTGCTGGTGACTGCCAAACGGGAGGAAAAACCCCTGAGGCTTGGGGTCCTTCTGGAAGGTGCTCCCTGTGCAATTGCTTCAGGTGGCTGCTGGAGCACTATTTTCATTTTTACCTTCTTCATTTATTTCCCTGCCACATTTTGCCATGTTTTCAGAGATCGACAGTTCCAGCTGAGCCTCTGGTTCTGAGTTTCTATTTGGCTTCGTCAAATTCATTTGAGGAACACCAGTTTTTGAGGCCAGCTCAGCCCTGGTAAGGTGCTGTTCCAAAGCAGTGACTCCATCAGCTGCTGTAGACAAGCTGCCCAGCCCGACCCAGCACCACTGCTACAGGGTGAGAGCTCTCCCTGCCTTTCCTGTGCAGGGCAAACAGAAAATCAGAAGGAAGCATGGACTTGGAATGGATCTCAAAAACCATTACTATCTCCTAAATAACAAAGTGCAGTGACTCACCTTCCTCCAAAACATTTCACTGGGCAGAGAAAGGGAGAGGAAGGGAGGGGAGAGGAGCAGAGAGGATCCTGATTATTGTGCATGAGCCTCAACAGCAAGTGGAACAAATGTGCTGAGACGTTGAGGTCAGCAGAAGAGCAGCCAGAGGGAACCCAGAGACTGATAATTCACATCCTCTGCTCCCACCACCCTCACGCTTGAGAGCTCATTTCGTGGCCATTAACCCAAACAGGAGCAGACTGGCCCCCAGCAGGACGGCTCACAGGGCCATGGGGACAGACAGAGCTGTGGTCTGGAGAGGCAGTTTCAGAGCGTCTGAGGCAGAGAGATGCTGCAAAGAGCCCGAGGAAGAATCATGGGAGTTGCACGATGACAAGACAATAGCTGCAGGAAAGTGAATGCCTGCCAGATCACAGTTTAGGGAGGGAGGCCACAGCTTCATCTAGTTAAGCCAAGTCAAAATAATGTTATGAGAAATTTTTAAGCCTTTCGTCCAGTACTTTGCAAGAAAACAGATCAAATACATTTGCAAGTCCTACTTACTTACTCATTTCTTACACCCACGAATTATCCATTGGGATGCAGTGTGCTCTTTACCATATATGATGGGGTGAGGTGTCCTTGGCAGCAGGAGGGGAATTCTGCTTGTGCTTTGTTTTGATAAGAGCAAATCATGGCAGAAAATAAACACCAGTTTACCTCTAATCTGTACATTACCGAAACATTAGAGAAAGTGGGAGCCACACCCAAGACCCAAGCCATTACCTCTGTTCCTGTGCTCCTGTGCTCTACACCATCGTCTGGCGCAGTCTCAGCAGGGCCAGGGTGGGTAGTTAACACTTTGAGTTATGCTGCTGAACCTGTTACCCTCCCTTTCCTCCATAGGGTCCTGCTGGTTTGCATCACAGCCTTTCGTGGGAAAGGCTAGGAGCTCTTAGGGGTGCAAATTCCCATGTGCTGTGCATGTGGATCTCAGAGTCCGTAGGAATGAATGACCACAGTGCAGCAGATCTGTGTCTGTACAGATCACTCACTGCATGGTGCAGGCAGCTCCACACAGGCTGTGCCTCTACTGCCTCTCTTTACACGTACCTACGTGTTTGAAGGTACAATTTACCACAGCTAGGCTACAGGGATCCAGGTAAATCACATATGGAAACATATCCTGTATCTGACCTGTTTTGCAAACCAGTCAGTGTTTGGATGAGAATGAGGGCAAGGAAATAGTTTCAAATTTAAATAACTAAACATAAGGATGTAAACATGCATCTCCCATTTGTGCCTGTCCAGAAGGGCTGAAGAAGGGATTGTGGGATGCTCACAATGGCATCATCACCCGGAGAAACTCCAATTCTGCCAGGCACATGGAGTGTGCACACTCTGAGACTTTGCAAACACCGACACCACTTTTAATCAAGGTAAACTTCCATCATTTCACCCAATATTATTTCATTGGAAGAACTGTGCTGTGAAAAAAAAAAAATTCTTTAATTAATATTTTTCTCAATTCTTTCTCTCAGAGGAGATTTGAACTTTATGAAATTATTCGAAAGAACGAAAACACATCTCAATACAGATATTGCTTTGATTCAATGTAACCCACAAGCTTCCATTTCAATAATCATTGCCATTTCTATTGATCTTTGCAAAACTTCTCAAATTGATAAACTTTCTCAGAGGTTAAATTTTGCCTTGAGACAGAGACCATATGAAGAGAAATGTCATGTCTCAGACTCCTAGAACTACTTTCAAGCAAAAATAAGACATGAAAAAAGGCAGAGAAGCAGCCATGCTGTTTTGCCTGAAGGAACATAATTCTGTTGTTTTTATTAGCTGTGCAGAGACTGTAAAATTCAGGCTCTCTGCTCTCTGTTTAAGTTACCCTGGCCCATTTGACACCTGGAGCTTCCTCAGTGTCCTTCTACCTGCTGTTCTGTTGGAACACCTATTTCCTCTCCTACAGAGATCATTCCAAAGAGCTTGCACCTACCCATGACCACCTGCCAAAGGGTTTTCACACCCACAGCTGCTGTGGCTGGCACACTGAGCCATGAGGGTCAGGCCCTCATGGGCCACAGCTGTGAGAGAAGCCCCTGCCCTGGTGCCCCCAGGCCTTTGTGCTGGCTGGATCCCACCCCTCTCGACAGAGCTGAGGACTGGGCATCCTGCCTACGGCACACACTGACAGCCCGAGTCAGGCAGGCAGCCCCAGGCAGGGGCGACCAGCACTCCTCTCCTGGCCATCTTGGTGGCCTCTAGGCCCAGGGCAATGTGTCACAGGCACAGCCCCCACGGCCCTGTGCCTCTGCCTGGCAGGGCTGCTGGGCTCCCCTCCACATTCCCTCCCAGAGCTCCCGTGAGGAAGCCAGTTACCCAACATTTGAATACAGCAATTAGTATTCACATAAAGTACCTCTGAAATCATTCCACACCATAATTATGCTCAAATTCATTAGCAAGAATATTAGAACTACAATTATCTTCCAAGCCTTGTGTGAACTCCAGATAAAACCAGAACCTGTTATGAGAGATGGCTTCTGGAGCCACTGGCATCAAGGAGGCAAAACTACACACCACAGAGGGAATGTACTGCTTAAGAGCTTCAGAACCATGGTTTTACTTTGATTTATTTTCAACATCCTAGTATAAACTGTAATCTTAATATCTGATCTCTCCTTTTTGCTTTCGGTCATTGGATTAGGATTCCTAACAAGAAAAATCACAGGAAAGCCAACTTATCAAGTTACTTAAAATTGCTCTGTTTATACCCTAATGAGGTCTGCAAAGCATCCTAAAGGATTCAAAACCATAATTTCAGAATAGAAAACCAGGCCTAAAATGTCTTGGAAACACTAATTAGCTGCAGACCACTTGTTCCTATAGTTAGGAATGATTCTCCTTTGGTGGGAGTTACTCAGTGCAGATTGGAATCTTGCAGGGACAGTCTCTGTGTAATACCTGGGAATTTTGGGCTTGGGACAAGAACCAACCAAAGATTGTAGAAGACATCGCATACAAGGTTGCTAGATGCCTTCCTTCCATTTTCTTTTTTTATGGCTTCTTTATCTAGTATTTGTTCTGCGAGTCTCTGCTTATACATACACAGTATATTTGATATATAAGCCCATATAAATACCACTGGCATATACTGAGACCCTGAAAATAATACAAACTGTATGCTTAGAGCTGCTGGATAATATTTAATCAAAACTCCAGTTTTACTGGTGATAAGTAAGAAATCTTAATTGATGGAGATATAAAATATGAAAAACTGCCTCTCATGAGGAGCCATTAAAACCTAGTTCACAGGAAAATCTAGCTTGGGAAAAGCATTGCAATAAGGAAAGAAGGGAGAGGGCAGAGAGAGAACAAGAGAAGAAAGGACTGAGAAAGGCAGAGAGCGCCAGAAGTAAAAATGTGCACAGATTTACAATGTTCTGCAGCAAAAAGTCTCTGCTGCCTCTGCAGAGCAGTGTTCTTCAGTGTTTGCTGGTAATGAATAACCAAGCCATGCACTGATTTGTGCTCCTCTCCTGGTTCTCCTGCTACTCCCAGCCTGGCAAAAATCCCAGCCTGGGCTCTGCTGGAGCAGCTGGGATGGGGAATCGGTGTCAACAGGAAGCGGCAGCACCCAAGGGACCCAGGACAGCACACAATCCAATACCCTGAGGTTTGCTTTGCCTCACTACTACTGCTCCATTGACAAGACACACAAGAGCTCAGTTCAGCCCTTCCTTCCCAGCCCACTCACTGCCGGTTTTCCCTGGGAGGCTGTGCCAGGAGAGCAAAGAAGCTGGGAATACTCTGTACTCCACACCCACTGCAATGCCAACCATGTGGCTGGGAGAAGATTTTGGGGCTGGGAAAGCCTCAAGCAAATATCTTTGGTAGAGAACTACCATCTGAAACACCCACCATGCTGGAAAGTATTGGGCAGTAGCATAATAAACTGTGATGTTTGACTGAGCAGACAGATGTTGATTTTCCACTTCAGGGCAGAAAACAACATCACTCCAAAACTGCATTACCTGTCCAAAACTCTCATTACCTGTTCCCTACTCTGTGCTGAAGGCTTGTGTCTTCATGGCCACAGGTGAGCAGCAGCACTCAGCTGGGAGGAGCAAGAGGAGGGGAGGGGAGAGGAGAACCACTTGAGAGTGGAGCAATGAGGGGTTTAGACTTGCACTTGGTAGCCCTGAGGAGCAGGGCCCTGGGGATTCCCGGGCACGTGGGAGTACCGCCACCATTCTTCACAGCTGCTGTGTTCTGCTCTGCCCTGTGGCTTCCCTGTGGGGCCAGCGATGCCATTGCTGTGTGGTCTGGCTGGGAAAGAGGCATCTGCAGCAGTGCCTGGCAGCACCTTCCTCCTGCAGTGAATAACTAATCTTCTCAGACCTTTTCCATGGCAGAGCACATTGCATAAAATATCAATTTCTGTAGAAGTGTCTAATCGAAATGCTGGAGGCATTACTGACTTTATATTCTGATAAACTTTGAGACTAACTTCCCTTTGGTGTGAGGGAGGAACATGCTGTGCATAGCAACAGACAAGTGGATGGGAGATGGAAACAATGATTCAGTAGCAGCCAGGCTATTGCTGTAGCAGTTGGCAAGTGACCTAACAAAACACAAACTGCACAGTAAAACTACTGCCACAGTCCTCTCACTCTGGTGTGGCAGGCCAGACAGTGGGCCAGGGCATGCCCAGAGAGCAGGCAGGCTCTCCTTCCCACAGCCTCCACTGGTGGCTACACTCTACAAAATATTCACACGGAAGGATGTGTGACAAGCTGCTTTCAGGATTATCTTCCAAAAATAATTGACCTTGAAATAAATATATAAAGTGTCAGATTATTATTTTTAAATAGTAGTGACAAGAAAAAGTTCTGCTTGTATCAGAAGTCAGCTCTGCTGAACTCAACCTGGCACTTCTCTGTGCTGCAAAGATGAGCCCAGGGCAGCATCCTCCTTCCTCTGTTCACCTCTGCCCTGGATGTGCTTGGAGCAGGATCTGCCTGCCCCAGGCAATGAGCCTGTGCATCATGGCAGGACAGTCCCTTCTCTGCAGCCTGGTCTCAGGAAGGTCTCTGGTGAGCTGGGAGCTCACAGCTCACAGCTGCTGCACCAGGAACACCTCACCTGGCCAAACACAGCCTCTTCTGGCTGACTAACTAACTCCCTTTTCCCTTTTAGAGGACCACGTGCCTTGCAGGAGGCTTATGTGGTGTCATGAAATCCTGCTCAAGTGTGGAAGGTTTCACAGTAGGTCACACCTTTATTTGTAGATTAAGGACTTGACATACTTAAGCTCTTTGCTACTCCCCAGAGCAATGAGAGCCTGGGCTCTGGCGTCCCATGGCCCCTCCCACACCAACCTGCATGTGTTTTCTTATGGCACTGATTTCATTCATCAATGCTTCAGATATTTTTTGCATGTGCCAGAACATTTATTAATATTCACTCTCTTAGGAATCAGAGCATCTGTGACTTTAGAGGTAGGAGCAGTGTCATCAGCTCAGATGAAATTTCTCACTAAATAATTAAAAATTATCAGTGATGAGCATTTAATCATTTACATCAACTGATGCCAAAGCCTCCTCAGCATAAAACAGAGCAAGTTGCTCTGGCCTCTCAGATCGAACAGAGAGAAGCCCTGGCAGCCAGCGGTCACAGGGGCAGGTCAGGACCTGACTCTCCCTTGCCAGCTCTCCAGGGACTCTCAAGTCCCTGAAGGGCTGAGGAAACCAGCAGGTCATAAGATTAACCTCCTTCCAGTGCAGCACGGGTCCCACAGTGTTAGGGAAGGTACAAGTTGAGCCATGCAGGGATCTGTGGAGCAGCTCTTTTGTCCTGGGTGAGACAGGATGGAGCACAGGACATGTCCTGTCTGTGTTCCAGGACCCACAGGGTTGGTGCTGAAGTGTCTGGGAAGAGATCCAGACCACTGTCCCTGTCAGCCAGCAGCTGCTTTCCCCACTGTTCTGGATGTGAACTGAAGTACCTTCCCCCACTTTGCATCACAGCAGCCAGGTCCCCTCCTGATTCATCCCAGAAAAGAACAAAATACTTTATAATTGCCACCATGCTCTACCAATGCGTCCGTAATTTCCCTCAGATGAGATTACTCATCAAATTTCATCTGAATGTTCTCCTACATAAAGCCCAAGTAAGAAAATGTAAGCCTGAAAGTCACTTTTTGCTGATGCTGAAGAAAAGCCTCCCCAGCACTGCCCCTGTGGAAGCAGGTGTATTCCCTGCACGGCCCGACAGCTTTCTGGGCTGATGGTGCCCTTCTGAGCTGCTCCTGGTTGACTCTGAACATGAGAAGCACTGTATGAGACCAGGTCAGTGGCTAACAGAGACCTTAGTATAGACTGGAAGTGTTTGGAGGGATAGGAAAAGCATCTACTTGCTCTTTTAAATCATTATTACAAATGTTGACCAACTGTAGCCACTAACAGGGTGAGCCAAATTGAGAAGATTATACACTAATAATACTATAACGTGCTTATCCTTTGTCTATGGGAAAACATTTCTAAAATATTAACTGAAAGTATTATATGAGAGCTGCTTACTTTATACTGGCTGTCCCTCTGCTTTTGAATCCAGGTAACAAGCAATTCATTCTCCTGTTAATTAGAGTGCCCAGAAAAAAAAATAAATTTTTGAAGCATGTGTCAAACACTGAATACAGAACATGTGTGCTCTGGTGCATTTTGCCTCGGAGTGGAGCATGATAGCAATCAAAGCTGTTTATTCTTGTTTACTAGTGTTTAGCAGCTGAATATTTCTCTGCATGAAACATCTGCAGGCCACAGAAGGCAGATGTCAGCAATGATTTCAGCCCCCTTTATGACAGAGTAAATAAAAACTGGGTGTGAGTGCAGCTGTGAGTGCCACTTGCAATTTTCCCTGGCACAGTGGAGGGGTCTTGGGCAGCCCCTGGGTCAAGATGAGAGCCCTGAGGCAATGAGCCTGTGCAGCTCTGCCACCTCCCCCCAGACCAGTTTCCCTTCAGTGTCCTGGCACAGAATATCTGGTCAAAACGAGGGAATGAAAACTTGAACTCCAAGAAAAATTGTTGTTAAAAGTTCGTGGTAAACACAAACCTGCATGCAGGGTGAGCTTGAGTGAGAAGTCCATACAATTTTTTTCTAAATGAGAATTTCCTCTGCCACTGAGAGCTGGGCCAAGGCAGCACAGCCAGGGCGTGTTTTGGCTTCAGGAGCAGTGGAGGGAGAGCTGAGCAGGAGGGGAGAGGGCCTGGAACTGGACACACACCCTTGCTGGCCCCACAGCCCCTGAGGTTTGGGCCTTCCATGGGGCACCGTGCCAGAGCATCCATCTCCTCCCTGCCACAGCCCCAGCCCTAGAGCTGGGGTGGACTGGCTGGTGACAAAGAGGGAAAGGGTCCAATCACCTCCTAGGCCCCACAAGCTCAGACATGGGCTGGGTGCTGTAATGGCCAAGCGCTGCACAGAGCATCCCCTGGTCTTCAGTCAGCCTTGGCAGGCAGAAATCCTTATAACCCTCTGCACAAGGAAGGGAAGGGGATCATGTCAGCAGCAGGAGAGGAGTACCTTTCATTGAGACTGTCTGGAAGGCCACACTGGCATATCTCTGGAGTTATTTAGGACATACATAAATTAGGTCACAGCTAATTACTGCTTGCATGGTGGAGACCTTAGTGCTGCAGAATGGCTGAGCCTTGGGATAAAAATGCCAGAGTTCAGCAGATGATATATCACTGCTTGTGTCACACATGGCCATTTATCTCCACTTAAGACATGAATAATGTGCTAAAAGGTTTTTTTTTACTGTCCAGATAATGTCTTCAACTCTCCTTCCTGAAGTGTACATGGGCAAGAAAGAAAATACTTGTCGGCAAGATTCAGGAATTAGTTCTGCTTGCATGGAGTATAATGAGTCAAAAGCATTTCACAGGTGAAGGGAGGTGAAGCTAGACTAAGAAAATGGAAATGGAGGTGAACATTTAAAGCCTTTTAACAACAGACTACTAGGTAACAAAAGTGGGTTTCAGCTGTAATTCCACAAGAAGCATGAACAGAGAGAGAAGAGTGATGAAGACCCTTTACCGCTAGGGAAGAAGACCTCTGTTCCCAGAGATGAAGATGATTTTAAAGATAGATGAAGAGCACCTTTGCTTTTGAACAGCTCCTCTTTAAAAGTAGTACCCCCATGAGTTTAACATGGCCCAGAAATGCATCTTTGGGAAGGCTGTGAAGATGGGAAGGGTTTCACGACAGGAGATTTCCAGGCGGCTGCTATTTGTGAGAAGTAAAGCAATGAGAGAATTGTTTTCTTCTTGTGGAGAAGTCCCTGTAGCATGACAAGGGAGGCTCCTCTCCCTAGGTAAACTGAAAAAAGACTATTCTTAAGGTGGCAACTGACTGAATTGTTTCTGTACATTGTCAGTGAGAAAAAGATGGTGTGGGAGAGGAGAGGAGAAGTGGTCTGAAGATTTTATTCTGATTCTTATTATTCTTCTAGGCTTGTTAATAAAAGTTTTCTTTATACTCTTTGGGGTTTGAGCCTCCTTTGCTCTTCTCCTAATCCTATCCCACAGCAGGAAATTAGTAAATATATTCTAATAGGTGCACTGGCATTTAGCCAACACTGAACCTACCACATTCATTGGTGCATTGGCTGGGAAATTGAGACTGGTGAATCTAAAACCATTATAACCTTGAGGAGGGGGACTCGGCAACCTCTGGGAATTACCACCATTGCCTTCAGCCTCCTTGTTTCCTAGATAGACAGTTTATTGCTTCTTTTCTCCTACAATATCCTCATCTTCCTTCCTTCTAGTGGGGCTTGGCTTGGTTTGCCATGGTTTGTTCATGAGAACAATATGCATTTTAACTGTCTTGGGTGTGAATGCGTTGTAAGAATAATCCTTCCATGAGGCTGGAAAGCCAAAGCCTGTAAGGCTGCCAGAGGGGCTGATGGCAGCTCTGCCATGCAAACATATCTCTGAGCCAAGGGTGTTTTGCTGTAACACAAAACATACCAAGAGGGCATGTGCCCTGGGTTTATATAAAGCTCTCTTTCCTTTGAAATCAAGGTGTGTTCTCTGTTCTTTCCATCAATACATTTCGTAGCATCAAAAATTGTTGAAGGCGAAGCAGAATTTCAGTCACAGAGAGAGATAAGCCACCTTTTTAGATTTCTTCAGATTAGGAAACAGTGGGTAACACCCACTTCAAAACTGATGTCATAGAACCAAGCAGAGTGAAAGCCCCTGTACCTCCACACAATGTGGATGCAGAACAAAAGCTAAGTCTCCCAACTGCTTGCAGCTGCTTGTGAGCATATCTTTCAAGTGAAAACAACTGTTCAAATAAACCTTGAGGAGAAACTAAGTGAAAAGCTACATGAATAACGAATGACACCACACTGAGTGTTATGAGTCCTCTGGATGGAGCCATCTGTTCTTGGAACCCAAATATTTATGCTTCCAATGTGACTTTCTATATTCCTGCAGCTAGAGCTGATATTAAACATGGTCATGCATGTGTGTGTTAGTACATTTTTCTTGCAGCTTTTTTTAACTGCTGTGTTTATACAACAGCTTTCACGCTAGGATACTTTCATGATAGGTTCCTCAGTCATACTCATGGGACCACAGGTCACTGGATATGACAGAGTGATGCAAAGACTAAAAAGATTTTTTTCCCTCTGTTGAACAGAAAAAAGATATCTGTCTTCCTACTAGATGATTATTAGCTCTTCAGCAAGAAGGATATGGCCTTGCAAAGACTGCTCTTTTCTTCCATATTTTGCTCAAAGTTTCTGAGCAGCTTGAACTGAGTGAGTGATACTCTTTCCTTTCCAAGTACTATGGGAGCACTGAATTGTGATTCATTATCCTGTCCTCAGGGGTTCAGGAGACAGTAACACACATTCCTGTGTTACAAGAGATCACACGCTAATTAACAGCATTATACATTTATGAACCAATTATCATATTTGCACAGGACGAGTGCATCCTACTTCTAATTATAATTTAAGGTCTCACTTGAATAAGCTGTCATTAAAGAAAAGCCCAGTGCACCCTGTTAGCATTTTGCAAGCAAAAGTCAAGATGTTCAGCCGAGTGTGCTTGGCAGTTTCCTTCCCCAGCAGCATCCACAGCATTAGCAGGATTCTGTCCTCACCTGTGCAGCCAAGGTCTGACTTCCCTTTACCCAACAAATGCTTCTCACTTCTTCCACTCCTTCCAGAACATCCTCCCCCAGCCTCTCCCTGCCTGGCTCGGAATAGGAGGGGAGGTCAATTATGCCCTCAAAGGCCTGGTACTTGGAAAATAAACACCAGACACACAGGTACCATAAACTTGACAGTGTGAAATTACTCTTTGCTAGCAGTGCAGTATCTCCCTCAATCTCTCCCTCTCTCTCTCTGCCTGCCAGCCATGCAGAGACAGGATGAAAATTAAAGTAAAGGTGAGTCTTTGCTTTAATGCCTTTTGTGTAAAAGGAAAACAAGCTGCCTCTCAGAGCAGGTAGCAGCTCAGGGGTGTGACTTCCCCCTCTGTGAGGGCAAGCACAAACTGGTATCTCCCACCCGTCACACATCTCCACATCCCTTCTGTGTGCTACACCAAAACGTATTTCTTAATGGTTTCAGCCTCTGTTTGCAGTTCTTTCCATCAACAAACCAATCCAAAATATTTTCTCTTCCCACAGCGGTGTATGTGTAACTTCCACAGCCACCTTCACTACCCATCTGTACAAGGAGTACAGATGAAAAAATATTTTTAGTAGTCCTTTAAAACAGCCAGAAATGAGTCATTCAAACTGATAGTGTCATGGGAAAGCTTGGCTCACACATCTGTCTGGAAAATTCATGGGTACCTGAGAACAAGAAATCGTAATATTTTGGGTCTGGAATTTATAATGTTTGCTGCTTCTGCTACTCCTTCTGCTGAAATAAATTATGTTATATTTTTGTCAATTCCTGGATAAGGAAAGAAGCAACACTTTAATCTTCTCTGAGGCAGACTGTATATTTTAAAAGCTCTACAAACATGAGTTTTCCAAAGTACTGTTGTTGTTCCTGCAGGCAGTAATGTTGCAAACCAAGTAATAAGACTTCAAGCACTAATCAAAATATTCAGAACTGCAAGTTGGTAACAAAAAACCTGAAGCCTAAATAGCTCCTAGCAGTAAAAATAAATAGCCTTGTCTAAGATCTCCATGGACTTTTGAACCTCATGAACCATAAATATATTTCCATTTCAGCTTTCAAATTAGTTGCTGTTTAGGCTACCTCAACATCTGTGGGAAAACCTTCCCTGGCAGAGGAAGCAAACAGCTTTGCAGAGATTCTGGTTAGTGAGGTTGAGCAGTACCTGCAGGGGAGACCTGCTTCCAGAAACAGCCCTGTCAGTTTTCTTGTTTTATTACTAAAGTGCTTTTAGTTGAATCCAATGCATCTGCTCTGCCAGTGGAGTAAAATCCACTGTGGCAGCAGCAGAATCTGGCTCCAGGTGTGAGGTGGCCAGGGCCACTGGTCAGCTTCTGCCAGATGCAGGGGCTGCCATGCCCAGAGAAAAAGTACTAGAAATTTTCATTAAAATAATCTCTTCTAGTCCCTTTTGAACTACATTTTAAGTTTCTCAGACTATACCAAATGATCTGGATTAACATATCACAATGTCACAAGCTGTGTGGTATTGTTCACAACTTGGGGCAAGAGCAGGCTGGTGACACTGTGATGTTTACTGACAAGATAAAATGCACCCTGGAGAAAAATGCCATTATTTCCTTCACAAATGAAAGCAAGCATCCCTAAAGCCATAGATACTCTCTGAAGTGCCAGTTTAAAGTAACTGGTAAACAGCAATGCCTCACGTAGCAGAATGTTTAAAGACGGTCTAAACACTTGACTGCTCTATCTGGGGCCTGGGGACAAGGTGTGTTTAAGGCAGATATTAGTGCCTAGCTCTCTGCTGCTGAACCAGACAATCACACACACTCACAGGAATGTGTTGGGAGCTCTCCAAGCACCCTGTCTGAGTGTACTGCCACGAGGAAGCCCCAAAGGGTGCCCAGAGAGATGGGCCTTCAGCTGGTCTTTTGGGGATGCACGTGAGGTCACTGGTACATTTCTCTGCCCTGAATAATCTGCAGCAGGGTTTTGAGCTTTAAGTCAAATCTATTTGACTGGTACAGTGGAAAAAACAGTGGGAGATTTGTGCCTCCAGGGAGAGACCCCAAACAAAAGAATCCCTGGCCCTTTATACCCTGACAGTCCATGCACCTGATCTTCAGCCACTCCTCACACACCCTGCACACACCTCTTTGTCCAAAGGTGATTTTTGGTCTGGGGTCCTCTAGCACCTTACTGGATTCTTCCTCTGTCTCACAGAGGGTCAGTAGCTGACTTTAAGTTGTTATCTCCCATTTTCCAATGGCCTCAGCGCTGCCTTTTAAATAACTAAGCAAGAGCTCAAGACAAGTGCAGTCTATGATAAGACTTAAGATAACTTCAGTCTAAGGCTTTAGTTCAGTTTTAGTTACTCATATTAAGCAAACTTACTGAGACAAAGAATGCCATTAGGAGAATTCAGCTGGCTACAATTGATCCACAGGATTCAGTCAGGAGCCCATTTGACATGTTCATACGTCATAGGGCATCTCGAGCACCCTATGCTCTCTCATCCCTCCCTCCTCCCCCCAGCTCTGCATGGGGCAAGAAGAGCAGCTCTCCAGAGCAACACGCAGAAACTGGCAGTCAGCTGAGTGATTAATATTATTGGTTTCCAGTTCAGTTTAGTATGAGAAGAGATCTGCTTTCTGGTTTCCTTCCTGCTGGGGCAAATAAGATGAAATGGAGACAAAGTAGAGAATTTGCACATCTAAAGTGGAAAGGAATTAATTCATGTGACTGATAAAACAGAATCTTAACAAACATTTAAGGAAAATACTTAAATTCATTTTATTCCCCTTCTGTATATGAAAGACAAAGAATTTGAGGTAGCAGTTTGACTTCATTTTGAGTCAATTTACATGCAGAAAATGTACTTTGGCTTTGCTCAAGGGAAGGCAGTTAAAGAATCTGACCTCATAGCTATAAAGTATCAGTTACATAGTTAGCACGATAACCTCAGACCAGTAAGCCCTGTTATCCGTACTGCTCACTTAATCCTGTTATATTAGACATAGATAAATAAATGGAGAAGAAATGTCATTATTTATCAGTTAAAACATTGAATAAAGCAAACCAATAATAATCACCAGTTAAAGCCAATATGTCTTGCAGTAGTGACACATTTCTGCTGTTTTGTTGACAGGATGCCTGGACTTCCTCTTTGCTTCCTGTGTGGTACCAATGCTTTACCCACAAGACATCAGTCCATTTTTCCTGGGCTCTTCCCACATTCTAGATGGGTACACATTTTCCATCAGTGGCATCAGATTTATTGGGAGTCTTAGATGTAGGTTTATTTAGCTCTCTGAGCAGAAGTGATAGATTTTACTTCCTTCTGGTATTTTGCCTGTCAGAAAACACATTTTCTTCCATTTCTCACTATTTCTGCTCAGCTTTGGTCAATACCTCCCTTTGGTTAACTACAGAATGTATCATTGCATTTAATTACTCACTTCACTTTGCCAAAGAATCATGTGGTTTTAAAAAGTTGAAACTATGTTAATTTTTTATTATGTGCTCCTCAGCTATCTGTTTCAGCGAGTCAAACATTTTCAGCCGTTTTTTGGAAGCAGCATTTTTTTAAAGACATATTTTGTTCATCTGCATGCCTTTCATTTTATTGACTGTGCCACTAACTTTACCTCCTGCCGTCTTCAGCAATCACTCAAGATTTGGACTTTCTGTGCAATTGTATTATTATCAGTACCCTGCTTTTCCAGTCCCCTTTCTGTATTCACATGCTGGCTTGCAGCAGCCCCACCACCATCCTCAGAAGCCCTGGCACAGAGCACGCTTGCTTGCCCTCTCAGTCACAAGTGTCCTTCCTGGCTGCTGCTGTCCACTGCTCTCTCTTGAATAAAGAAACCACTAGAGTTGGGGCAGAACTGATTGTACAATAAAAAATAGTAATGAAAAAAACCCAAACACAATAAAGTATTTTCTCAAAGAGTATTGGGGTGTGACTAGGGATTTGGTAGGATTTTGTCTCTCTTATTCAAGTAGTATCCTTCAAAATAGTTTATTTCCAAGAAATTTACCAGAGTTGTTGTTTTGCTGTCTTTTGCAGGAAAATCCACACCCAGACACACACAGCCGTGCATGAACACACCCAAACTCACTGCCTTCATCACAGACACTGGAAGCAGTGGTCCATGGAGTAACTTGTGCTTTCAGAAGCTCCCACGTCCCTGGCATAGAGAGGGATGATTTGAGGGCTCCTTCTTGGACAACTGTGACATCTGTAAGGGGAACCCCAGGGACAGAGCCCTGAGAGGAGGGAGGCAGAGCATTTCACAAAGCTAATTACTTGCCATAAAGGACATCCCTCAGCAGCAGAACTTCAAACACATTAAATAGAAAGACCTTTCTGAGAAACATCTAGATAAAGAAATGGGAAATAGAGTGCTTTTGAACACAAGTGCACTTACATGAATAATCAGATTGCAGAGATAGCAGGCTAGACACTTACTTCATGGCATCTCTATTTCTTTCCTGGCACAGGTATAAAGATTTTCAGAGCTCTTTTGAAAAGAGGAAATGTGAGCTGGATGTTCTGTTATCCAATTGCTTGCCCATATAATTGCATTGTAAAGAAAACAGTAATGCTGTGAAAGCAGGAGAGAAGAAAAATCCAGACTGGCTTTGCTCTCTGTCTCACTCTCAAAGTGTAAATGTTATGCTTTTTATGTGTGCAAATAAATGAAGAAATAAATCTTGCACATCCTTTAGAACATATATCCATTATGCATCTTTAAGGGCACATGTCTCAGCAGAAGTGTGTTATGTGTTCTGGAGCACACACTGATTTCTGTGCAATGCCAGAGCCTGGTGCCACCTAGGATTTGAAATTGCACATCTTTGAGAAGAAATGGGATTTCAGCATGGGAGGCTGAGTCCCCTCCCAGCTTTGGGGCAGTGCAGTGAGCAGGGCTGGTGTGCAGAGCAGAGCTGATTGCACCTGCTGCAAGATCTCAGCATGGACAAGCCAGACACTGGACTGAAGCTGACAGAAAGGCAGCTGACACAGGGTGTATTTTGGGTTTGCTTTTCGGAAATCTCATGTCTGTATTTATTTGTTCTTTCATAAAACAGTCAGGAGGTTTAGGCATTACCACAATGCAAAACATTTAATTTACATATAACAGAAATGGCCTGTGTAATTTTCCAGAAAAGAAGATAGTATTTTAAAATGCTTTGATCTGTCCTTCAGCATTTCAACACCTCTTCTACACAAGCCTACAGGGATGTTAAAGGCAATAATATTACAAGTTGTATCTCTACAGGAGTCTATGAGTTTATTCTTAATTCCTTAGGAGTTTTTCAAGGCTGTTAACTTCAGTTTAGATACTCCAAGCATTCCTTTCTCCTGCCTCCAAGACTACTGAATGTGTTGCTTGAAACACCAGCCTTAACTCCTTCCCTACCACAGGACTGACCTGCTGGCTTTATTCCCTTCAGTTTGCTTCTCCCATATTTTCTAGCAACTACTTCCAAACTATACCAGCCCTTTCTGGTCCATTTCCCTCTTTTCTCTTTGAGTCCCTGGATGTTGCTAGCTTAGGGATACAGCTTCCAGTGTCTCACCCTTGCTGTGTGACCACTCTGCTTTAGTCCCAAACACAAACTGGGAGCCGTTCTCAGCCCACCCAGTCCTGCCTTCTCCTCCTCAGTGCTGAGGGAGAGCAAGGAGTGCGAGGAGAGGCACAGTGACCACTTCACTGCCCTCCACTGGGACTGGAGGCAAAAAGGCTCTTCCAACCAGAAAAATGAACAATCTCACATAGGAACACTCTCAGAGTGGTACAAGATAAGGATGAGGTATCCTTCCCCACAGAAACCTCTTTGGTCAGCCATCCTGATGCTCTATAAAGCTAGAATTTAGACAGTGGACAGACTTTAAAGGACATTTAAGGGTAGGAGGGAAAAAAAAAAGAATAAAATTTGCTACTCTGAAGCACAATATTAACCACGGAAGACAAAACGCATGATTTTCATTTTAGTAGTGCTAAGTCTAACAAAGGCCAGAGCAAGTGTTTCTTAGCCTTCCCAGTTGCTAAACAAGGCACCACAGGTCTTTTTACCACTGAACCTACCACATAGTGGTTTTGCATAGGGAAACACTTAAGGAAATAGATCTTTTTTCTGAGATTTCTTGTATTTCCCTTCCCTGTTAAAGTTAGAGGAAACTGATACTCCCACCAACTGATGGGTCCCTTCTACAGCAGTTGTGGTGATGACAGGTACAACACATTGTGCCAATCATTCCATAAGGTAGTGTAATTATTTTTAAAACTAATACATGAGAAATTGGTCAAAGGTAATGAAGAAATTATCTCCAGAGTAGTTTTTTGAGACTTCTCTAGCTAACTCAAAAGTCAAACTAAGATGTTGTTAGAGTTTATGCCTAAAGGGGAATTCTCAGTGTGTGTGTGAATTGACACATACAGGTAACCATAGCAACCACCAAATCACAGCTGAAAGGTAGAGTCGATTTAGTTCATTACCTCACAAACAACGCTGGACTCAGGCTCTGTCAGGCTCAGCTCATCCCCAGTGGGCAGAGACACACAAGACTCAGGCTCTGTCAGGCTCAGCTCATCCCCAGCAGGGGGAACTGCTGTCTTCCCACGTATCAAATGTATTAAAGGGCTTCACACAGTTTATCACAAGGCTGGTTTGAGGACCAGCTGCTTCAGCAGAATCCCTGCAAATTGCAGATAGTTTCTGGTATCTCCTGCTGTCCCTTATCATGACGTTTTCCTTGTGTCACTGACCATCACCTGGCCAAGAGCTGTTGTTGGTTTCATTTGCATGCTCAAAGCACATTTAAAGAGATGCTGGCAGTTTTCCAAACAGAGAAAATGATTTTTATAAATAATACAAAAATAAATGTAGAAATGTAGAAATACACAATAAGTATATAAAGATATAGGAATAAATAAAAAATAGAAATAAATCAAAATAATATAAATGTACAGAAATGTATCTAGAATAGAAAGAATATTGTTTATCTATATTAGTTTAACATCTTAAAGTATATATTATGCATAATTTATATATTACCTATATATACCATATATAAATAAAAATCATAAATACAAATATTATGAAAATTCAAAATCTAAGGAAATAAATATAGTTTAAAATGAAGGTTTCTTTGGTTTTTATTTGGTTAGAGGCAGGGTTTTATTTACTAATAGTAAAAAA